>OZ014459.1:10465514-11065514 GCA_963966035.1 Acleris laterana | reverse complement strand
GTATTAATGAAATTTAATAATAATTTGGAAGTTAAAATTGAAATGAATAAACTCCGTATGAAATAAAATACGTTAAAAAAACCGAATACTAAGGTATTTAACATTTTATTTTAATCAAAAACGCCTTATAACTATTAGCCGCACCTTTAAAACACAGCTGCACCGAATATTAAACTTGCAGCTAAGTTTAATTAAAAAGTTGGTAAAGAAAAAACTAAAGAGAGCTGTAATGATAAAAAATGCAAGATATTAACGGTGCACGATTTTTTTAAATATCTGTTAGTATAAAATATAGATATACAATATTCAAGACACTTAAGACATACAATAGGAGTATAAGATTCAAACCGCGTAACAAGTACTTTGAACCAAGGTCGTGTAACTAATTTGGTAAAAGGACAACTAGTTATTTAACTGTAATTTTTATAATACAACATTTTCCGAAGAAAACTGTTCCAACAGAAGCTCTTTCATAAGTAGCTTAAAGCGCTATCTGATTGGCAGCTACTTAAAAGACACAGGCAGTCAATAGGTAGCTTTATAAAAAGAAAAAAGGCAAATTGTAAGTAGCAACAAATGTTTCGTCAAATTGAGTTTAATAGATTTTAAACATGTATTACATTAATTATAGGATCAATAACAAAATGTAAGCAAAAACATTGTATAACGACATTACAGTAGATCTTCACACTGCTAACACTCATAATAATTGTACACAACATTTTATATAAGAAAAAAGTGTTTAATTCGCTGACAAACCGCTAAGCAGTTTGGCAAAGCTTTATACTCGTATAGTTAATACCGCAATATTTTTTAATGATAAAAAAATATGTAACGTCGGTGATACTGCAATATCACGTAACTAGCAAATTCGATAAGTCCCATAATGTTTATTACTGATTTACATGATAACGCGTATTTTTCACCTTATTTAACTTGTCGTTACGCAATATTGCAGTATCGTCGATACCAACCAATAAAAAACTGCTCTGCCTTAAAACAATTTTAAACTAAACCAAGACATTCACGGTGACCTATGTCACCGACTTAGCTCCCACGCTGTTTCATCTGCCCGTCGAGTCTCAGCCCTTCGCATCGGTCACGAGGCGTCGGCTGAAAGGCATAAATCAAGGCCTTTCCTCGTTTGTATCTCAAAGAGACCTAAACTGTCAGGCTTATAGTTTGAGCTACTGTTAGGGCACAGTATTCACAAGTAACAGAACACCGTATGCTTGCGGTTTTTGAATATTTTACTTCAATATCGTAATTATGTTGTGTACTATATATTTATCACTGGACATTAATAGTAGTTTATATAACTGATACAAAATGACAGTCCTTAAAACACGACTGTTGCTTTATGAAACGAGCCAAAGGCGATTTTTGTCGGTCCATTATTAGTCTTTTCAATTTACGAAGCCTCCGCTGAAATAAGCTCCGTAGGTAGGATCACTGATAAACCATGAGTTTTATCAATAGTTAAGTTGAAATTCCTTATGAGGATTGTGAAATTTGTGAGGCTGGAAATGTCCATACTGAGAGGTATCGTTTCTCTCCCTTTAAACCTATAATATTATACCTGCTTAAATATGTTGTATAACTATGAAAAACTAGGTCTGTGAGATTTCCTTTGCAAGAACATATTTCTAGGAAAGCAATAAATACAAAAAAGGCAAAAATCGTGAAAATCGGACTTCATTTAATGGATGAGAAACATTACCTACCGCCCGAAGCTAATTTTTTATGGAATAACTAGCTGTACCCTGCGCACGTTGCTACGTCGTACCAACTTAGAAACCTTCGTAGACTCATGCACAACACTTTGCTGAAGATCATCACATGATCAAAATTAAATGCATAGTTTACGATTCTATAAGGGACACACACACAAACATTCATATTTATATATATATAGATTTTGGCAGCTACGCGACTTAAGGGTGTTCTCACTTTTTTTTAACGTTTTGATTAAAATCTCTTCTATAAGCATTTCATAGTCAAAGCATGAGTAAGCCTTCAACGCCTAATTCTCGTAATAATCGCTTATGCTTTAATTATTAAAGCGATCCAGAACCCCGGGTTAAGGAGCACGAAATCGACAAACAGATTGCGTAATAAAGGTATTTCTTCAATTATAGCAGAGGCACTTTAAACCGTTTAGCTTGATTCATAAGGTAGTAAATACATTAAAAAAGTTTTAACAGATGCGTCCCCTTTTCAAAGAAAGGCAGGAATTACTTTAGCACTCGACGTCAAAAACGAAATTAAGGTATTTAGTGCCAAGAATTGGAACGCTATGAATTTTCGACTCATTTTGTATGAAATTCTAAAAAGCCGGCTCTGAACGCATCGTGGCGGTACGCGTAGGGTTTGCAATATCCGACCATTTTTTAAATTCGAATAAAATGAATAGTTCGATTTCTGAAATTCGAATATTCGAATTTTTCGGATAATTCGGATATTTTATACAATAAGACAAAAAAAGGATTTCAAGTTGTGTAATCAAAGATATTATGAATAAAAATCATATCAAATTTAAAAATTAAAAATAAATTTATATTATCGGAGTAAAATTATTGTAATAATAATAATAAAATTCTTGAAATAAGACAAGAACGATTGTTGAGTATTCTCGAGGCAGCTTTGTAAGCTGAGAAAGCCTGTTATTTTAGTGATGGCCAAAGAGTCGGTTATTTCTTCTAGTTGCTGAAACTCTTCTTCACTAAATGTAATTTGCGATTAGGCCTGGAGCAGGTAGCGAGCGAGTGACCTCACTTTATTCCTTGCTAGTACTGTGTAACTCGTTCTGATCATAAGTTATAGGGAGCAAAACTTGAAATATAGTAAATAAAAACAATTTAAAACGTCATGTTTACATTCCCATACACATTAAATCACGCCTGTTGCCCAGAGGGGTAGGCAGAGACCACTTCTTTCCACTTGCTACGATCTTGACAAATTTCTTTCGCTTCTTCCACATTCATACATCGAGTCATGCACGCACGTCGGTTTCGGGTACTTAAGATTCGGCCCTTTTCCAGCATTTCTCCTTTATGACTAGAAAAAGTACGCCTAGGGCGGCCCCTTCCGTCCCGTCCACTCACTTTTGATCTGTATATCTCTTTCGTCAATCTTCTTTCATCCATCCTTTCCAAATGACCGAACCATCGAAGCATGCCCTTTTCAATCACTACATCTTCTTTTATTCCACATTTCTCTCTGACTTTTTCATTCCTTACTCTATCAATCAGTTTCACACCACATATACTACGCAAAGAGCGCATTTCAACTGCATTTACACGACTTTTATGCTTGTCCTGCCACACCCAACATTCACTACCATACATCAGGGTAGGGGCCAGCACTCCATTGTGAACAGCCTGTCGGGCTTTTTATGAAATGCCCTGTCTGCTCACAAAGGAGTACAGGGCCCCAATAATTTGATTCCCCGCATTCACCCTCCTCTCGATATCCTTCTCACACTTACCATCTCTTGTAAACACACTTCCCAGGTACACAAATTCGCTAACTTGCTCTACTAATTCACCATTTATATTGATCACGCACTCAGTCATCTCCTTGTCCTTCTCTATCACCATGACCTTGGTCTTGGCAACATTTACTCTCATCCCCTTTTGCTTAAATCCCTCATTCATCAGTTTCATCACTGTCACCATCTCCTGCAACTCAAGTATCTACCGATGAGGCAAGTATAGCTTGATCATCGGCATACTCGTATAAATAAGAGGCATTTGTTTACATTCCCGTTTTACTATAATCCCTGCTCCTAATGTTAGTAAGAAGAAAGACTGATTTATTAAAGGTAAGTCATTGTTTCAATCCTATTTTAGAACTATTCAAAATATCCGATTTATTCGGATATGTCATGTTGCCAAATTCGAATTTTATTTTCGTCGGATATTCGAATAATTTGAATATTCGAATATTCGAATTGCAAACCCTAGGTACGCGTAAACGTTAGCAAGAAACAATTATACTAAAACCTGTTTAAGTACTTCCTTATGTGTGGATCGTTAAGGTTTAATTTTGCGAGGCTGGCTTGAGACGTAAAGAAAATTAGATTTTGTAGAGTAGAAAATGGTACAGTATTATCTGGTGTTTAATTAACATTTAAACAGATTTTAGTGTTTATTTATAAATTATAATATTAACTCGAAAACTGCTTTAAGACATTACGTACAGACTTATAATTATACTACGAACACGCCATCGTTTCGCTTCGGTTTATGTGACTTTTCTGTATCATCCGTATATAAACCAAAATTAATTATACATAAAAAACTTCCGTGAAAATTGATTGTGTAAGTAAATCACATCAAAATTCGTTGCGTGGTTTAGAAGGGGTAAGTGGATATACAGACAGACATACGCGAAAAGCGTTTGTTTTAGATTAAAACTTTGTTTTGTACCTACTGTGAAAAAAAGACAAAGAAGATCAAGATTATGCCATTCGGTGAAGAAGCAAACCTGCTATTCTTACAACTTTATTTTAATTCATAAATATCAGGATTCAACATTAACCTTAATTCTTGTTGTAAAAACGGATAAAATGTGCTGACAGTCCAAGTAAGTAAGTTTTGTTATTAAAAATGTGTGATTTTCTTATTTTCCTCGCTGTAGTGAGGTGAAAAGTTTTGTGTTATACACGGGTTAAAAGTTATTTTTAAGTCTCGTGTGTTGAAACACTCGCTATGCTCAGGATTCTATTTTTGAACCACTCGCTTCGCTCGTGGTCAATCATAGAATCCTTTCGCTATCTCGTGTTTCAAATGAACACTCGCAGATAAAATACAACTTTCCCCCTTGTATAACAAATAACTATTGATACGATTTATATAGTTCTTATTTACCTGTTAGTACCGAGTTTAATAAATACTGTAGTGAGGTGAAAAGTTTTGTGTTATACACGGGTTAAAAGTTATTTTAAGTCTCGTGTGTTGAAACACTCGCTATGCTCAGGATTCTATTTTTGAACCACTCGCTTCGCTCGTGGTCAATCATAGAATCCTTTCGCTATCTCGTGTTTCAAATGAACACTCGCAGATAAAATACAACTTTCCCCCTTGTATAACAAATAACTATTGATACGATTTATATAGTTCTTATTTACCTGTTAGTACCGAGTTTAATAAATACCCTAACAGGTCAAAGACGATATGGTTTTGACCGCCTGGAATAGAGGCCCAAGTATTTTTTACATGCCATCGTATATAGAGCCGAATAGGTTAGGTTAGTTTTGAATAGATGACGGTTTCAGGCAAATAAAATGATAGAATATGAATTTCGGACAAACAAAATTTAACCCCGCTAACATATGTGGCCATCCAAATCAAAAGGGCCTTAATGGCGGCTGGCGGTAACGCAATTCTTAATCCTAAAACTATACAAAATGTAAGGTTACTGTTATAAGATCGACGTAACCGGCTGCGGTCTTTTTGATTAGGTCAGCCACATATGTTTCCTCGCTTATCGCTCAGTACATCTCTTTTGCTATCGATGAGGTAGAGCGAGATTACCAAATGTCAAACAAGTCGCGGAAAAAATATGGTAGCCGCCCTGCGGGTCTAGATTAGATGCATTATTATGATAGCTACCGACTTTCGATAGCTGCCAAAAGGTAACCTATCATTTTTATCGAATCTCACTTCATCGATTGTATCGAAAGCATTTTTTTGCTGAAACTACGATATTTAAAGATATATTAAACACAAGCTTCTGCCCGATGCGACTAGCGACCCCCTTAGGCGATGAATTTGGAGAAAAAAATATCCATGTCCTTGCCTAGGATTCAAACTATCTTTGCACAAAATTTCACCTAAATCAGTTCAGCGGTTTAAGCGTGAAGAGGTAACATACAGATAGACAGACACACTTTCGCTTTTATAGTATTAGTATGGATTGAAAAATGCCGCTTAAAAAAATAATAAATCTGCGTAATAGGTTCGTCGAAAGATGTTCGTCGTAATAGGTACCCAGCCAGTATGTATGGAATTGATTTAAGCGCGGTAGTTTACGTCGGACGCCACCGTCCGGTTGTTAACGTCAGTCTCAAACATTTTCGTGGTCGTTACTGTTAATGGGGTGATATATTGTCTTCTCATATTGTCGTGTATCATATTGTTTTAAACTCACTTCAATTGGTCACCTTTGACGATGCGGATGTATTTTCTGTCGAGTAAATAAGAGCTAACATAATGCCGAATTTACGATAGTGATATGGTTTTAGGTAAAATGGAATAGAGACACGGTCATGTGTTTATGTATGTGAATGTATGTTAGTGATACTTATGCATGTAACTAAAAATCGGATGTTCCACTCGAGCTCCTAAATTATTGGACCAATTTTAATAAATGTGGTGTCATATGATGATTCGTGATGGTTCAAACGGAAGACCAGCGCTGACTTTAATGCCAGCATCACGCTGAGTTGGGACCATTTCGTGGCTACTTTCTTCTTGTATTTGTTAATCTGTTCTTTGTTATGCATGTCACGAATAAATGATTTTCTTTCTTCTTTCTTTTCTTTCATGAACGCGTGAGTGTCTTATGCCCTGTTATTTATTTGATCAGTAGGTAGTTAAAATAACTAATTGTTAAAATTTGAAAAAGGAATCGAAACTTTGAAGGAATCTCAAGGAAATGTGTAAAATTTTCAGTTCCTTTTTCGAATTTTAACAATGAGTTAGTTTGACTACTGATCAAACAACAGGGTTTTAGGCTGTAAAATTATAAGGTGGCGTAACACTAGTCGGATGTAAGGTAAGTACAACTTTTTATTAAATGTATATTGAACATTTTCTCTGCTCTCTATCGTTAATTCTACAACTTTTGCAAAGTAATGATGTTAGTTTAGTGTTATCATACTAAACAACAGGTATTTCCCAGCTACGTCATTCCAATTACTTATCGCCATCAATGTTTATTGAAAAAAATTCTTGTCACGACTGAAACACAATTGTCACAAAGTTGAGAGTATCGCATTATGTTGCACAGCAGTTACATGCAGCATTTTTTCATAAAGTTTGAGTAAGTGTGTCAGCTTACAACTATATTGCTCTTTCAGGCTAGTGGCCCTTAGACATGAAAAACATACTTAGCCTGTGTCAATTGAAATTGCCAAAGATGTAAACAAATTAGTACTGTTTGACACAACCTCAAATATATATCAAGCGTGTTTTTTTTTAAATAACTTATAAATTAATCGTTGTTTAACCTTAAACATAATGTGAAAGTAAAGGTCAAGTATATAAATCATTGTTAAGAACTCAATTGATCTTAGAAAGCACGTAATTATCGGGTAATAATGTTAAATTGGTTCGTTTGCTTGTGTTTACATCTTTGCCAATTTAAATTGGCTCAGACTTTATAATACGTTGTGTTTTTATTTCAAAAGATTTAGTTACAGTCAAACTTTGTATACAGTTTTGTGGGACAATGATCTATTGTTATATTGTTTTCGTAAATAATGTTTAATAAATATTGAAATAATTATTTTTTCGTTGTAGTATCATACTGAGGTTAGGACTTCTATATATTTTATGATTACGTATCATAAAATATACCGTCGTTCGCCCAAAACAATTACTGAAAACTAAAACTAAGCTGAAATAAATCAGATGTAACCTCCATACTAATATTATAAATGCGAAAGTGTGTCTGTCTGTCTGTCTCTCTGTTACCTCTTCACGCTTAAACCACGGAACCGATTTAGGCGAAATTTGGTGCAAAGATAGTTTGAATCCTGGGAAAGGACAAAGGATACTTTTTTCCCAAAATTCATCCCCTAAGGGGGTGAAATAGAGGGTCAAAATTTGTATGCAGCTACGATATTTATGAGTTCCACGCGAACGGAGACGCGGGCAGAAGCTACTTTAAAAATAAACGAAACTAAAGTAAATCTTAGAGTCGCCTCTGTGGTATTGTAACAAAGATACGGGCAGCTATTCCTCGTAGAACAGCTAAATTAATTAGTTGAGCGAGGAAACCGCCAGCTCTTCGGTCTTCAGTAACGTTAATGAGGCTCTTTGACATTTCCTTAAATAGGCTTAGAGCGCTAGGACCCGTCGGATCAAGGGTATCGACGCCGAATAGAAATATTCAATTTATTATTAAAGTCCAGTACCCTTACCATGCATTACAACTACCATACAACCTAGCGAGTCGAATCCCCTGTCCCTCGCAGACCTCGCAGTATTCTTGTAGAGTACGAGTGAAAGAGCATTCGACTCACTAGCGAGTGCGGTAATTGTAACTCATGGTAAGGGTACTGGTTTTGTGAACTGTCTAATATTCACTAAATCTTGACTTACTTCTGCTGCTTTGTGAAATATTCAACAGATATTTCGAAATGAAGGTGAACGTCCTCTCAAAGTGACTTGGAAAATAGATGTTTCAATTAAGATCTACTACGATATTGAGCAATGCACATAACTTTACCTTTCTTTGAACTAAAGATAAACTGAATAATTTTAGAAAATTGAGTAAAGTAACGGCATCGAGAATTTTGGAACACGTTTTCATGCTGTATTCTTATAAAAAACTAGCAAGTTTAAAAACATTAAGCCGACACCATATTATTAAGGCATTTCGCTGACTTGATTGATTTTTACAAAATAAAATTGAGATACCTTACCTACAAAAGCAAGAATTACATAGTAAATATAAAACAAAGTCGCTACCCAGCGTCTATTCCTCTGAATGTATAGTCTGTAACAATCGAAATTGTCAAAAATGTAAACACGAACGAACCAATTTATCATTGTAACTGAAGTAGGTAACACAAAATGTGCTAATATTACTCTCTACAAACCGCGTCATATTTCCTCACTTCTTTGTTACCTGTGTAGTGTGTACTATAGGTACTCGACCAACCTGAAGTACCGAGTCACGGCTGTCACTCCCCTATCAGTAGTCAGGCGTCCACTCGAGATCCCGATAAGGCTCGGCTAAATATAGCGTTTATCTGAAATATATACTATCTGGACTCACGCTAAAACGACATGCTACGCAATCAGTTTTATTGATATGATTCATTGTGACTGTTATTTATGAGGGGTATTGCACTTTTAGAGTATGCAATAAAATTACGAAAAGTGTACCTTGGGAATCGTTGTGCTCAGTGACAAAACTCAATTTACTACATCCTTCGTCAAAAATGAACAAGTACAGGTGCTAATGATAACATAATGTCTCGTCAAGAGTTATTAATATACGTCATTGCCTGAATTCAACATATCGACACATTTAAGGTTTAATTTGTAATGTGTATCTATTTAATTTTATTTTCTTTTTGTACAGTCAAAGTCATAAATATAATATATACGTTTCACCAGTGCCACTGACAATAAGGTCTATGTATATATATTAAGGGCGATGGCCGTATATTAGTGCTTTTGACTGTGCACTCACTTTTTTGTGCTAACATTGTAAGTGTTTTGATCTTAACTAATAAATTACTATTGTAATTATTAAATAATATAATGAGCAAAATGATTTGTTAATAAAATATTTAACTCGCTTAGCATCTGACTCAATGGTTCTAAAATTACTGGCAGTATAAAATAATATAAAAAAAATAATTACAAACTGGAGGGTAAAGGCTGCTATAATATCTAGTTATTACTGTGTGTTAACTTTATATTTAAATGTGTACGACGAAAACTACTTCGTCTGTAATATATCTATGAGATAACTACAAAAGCTCCTAGTTTATGTGCTCATTAGGAATAATTTGTATAATTGCGTGAATTAAGGTTTATTTCACAACATGGTTGGGCGAGATAAGAGCTACAGAGATGTCACATAATTTTGTAGAATATATGGTGCTATTTTTTCTTCTATCTATTCTAATATTATAAAGCTGAAGACTACTGAAGAGTTTGTTTGTTTGTTTGTTAATCTCAGGAACTACTGGCCCGATTTGAAAAAATCTTTCAGTGTTAGATAGCCTATTTATCAAGAAAGGCTATATACGAGTATAGGCTATAATATCATACTCACATAAACCAACGCGAAGCGAGAGCGGGCCACTAGTTGGTTTATAAAAGGCTAGAGCTTTCCAGAGACTTTGTCTGCGTATACGGAAATTTAATTAGAAACTGGCATATAAAGGATGTTTTAAATCAGAATTTGAAATAGCTGCGTGTGTATAAACTCTCACGTTTTATAATATCAGTACAAAGAGGAATTAGCAGGAAAAAGGATAGGTTGTAGAATATAGATTAAACAGAAATTATTTATATTACTTGTTTGAAACCGCTTCGTGTCTTGGTTGCAGATTAAATGACAGTCACATAAAATTGATCAATCAATTTGAGAACCCCCTAGACCTCCTGTTATTGCGTTGTTTGACATATGTGCATGGTATATAAATGTATTATGTGAAGATTAAAAAAGGATCCCACGTGAATATCATTTTGTTTTTCGTCTATGCCATTATAACTGAACTATCTGCCTGTCCGTCTATGAAGGAATAATAAAAACGCCGTAAAGAGTTTAAAGTAAGAGTTAAAATTGAGCCGTTAAAATAAAAATATCATTAAGACATAACTGAAATTCTGAAAGACAGTCGTTTTATGAGGAAGTTGTGCCTACGGGGTGTAATCAGATTAGATTTGCATATTTTAAAGTAAGCTTATTTCATACCTTCTACTACCCCGTTTATATGAGGTGCAGCGTGTTTTTTTCCACAAGCCCCTTCCTTTCAACTGTCTTGTCAGTGATCACTCCTTTTTTTTTCTTTTTATCGCACATATCATATCATCTTATTTTTGGCCTTTTCTATCCTTTTTTTAGTCCTCATTCTAGTTTGTAAGTAGCGTATTTAACACTGATATTATTAACATCGTATACATTATTTGGTAGTAGTTCATTTTGAAATTATCAACTCTTAGTAACATTATAACTAATTTTTTTTTCTAATAATTGTGTGAGATTCATTTAGTTTTCTCAAGATATGGTTGTCTCCGTCTGGGGTTAAAAATCATAAAATATAAAGTTACGAAACACTTTTCCATGATCAGAACTTCAATATCACCCTGTATAATTTTAACAAGTGAATCTATGCTTAACTAATTGAGTTTACTCCGTTAACATTTGAAGAGATATCACTAATTGTATCAACTTGAGTAATACGAAACAGAAATGCTCTGAAGAGTCGCTCGCAACAAAATCTTATCTATTTTCATTGTCTTGTTGCTTTATGTTATTTCACCGAGATTTATTCTAGCAGTTGATGTTTTTACTTTCAAACTGTAAGTTCGCTAGGATAACAAGATATACTCGTAAGCATTTTCTAAATATTCATACTTCGTTCTCAAATTTTGTCGAGTACATTTTATTCGTAATGCACATAGTCTATAATTATTATTACGTATATTATTTATAAATATAGTCGGAATAATGAAGAATGGATCGCAAACTAAATTTAATTAATTATTATAAATGCGAAAATGACTCTGTCTTTATATTACACTTTTACGGCAAATCGCTGGGTTACGTATCAGAACGCATAAAATTAATAAGCCTAATGAATCATAATACCTAAAAGTTCATAATACCTAATGGTCTCTTTTACAGAAGCCGAAAACTTTTCAGGATTTTTTAAAAGGCCATTTTATAGAACTCTTTAGGTTAGGTTAGGTTAGTTTTATAACAATCCTGAAAAATGTATGGTTTCAATAAAAACGACCATTAGGTATTATGAACTTTTAGGTATTATGATACATTAGGCTTATTAATTTTAGGTGTTCTGATACGTAACCAAATCGCTGAACCGTTTAACAACAAATTTGGTGTAAAGACAGCTTGACTCCCGGGGAAGGACAAAATGAACTTTTCATCCCGAAAAATTAGACGGTTCCTAAGGGAATAGCGATAAACGAAATCTACGCAAAAAAGTCGCGGGCAACAGCTAGCCAGCTATTTCATCTAAATTAATTAAAAATAGGACGACTGAAGTTAGATGTACGCTTTACAACACTTTGGCAATAAAGCCAAATTTATATTTAAGTAGAGTTCTCTTGTCACTTTTGTTCGGGAAATTGTAAATTTACAGGTATAGTTTAAAGCTGCTTTTGGTGAATTTCACTAAACAATTTCAATTTCAGAGACGGTTTAATCTTAATCACTACATAGTATAAAACAAAGTCGCTTTCCGCTGTCTGTTCCTATATGTATGCTTATATCTTTAAAACTACGCAACGGATTTTGATGCGGTTTTTATTAATAGATAGTTTCAAGAGGACGGTTTATATGTATAATAAATCCTGTTTCATGTACGGGTGTTACAGAAAATTCACATAAACCGAAGCGAAGCGAGGGCGGGTCGCTAGTCAGTAATAAATTAATGTAAATGAGATATTATTATTACTCCGTGTGGTTGCCAGGTTAGAATAGTGCCACTCCATGTCTTTCCGTGGATGTCGCAAGAGACGACTAAGGGAATAAAGGCTTGTAGTACTGTTAGGCGATGGGCTTGCAACCTGTCACTAATACACTGGTAAACATCTTAGCCTTATTTAGCAAAATGTGGTTACAGAATTATCAACAAATTTTAAGAGTTGTTGGTAATTCTAAAACTCTGCCTATCCCAGTCTGGGAATAAAGGCGTGAGAGTTTGTTATGTATGTAGATATTACTAATTCTATAGTTATTACAATACAAGTCTTTTGTTTTAAGCCGTTGGATCAACCGGAGCTAATGCAACTTTACTGTTAAAGTTTCGAACTACTTTCCCCCTTTTAAAGTAGTTTAGTACTTAAAGGCGAAGTACTAAATTACTAGCACAGAGCCATTCTATTATCGTCCGTAGGGCTGGCAGAGCTGGCGCAGTCTAAGTAATGCAGTCTTCAGATTGTATTGTTAAGACATAAAATATCTAGGGGTTGCAGATTTCATTCAACATGCTAAAAAGTAAAAGAAAAAGTGTCAGTTCTATTTTTATTGACTGAACAGAGAAATATACATACACATCTAACAAGAAAGTATAAAAGTAGTAATGTGAATCACAGCTCGTACATCCCTGCTATCAAATTACTTTAAAACAGAAAACTACGTATCTCCGTAATGAAATGTGAAACAAAACTCGTAAGTCCATACAGTCAAAACACGCTCACTGAATACTACGTAACTTCATACCTACTACATAAACGCGTGATAAAAAGGAGTCCGAAGCAAACGACATCAATAAAGAAAACAAGTTAATTAATATATACTTACTTTTTAAAGAAAATCCAGCATTTTCGAATAGTCCTTATAGGAAGGTTGGGTTAGGGAGGGGAGTTACGAGACGCCGTTTTAACAAAATGGCGGCTTAAAGTTACGAGGTTTTCTATTTGTAGATTTTTTAAATAACGGTTTATTTGACGTTTGAATGTAATACATAGATCGATGCATTTGGTGATTGGCTACACGATTAAATAAAAAAACGATTTTTGCAAATAATGGACTTACGAGGTTTGCGAATTTAACCGACGAATATTCCCAGAATGTTAAATCCCTACTGACGGAAATAAGAGGGAGATTGATGAACGAATGGCACGCGCGAAAGGTCGGGGAAATGTTTCAAATAAGCTAAATTACAAAAAATGCGTTTGTTGAGTAGCTGAGTAACTGAAGAATAAGGACAAATGTATTTCAATTGCAGGAAACATTTGCCATTTTTATTACTTAATAAAGTCTTTATTATTACTTTGGCAACGTGGTAGCTCAGTTAGGGTTGACCCTGCCTAGAAAACTAGCGGTCCCGAGATCGACCCCGGTAAGGGTTTTCTATGACGAGCACATTTTGGTTCCAGAGTCTTTATTGAGTTTTTTTTACTAAATCACGCCTGTTTCCCGGAGGGGTAGGCAGAGACCACTTCTTTCCATTTGCTACGATCTTGACAAATTTCTTTCGCTTCTTCAATTTAAATTATTAATTTTTAGGTTACAATCCCCTTATAAAAGTATCTAACAGTTAATGTTTTCACTTTGTCACGTAAAAGTAAAGGACAGAGCTATAATTTATTTGACAGATACTGTAAACTTAATTGAAAACGTCGATGGCAAAGTGGCGTAAGGTGTCGACTCGTGATCGCAAAGTACAAAATTGCTACATTTTGTACCACACTAACTATAGGTATGTATGAATTTCGCTTAGCCACAACTTCTAAAGGCGTCCTATCAAAATTCGGAATGAGTTGCAAGTTGATGTTAATATTATACGTTACCAGCGTGTAAACTACACTTAAAGCAGTGAAAATAGGTTACGGAGAAACTCCATTTGTAAGTAGGGACCCGTTATGATTGCTCCTTAGTGTAAAATCCCAAAGTGAGTTAATTGCATTTCCCATTCCTGAAAAGATTAAGTAATGTATACTTGGGAGCAAAGAAATCGGGCCACTTTCTATGGAAATTCAGTACAAAGTGGCTCGACTTCTTTTTTCCCAAGTAAAGTTGGAAAGTGCACTTTAGAATTGCTAAGATATTCTTTTGAAAATAACACACAAAAAGAGATTTCTTGATTCCCATTTCAAAACAAATAAATCCAAAATTTATATGGATAATCGTCAAACAAAGAAATTAGGGACACTTGTTACTTTGTCAATTACAGTATACATTTTTGGATTTTATTACAATGCAATAAGGTGAAGAATATCTTTACAGTCGACTGTACCTATGCTGTACCTACGACTTGAAGTCAAATTGGGATTTTTCGGTACCTATAAGTTGATTTGCAAAATGACTCTTCAATGTAAATTATGTCAAAAAAATTCTTTTCCGAAAACTCCAAGCATTTAACACATTTCGTGTCACCGCAACTATGAACTGTTTCTGTTTTATTTCCCTCAAAAGCCATTTCCGAGCTCGGTAAACGAATTTAGGTATAGCTGCAAAGTTGCACTACGATCGGAGCGTGCTTTTAATAAATCGTTTGAGCTAGGTCGATCTAACGCAAGGTTTTTGATAGTTTGAATTTTCCTCGAATAATTTTTACTCGAATTTATAGAGGTAGTTCGGCACGTCTTGTCCAACCGCCGAAAATGAGAGTAGAGAGTAGAGCCAGCGACAAACTATTATTTGTCTTTTTTACTCACACGAGATCTGCCTATATCTTTTGTTGTAGAGGGAGTTCTCACCGTGATTGAAAAGGTACAGTCAGTGTGAACAGAGCAATCACTAATATATGCGTCTCTTTTATTGACATGGAATTCATATATTTTGTTTCAACAAACTAGTGGTGAGGGTTCGCACCGGTAGTGTGAAAGCAAGCGAGCAATTATGAATATAATTATGTGTCTCATTTAGATAGATAGATAGATAGATAAAACGTTTATTTGCGTACTACAACTACATTTATTGACACGTGATCTGTATCTTTTTTTCAACAAACTTTTCAAGCGAGTTCTCGCCGGTAGCGTGAACAGCCAGCAAGCACTTGAGTCGTTCTTTTATACTAAGTGACTTTCATAGTGAACGGCCGGATTGAAAACGAACCAAAGCTATCAATGAGAATATATCAGATTCTATATACGTAGGTATTCGTTATTTATAATAAGAGAATAATAAGGATGATATGCACTTTATTGCACTTTAAAAACGGTAACTGAAGTAAATATAACTTAGTGAACGATAGCTGAGGAGGAGACGCGTGTCTCGCGTCGTTGATATGTATGAATGAATTTATGATGAAAAATAAAACGTTAAGATAAATTTACTAATTCGGTGCTATGATCACGGAATGGTCATAGTCGTATTCATATATTGCTTTGACTGAAGTATAGTAGTAGGTGGCAGGTTGGTCTACTCTCTTTTTTTGTTGGCTTACTTTTATTACTACTGGAACTCACTAAAAAGTCACCTCGACAATGCGATGTGAGCAATGACACATATATCTGGAACTCGCCAAAGATTCTACTGCGATATGAACACTTTTACTAACATTATTCATCCAAAACTTATACGATAGGTGTTCAATGTCTGCCTTGTAATTAAGTTAGTATGTTCTAGACGTACCTTATCCCCTGCATTATTCAGGACGCAGCTCAAGAGCGCCTCAGTTGCAATACCACAAAAAGAGCTATTGACTTATCTAAAAAATATCTCTATAAAAATCTGTATCATCATGACTGTTTCTTCATAAAACTGATATCAAAACAAAAAGACGAATATGCCGCAAGGTGAGGTTGAAAGGGACAGTTCACATTTCAGCGGGGTCTATCTTAAGCCTACGATACGTATCGACCACATTATATCATGGCGTGTCAACCTGTGTTGTCACAGAAGCCCCTCGAGTCGAGGGTCCATCCATCACACGAGATGAGTGGGACCGTGTTTGCGGAATTCTTCCATGAGAGCTGACATACACAGAACCTCGGTAGTTACAGATTAAATCGATGTTATTACAACCGTCGAATATTTGCCGTTGTATATTGTAAAGTACGTAGGAGTACGGCCGGATTAAAAAAGGAGGCACTAATAAACTGGTTACTAATAAAGTAGAGTCGACTACTACATTGCACTAAGCCGCCTTTTTTTTTATAGCCGTATAAGGCAAGCGAGCTGACGGGCCACCAGATGGTATAGATGAATTAGCGAGGGCGTGGAATTGCATATGTAGAGGTTGGTTGTTTATAGGCAAAAAAAAGAGAGAGAGAAATACTTAAGTATAGCAGTCACCGTCACCCATAAAAATCAGCAATGCCAGGGGCACACCGAAGTGGTTGCCTTACAGTGATACTCTTTTTGAGCCGCGTTTAAAGGAGGACATGTCGTAGTGCTGAGGAAACACCGAGGAGGGAAGTTCATGCCACAGTTATAAGGTGCGAGGAATAAAGGATCTTTGGAAACGGACTGTAGTCGATGTTATTGGTTCTAGGTAGTATGCATGAACTTTACTCCGGTGGAGTTGTGTGCTAGAGTGGTCCTATAATAAATATAATGGTGCTGTAGGTACTAAGCTATCCAATTCCTCAGAGCGCTCCCCGTGATTGAGCCTATGGAATACGCAAAGAGATCCAAAATCCCTTCGCAGCTCAGGTAATATTGGGATCGTCGACGATTCGAATTGCTTTTCGCTGTATCGAGTCCAATGGAAGCAATTGTTATTTCAGAGCCCCAGCCCAAAGATGAGAGCAATACTCCACGTGTTGTGATCTGAACTTTCTAAAGCACCAAGCGTTGTTTCGACCTGAAGTATTACGGGAGAGTAGGTAACTAAAAGATATGTACAAATAGTCGATTAAGAGCTAGGCCTTATTAACGCACTTACTAAACCGTTATATACAATTACACAATAAGCTTCGAATACCTAGATGATCGCTCAGTTCCCGTTTGTCCGCACTGTTGGCTATCCAAGTAAAGAATGACCGTAGCCGCAATCCTTCCGCCTTTTATAGTTCCAGTGTCCAACCATTCCTGAATGCCTTCTGAATGATCGATGTACCTACTTTGACCCATCGAAGACGACCAAGACTATTCGATGCTGGAATGTTCTACGTATTGCTACCTTGTTACAATCGCTATCAATGTCCTTAGCTCACGGGTCAGGAATGTGCCGCGTAATTGCTGTCTTATTTCTAATCGTGCTCTCTTTCACACACTTCTTCAAGGTTCTCAGTGTCGCTGTCACTTTCACTCTGCCGATACGTGGTCCTGAAAACGCTTGAAATTGGGTTTTCAGGTTATGGCGTAATCTGATAGAAGGTAGCCTGATACGAACTGAAAACATTGTTTTAGGTTCCTGAAATCAATGACAAGTTAGTCGATATTTTAATAATGCTTCCATAACACCAAAAATCACGATTGAAAATAAGTCACCTTAATCTACTGAAGTAATAATATTTTTAGAAGTGCTTACTAAAAATAAAAAAGTTTTTCTAGATCTCGTTTGGAAACTCATGAGAAAATAATAAAATAAAAATGTTTTACATAAAAGTATTCTTCTTGAGCTCTAGCTATTTCCAAAGCAAATTTTATCCAACTGGCAGAGTAGTTTAGCTATGAATGCGTAACAAACGGACTACATACAATTAGTAGAGAAAACACGAATGCAAAAGTGTGTTATTTGACAGTTAAATAGAGCAAAGGATTGACGTGTTTTTCACACAAAAACGATTAGAAAGCCGAAGACTGAGTAGAGATTGACACTGGCGTAGGTATATAAACCAACGAAAATCTTAAGCACTTTAAGTGCCTTGTCATAATAAAATTCTAGCTAAATATCAAATGAAAAGCATGGCAATGATATTGACAACCACAATAACAAGGTTCTAACTATGCTTAAAATTTTTATTAACTGGACTGCACAAATAGAATTACAGCAAGGAAAGAACACGCGGAAGAAAATAGGACCTTACCAATAATAGTAATAGTATTAGTAAATAATAGTAGTAAATAGTAATAAGAATTACGAGCAGTAGTATTCAATTAAACTTTCGCATTTATAATGATAATAGTCGTCCGTGCCCGGCGCTTCTAGGGTTTTTCTACCATGTCCTGATTACTACGAATAGAGCAAAAACAAACAATAACAAAATGGTCGAGCCATTCTCGTGTTATGGCGTGTATAAGGGAAACACAAGGGATCAATTTTTATACATATAACATCTTACCGTTGGCCTGGTTGATAGTGATCCTGCCTACAAAGCTAGCGGTCCTTGGTTCGATCCCCGGTATGGGCAAATATTTGTGTGATGGATGTATGTATGTATGTATGTATGTAAACACTTTATTGTACAAAAGAAAAACCATAACAATACAATTAATATAGAAATATGTACAAAGGCGAACTTATCCCTTTAAGGGATCTCTTCCAGCTAACCCTTGAGAGATTGAGATGAGTGAACGGTTGTGCAACGAGTAAACAAGTGTACAAGAAGAAGACCAATAAAACTTATATAATTAAATTTAAAATAAAACTACATTCAAATACCTACATAAATAGATATAGAAATATACATATTAATAGTTAAATATACATACATAAACTACATTTTACGTATCTAGAGGATAATTGATATTTAGGAGATAGAGTCAAGCCAGAACTTCTTTAATTTGCCTTTTAGGGAGTCTACCGTTTGTGATTGCCTAATGCCAGTCGGTAGCCGATTCCATAATCTGACCGAATGTACCGAGAAGGATTTAGAATAAGATTTGGATTTGTGGGATGGGAATGCGAGGGTTAGAGGGGGATGAGCGTGAGTATTTGTTTCTGAGTCTCGGATTTTTTCTATGTATTAAGTATATATTTCTCTATAATAAGTATTTATATTATTGACTAGATCAATTGGTGTGACATTGTCATGTTTTTTTTTCTACAAAAATACCAAAAAAATAAAAATAATATCATCCCTAGTAAACTATCATCTCAGTCTTAGAAGTTGTGTAACTTAAAATATAGCTTACTAGGGTTGACATTGTTTTTATATGTATCTTTTTGGGTATTTTTGTATCACGTTGTACTCGTATATAGATTTACTAAGGTGTTTCCGCAGCGCTTTGACATGTTTTTCTTTAAGCCTGTCTTAAAAAGAGTATTCATTCACTGAAAGAAGCGACTCAGCTATGCCTTTGGTACTGCTAACATCTAAGGCGACGGTGACAGTTTTCCATTAGGTGGCCTGTCTGCCGTTTAGAAGGAAAAAAAGAAAAAAACACTCACTCGTGACAAACAAAAACGAACAAAGTAAAACGCGCAAAAAGCCACGAAATGGCCCCAACTCAGTGTAATGCTGACATAAAAGTCAGCGTTGGTCTTCCGACGGGACCACTTACTTAGTGATGCCCCGAGGTCATAGAAAACGACGCGCTGGCCTAGTTGGTAGTGACCAGACAAAGGAATCCAGGGGGAAAAATTTTATGACAGGTAGGGAGTTTCCATATCAATAAACTGAATTATCGATGCTTTTTCCTTATACTAGTGATCGCCCACAGTATTGTACTCGTATGTATTTTTTTGTAAGTATTGTTCTAAAGACGAGTATGAAATTCATACAGCATATTATTAAAAAAAAAAATATGCCCCAATCACCTCCTCCGATAGTAACCTAATACCTCCACAGAAATTGAAAAGTCATTGAGCCACCTGAAATGGATATATCAGCCAAGAAAGAGACAGGCCGAAAATTTGGATCATATTCGTATCGTTCATTTTAATAATAGAAGATGAGACAGTAGTGAAAAAGGAAATCGTTTTGAAAAAAAAGAAGAGAATTACGTTATTATTTTGATTACTCTTACTAAAAATATATTTTTACAAACAAATCTTGGACTGATCACTAGTATATAGAACAAGCATCGATAAGTGAGTTTATCGATGTAGGAACTCCCTGTCATAAAATTGTGCCCCCTTGATTCCTATGCCTGGTAGTGACCCTGCCTGCAAAGCTAGCGGTCCTGGGTTCAAATCCCTGTAAGGGCAGATATTAGTGTGATGAGCGCGAATATTTGTTCCTGAGTTATGGATGTTTTCTATGTATTTAAGTATATTTTTCTCTATATATTTATTTATATCGTTGTCTAGTACCCAATAGTTCAAGCCTATAGAGCCCAATTGACCTTGTCCTTAGTTTGGGACAAGGTCAATTGGGCTCTATCATTGGGTCAATTGGCGTGAGATTTGTCCCCCTGATATTTGATATTTATTTATTTTAAATCTCTTACCGAATTAACTAAAATAACAAAACATCAATGTATAAAGTCGTTAAGGAAATAATATCGCTTCCACATATCTGTTTGACATGAACTATTGATTTATTGGTAATAAGCTTCGCTCGAATTCTAAGAGGCAATATAACCATTTCAACATAAACAGAATACACGTGTAATATTCCAGATGAGTTTATGAAAATTAGAATGCTTAGAATGAGAGTTTGATTATACAATATTTTATTATAACTCTGTGGGAATAAGATTTTTATCAGACAATCTCGCACCAATTGACCTAGTTCTATGGGTACTAAATTAGAACGATTTACAATACAATACAATACAAAACACTTTATTGTACACCAAACAATAACATTACAGAGATACAGCATTATTAAAAACAACACAGGTAAACAACAGGCGGTATTATCGCTGATTAGCGATCTCTTCCAGACAACCTTACTAAGGATAAGGTGTCAAATTAAAAAATACTAGTGCACTATATACTAGTGTACTATATTATTACTGATTTAAATACTTATAAAGAAATAAATACTTAACATCCAAGACTTGGTAACAAATACTAGGGCTCATCACACAAATATATTTGCTCATACCGTGAATCGAACCCGGAACCGCTAGCTTCGAAGGCAGGGTCACTAACGACTAGGCTATCGCGTCGTCAAGGAATTAAGTTCGCCATTTGTACTTTTTTATAACAGTGCAAAAGGAAAAAATAAAGTACATAACTAAGTGAGACAATGACGTAATACTATCTATATACTATCTATAGGTCCGTCGTATTATCTAAACCAATTAATATTTATCGTAATTGGAATGTACGCGGATTCCGATAAAGATCTTACAATTTATAATTAGCGATATATTCTTAGAACATGCATTGTCACTTTCAACCGACTTCAAAAAAAGATGTGGGTCTCAATGCGATACTAGGGTTCCGTACCCAAAGGGAGCCCAGCAGGACCCTATTCATATATCTACGCTGTCCGTCCGTCCGTCCGTCCTAACTTTAAAGAGACGTTTGTTTTTTTCCTCATTAGTTATGTGTTAATACGGCGGATTTACCAACAATTTATTTTAAGAAATCTGAAATAATAAAGGGTCCCGGGATACAAGAAAACGTTTAACGTATTTTTATTGTATCTTAAGAGGGTAAAATATACAAGCTTGTTGTTTGTTATTTTCCTGTTTGTACAATAAACTACTTTACATATAGGTCGATTCACAAGAATTGGCACGAATGGATTGAATGAGTGAATGAAAGTATACTAGTGTGTAAAATAGTAACAGGTTTTCATTGTCATTCGTGCCTCTTGTGAATCGACCTGTACATATTACATACGTACAAACATACATACATACATTATATTGTAGCTCGAGCAGGAACTTTTCAATCGTACCTATCTATGTCACGTTTTCGCCTTCTCTATTCGAAAACGTTTTCTGAACCCATTCATAGTATGAAACCGTTCGTGCATTGTTTTTATTAGATCCATCGTCTCCTAAAATACGAGTACGTTCTTGAGGCGAGACAAAGATAAAGGATACAAAGAGGGAGGACTATATTATCGGTCATATCTCTATTTTACTACAGTTACAATTTTATTTTCCCGGGTTGATACCAAGAAAGATAATTTTTTGGCTTGTTAGATAAACGAATATAGATAGTGTTTTTGTAAGGACTTAGGTTTTCTCTGAACGGTCTTAATTAGTGGCAAATTTAATCATTTAGGTCTCTCTACAGCAAGATAAAGGTGTTTTGAAAACATTTAATATTAACTTTATTCTTAACGTTACTAATATTACAAATGCGGTAGCGTGTTTGTTTTGTTTTCTGTGTCGAATTTGGTGCAGAGGTAGTTTAAAGCTCGAAAACGGATATTATAGTGCTTCTTGCCAGACTGCGTTAGAAGGAGGAAGAAGATTATGTTATTCGAGTGTATGTGTGATGTATGTCTTTTTCTTTTCACGCTCTGTAGCCTAAATGGTATAAACGAAAACTCATATGTCTCTAACTATCCAACGTAAATACCTATGATTGAATAACACTATAATTACCCATGTAAGAAATAATTTGTAAAAAACAACAAAGGCGATAAGCCTGAGAGCACCCAGCTTTCGTCTACAAACTGATTGTGCAGTTTGGCGAAGTAATGTATTATCTCATGCCTGTTTTTATCTCTATCTTAAATGATTCGAAGTGCCCATTAGTTCTGGAATATGCCTTAATGAGCGTGGCTAACGTGTGTACACAGCCTAATAACTAGTTTGGGCCGGCTCCGGTTACTCAGTAAATCAACGGAGGCCAAGGTGACTGTGATCACTTACACGTAAGGTTTTAGCGGTGATATTAACAACCAGTGGATAATAGAGAGAAGGTTTATGTTAAACCTTCGGTACATGGACAGTATTGAACGTATAAGGTAGATACAAAATTATACTTCATTCATATTTCTTGTATTAACTTGAAGACGCGTTTAGCCCTAGTTGGTTGTGATGTGACCTAGTCTTCGAAGCTAGCGGTCCCGGGGTCGGTTCTCGGTGATGAGCGCGAATGTAATGAAGTAAGATTGTATATTTTATTATGTTTTTCGTTGCCAAATGCCTAGTACCCATAGTACAAGCGTAGAACTCTAGGTCAGTTTGTGTCCTGATAGTTTTTTTTTTATTTTATCTCATGGAATATTTATCTGCGTCATAATAAATGATCGTAGTGTTAAAAATATTTGCAGTTAAATGTAATGATATTCAATATTTTTATTTGAATTTATTACACACGACAGTTCTGTTGCACTTACCAAGTTATAAAAAAAACTCCTATCTCATACAATAATGTATGTACGTATATATGTATTTCGGCCTCAATTTTTTTTAATTCATTACTCGACTAAAGGTGCGATCCCACCGCTGCGTAAAATACGGTGTCGTTGCGTTAACAAAAGACGGAGTCATAGTAACAATATGGCGCCGTTTTGGACGCACCGTAATACGCAACCTTTAATATTACTAAAACTAAATACCTAACATTATTGAATTACCTCAACCTTAATATCTATAGATTACCAGTGCTAGTGATTTAGTCAGTATTTATACAATTTAATATCGCCTAAATCAACACCATTGAGAATTGAGTCCATAAAGTGGACTGATTTATTTTTCTGGCAAACACGTATTGTAGAAAACTAACCAAAATTATGAATAGTTAAACCGTCTTATTTTATCACGACGAATTATTATTTACCTAATTGTACATTCGGTACTTAACTGCTGTACATTTATAAGCCGTAATTTATATTATATTGTTACTTGTTCTTGTTGAGTTTCCAGGCGAGTTTAAAGTTTCTAAATTTAATTTCCTTGTTAACTTTTTGACATGGCGACATCTTTCCGGAGAACCTTTAATGAGCATCACGTTTTGCTTTTAACTATGTGTATATTAATTGTTTAATATAAGCAGAACGTTGAATGTGAACATATCAATGTCTGTATGTGTTGGTAATTGATTTATTCCTCACATGACGATTGCATATTGTGATCCCGCCTGTATGATAAATACCCCTAGCCGTGATCTTGACGGGCTGATTTACTGACCTAGTGGCGATTGAATCACCAGATTTAATCCCTAGTTACAATTAACTCGTTAACAGGAAATATAACAATATAGTCATAGTAACATTCATTTATTGCTTTATGTTTTACAATGAGATCTTAAAAATACAGTAGGTAGCTTCAACAATAAACCCTGCACTGCAACAAGACAATAATATTCTTACATGTCTATTTATTTAGGAAATCACATTTATAGTATAATATAACAGATGAAATTTAATAATATAAGGCTAACAGATTTTATTCACTCTTGTAACGCAAAAAACTCTTCTAAATTATAAAAACATTTTGAAATAAAAAAACTCCTTAACAATCTGTGTTATAAGGTTTTTAATCTTACTTGACTAAAATATTATTTAAAATGCTTCCCCAATCTTTCCGTATTTCGACGGGGCGTTCTAATAAGAAGACGGACGGATGTCCGTTTATTGAAAACTAACTAAATATGAATTATGACAGGTGACATTTTACGCTTCCTATTGGTTAAAATAGAGCAATGACAAGCGCATCCATAGAATGAACCATTGAATTATATGAAAAACTAAACATTTTTAATCTATGTCAGACAACCACAAATTATTGAGACACATGACAAAAATGGGTTACCCTTGAAACATTGAAACTCATTTCATAGAACGTTCCGCTTCGCTGAATTTTCGTTTTATCGACAGGCATTGCCACGAGCAGGAGCTTTATTTTTATTGCGGTTACTTGTCTAACCTAACCCAACCTACGTATAACATGAAAACTAAAAGGTTTCAACAGAAATTAGCTTTCTGTGAAATGAAATTCGGTGAAATGCCGCATTTGGTGAAATTTCTTGATATTTCAAGGGGATCCTGACATAAATATATGAAAACATGTTAATTTTCATTTAACGTTGCTAAATATTTTAACTTGTATTAACCGCTATTGTAATAACCGCAAATTGTTCGTCAACTGCATTAAAAGGGATAGTTTTGTGGTGGACCTGTACGTTTGTATGAAAATTATTGTATGCTTGGAAATACGTCACATTCTTTTTAGAATATCAATTTGATACAACGATACCTTAGTTCACACTTGTACTAATTACATTTGAAAAGTTATTGTAATTAGTATGTTTGTGCACAAATAATAAGTTCGTTACTTGACTGGCAAAATAAAAACATTTAGTACGATTGTGCACTAAGGTATCGACAATATGTTATAGATACTACAACTATCCCAGAAGTATTAGTTTCTAAAAGACTATCTATCATATAGCGTTGCTTTCGGCAAGCTTTAAACATTTTATAATCCTCGTGCTTGCTTATTTATATAATCTTTATCGCAAAATACACAAACGAAGTGCAGCACTCGTAGGTATTTTACAGGTATGCATGCTTACGTCTTGCACATAAAGTGCACGTGAGTTTAACTTGACAATGTAGTATTTGCATTATTCATACCAATTTAAAAGCAGCTTTCATATGACATGTCGTAGACAACAAGCGTTTTTTTTATTATTATTTTGGTATAATATATCACCGACAGATCAATCTATTACATTGATCTGTCGGTGATATATACAGTCACGAGATTAAATTTGGGACCCACCTTAAATCCAAAGTCAATCTGACATTCTACAACAATAAGGTTGAGTTTCCTAGAAGTTACAGATGGCTTGACATCTCTAATGACATTGACGACTTATTTTTCTTGAAATGGGTCCCAAATTAACGCTCGTGACCGTACCTACCTGCATTATTTCACTCAAATTTATCTAGTCCGCATCTGAGCTCTAGGCTTGTATAGATACTAGACCACGATAGATATATTAGTTGTCGCTTGCGACTCCGCACGCATAGACATCGTTTATCACTCCTGTGTGTCCTTCCCGGGGTTCAAGTTGACGCTGACGTGAAAGCGTAAGAAACATACAAACAAAGCTACTTTCAAATTTATAGTATTATTATGAATATTATAGGGCAATAAATACTTCATGGAAAACATTCAAGACCCAGGAACAAATACTCGCGATCATTACACAAACATTTGCCTTAACGAGGAAACGAATCCGCGACCACTTGTCGCTTAAAAAAACTGTAACTATTAGCGTAAGTTTACCCGATGGAATCTAATTCACTTTGCGGTACTTTGAATTTAATATGGGAGTGACAACTTTTTTATTTAACAATGCCTTTAAAATTAAATTCTCATATAAAATTATAATCCTGTCCTCCACAGAGTATACCTACAGCGTTTAGTCTGTTTAAGTACCTCATAACGCTTATCCGAAGAGTATTAAAGTAAGTTCCCTACCGTGCACGTCTTGCATGCGTAATACGGGTTTAAAAAGGGGCAGAAATATATATACAGACTGTTTTCTATCTAGACATAAAATATTAGGTTTACTATCATTTCGTCTAAAAAGCAACTCGTCTATAGGGCAACTCGTCTAAAACGCAGGTTGTCTAAATCGCGGCTCGTCTACATATCAACGGTAACAGGTCATTTTGGTACAAATGCCAAAATGCATAAAAGGTTGAGATGTAATTTTGTCAAAAAGTACAAAATGTTTGTGCCACCAGGTCATTTTGTCTAAATATTTTAAAGGTAAAATATGCTATGGACAACATTTCTTTTAGTCAAAATGTGCACTGCATAGAATTCATTACGGCTAAATTGTCAATTTGTCTGAAAGTTTTCAGGACAGAATACTCTGTGGCCAAAATGTAAAAAACGAGATTGACTAAATGTGATCTAGTCGAAATGTTTTCTCGATAGAATTAATTACGGCTAAAGTGTCAGTTTGTCTGAAAGTTTTCAGGGCAGAATACTCTGTGGTACAAGACGCAATTGACTAAAATGTGCTCTACTTGAAATGTTTTCTCGATAGAATTCATTAGGGTTCCAGTGTCAATTTGACTGGAAGTTTTCAGGACGGAATACTCTGTGGCCAAAATGTACAAAACGCGATTAACTAAATGTGTTCTACCCAAAATGTTTTCACGATAAAATTCATTATGTTGTTTATTTATTTATATTTTTTTATTATGGGAATTCTCTACCCGTAGCTATATTAAAAAAATGTTAACCAATCAAATCAACACGTACTCGAGTAAAGTTCGGTCCATATGGCCGATTTCGTCAGCTTAATGACAAGGACGCAGCTATTCGGTCAAGAAGAGATAGCGTGTTTATCTCTCTTCTAACAGATAGTTACGTCCCTATCGGTTGGCTGAAGAAATCGGTCGTCTGGTCCTGCTTTTCATTTAACGACTTAAAAACATAACGAAATAAACCTACTCTTTTCCAACCTCTAAAAAATACTACCTAGTTAGAATAAAAAAATTAGGTAAGTTAAAAAAAAAGTTACTAAAATTATCCAGCTTGACATTTGCACATATTGACAACGGGACTTTTTAGACACCTTGGTTTCATGACATCAAATCATTATGTCATTTGTTCATTATGTCATGTTTACATTTATATACTTTTTGACCGTTGTACATTTTAACCCATTGAACATTCCGGCACTTGTACCAACATTACCCATTACCATTTTGTCGTTGTTACTTACAAACATGTTGTCATTAATAATACTTTTTGACTTTTGTACGATTTGACAAAGGGATTTTCGAACCCATTGAATATTTTGGGATCTTGACCATTTATCTTTTTGTACGTTTTGTCTCTCATACAATTAGGCTCATAAGTTTTTGTGACATTTAATTGTTTTGTCTTTTGTTCATTATAACATGTTTACATTTACATACATTTTGACCGTTGTACATTTTGATAATGAGACATTTTGAACCATTATACATTTAGACATTAGTACCAAAATGACCTGTTACCATATCAACTCGCCTAAAAGCAACTGGTCTACATGATTTTTTCGTTAGCTGCAAACGCACAGTTTTGTTTAACTATGTTCATCGAAGTGAATCGTACAGTCAGCATCAAAAGTAGCTAAGCAGATTAACGACGTATTCTCTTGACAATAGAGTCGAGTGCAGATCATTTTGACCTCTTCGGTTGCATAACTACTTCTGCTGCTGACTGTATGTGTAAAGGTATTGTTAACAACCGCAATTGACAAGATTTCATATTTTCGAGACTTTAATTTTATTCGTTTTATAGATACTGATTGGAAGGAGGAAGACACTAATAGTTTTAAATTTTCTCTAGAATGAATAATTATTTTATTATTAATTTATTAAGATGTACTTATTCTAAAAGGGCGTAACTTCATTTCTACGACACAATGGACATATTACGTTAGTCCAATCTGTATATAAAAAAGTATCATGTCAACCGATAATTCTCTAAGGGCCACTTGCACGAAAAGTTTAACCCTGGGTTAAGACACTAATTCGAGTTAAAATGAAAGTTTTCGTATGAATCTGACGTCTACTAACTCGAGTTAGTGCCTTAACCCAGGGTTAAATTCTGCGTGCAAGTGGTCCTAAGTATCTATCCATCTGTCAATAGTGTCAATGTCAAATTTGAAGTATGACAGCTTTTTTTCTCGTGAAAAAGTCAATTGTATTATATCTATTCAGGCATAGTATTGGTAAAACTCGATATTTTTATTAACTTACTTGTAATTTTGTAAATAAAGAAAAATAAATCTAAATAAATATTTTGCCGTGTTCAGGAGGTAAAACCCTTTCGATTCGTATAGTAATTTGCAGGTGTCACCAAAATGAAATGTTGTCAATTAAACTTCACAAGTCAACCGGCTCGGTTTTTAAATGAGGCTTTATATCAATGTAATAAAGTTCTAAACGTTAGTTTGAAAAAAAAATCTCTCAGAACTACTTTGCTGCTACAACACTATTTTAACGCTTCGGAATTCAGTACAGTTAAGTTCATAATTATGTAAACGTTTTATTAGTTTGTCACTTTAATGTCTGTGACACTTCATGTATAGCAGAAACATGAAATTAGGGGGCCATTTGCAACGTTAAAAGATGGCGGATGTGTAATTTGTTTTAGTTTTATTTTTTTGTGTATTTAGGTGTTCAAAGTTCTTTTCTGATAGTGATTTGTACTTTTTATGCCATTGTGTTGCACAGTGATTGAAAACTTGGACTTATTTCGCGTATCTGGCATCTTTCTTCTCGTTACAAGTGGACTCGAAGTGGTACATAGGTTAAAACTATCTTGACCTCTGTCCTACAAACTACCGAACAACGTTGCTCCCAATTTTCCCAGAGAAGATTGGATTGTATTTTATTGCTATATTGATTTATACTTATATACACTTGACACTGGCGAAATCACTAATTCGTGGAAACGCCATAGCCCGGCGGTAGTAGCTGTTGAAGTCGCCGAGGGGCAAAAAAAAAAAAAAAACATGAAATTAAATAGACAAGGTACTAAAGTGTACACGTATTTATGAACTTAACTGCACCATGCTTAAACGTTAATTGGGGCTCTATTTTACTTGGTATCACCGTATTGCTTTGACATGTTATCGCACCTTTTGTCTTTAACTCAGCCGCTATTACTGTCAAGTTAATAATATTTAAGAGATATCCTACCGTTGACGATACGTTAACATATCAAAAGCAACATGGTTTTACCGAGTAAAGAATATATAGCCCGTGTTGTCGTCTTTAAACGTCACCGCAACTTAAAGTGATCAAAAACAAAACGTAGGTAATATATCACGTAGGCCCTAAAGCAAGTTGTAAATAATGATTGGTGTAGAAACATTTACTTTTATTACGTAAGTACCCTACACTTGATGTTCAGATTGGACTTCGTAAATCGGTTGTCGACAGTTTTTACGATGTTTGCTTGAGGGAAACAGTCGTATCTCGAATGTGAATGTCAAATGTTGGCACCAAAACCCTTAGATTGCTGACCCGGGCCATAATATACGTTTTATGGTCGGCGACAATGGGATCTTATTGAAGTAAACCATTTTGTTGAAGGGATAGTTTAGATAAGCGTTGGGTTAGAAATGTTAGAAGATAATGATGTTGCTCTTATTATTCTTCTCTGAAATCTGAAAATTGTTAAGCGGACCTCTTTCGGTTTTTTTTTATGTATTGGAGAAGGCGGAAGAGCGCGCACCTGGGGCGGATTGCATAATAAAGTACAAGCTAATAGTATTAGTGGTTTTGTATGGATTTTTACTAATAGTATGGGCTAGTACTTTTATTATGTAATCGGCCCCTGGCAGTAAGTGGGATCTGTGACCCATGCATTCTCAAGACTACAATCTTAAGACGGCAACCCTGTGTAAGATAGCATGCCTCGATGCTGGTAATTTCATCGGTTGTCTTATCCCCACACCGGGACACAAAAAAGCGAACACAGTTACTTGGCGGAGAATTATCAACAAGTTAGAGTTGTAGGTAATTCTGTAGCTCTGCCTACCCCACCCTGGGAACGAAGGCGTGGGTTTATATCCGTGGCTGGCGTGAAGACGTTGATATCTCGACATGTACGTTTTTTTTTTTATTTCTTTAAACGCTTCGTTATTTTTTTTTCTATATTGGTAATTTTTTTCATATTTTTATCTTAATTACTTTTTGACTTATGGCCATTGTTCATACATTGATAACTATACTTTTGGCAAGTTATTGTGGATAAAAAGACATATTACACATCACATTGTGTGTATAGATTTATAAATAATTTTATCAATTTACTCTCGATTACAGTAATAACGTACTTTTTTTAACATAAATACATATCAATCAAACAAATCAAATATATCGAGTTATCAACTAACGCACAGTAACTAAAACGAAGTGCGTAATGTGACATCTCAACTTGTACAACTTTCCATCGAGTTATCAAATTTCGTACAGTAACCAAAACTAAGTGCATAATGTGATATCTCAACTTATATTACTGCCCATCGATTTGTCTCGTCTCACATCTCAATGTGTACGACTATCCACCGAGTTATCAATTTAGGTACAGGTAATATATCTAAGTGCGTTATATGACATCTCAATTTGTACTACTGGCCACCAAGTTATCAACTTACGTAGAGTAAATCAAACAAGTGCATCATGTGATATCTCAACATGGAAACTTACGTCAAAGAATTATGAACCAACACAATAATACGATATCTCAACTTATGTTTTAAAAATATTCTAATTCTCCAGAATATCTTAAGATATTAACAGACAAATAATTAAAATCAGTACCTGAAACCTTGACGTGTATAGTTATCAATGTTTTTAATCAAGGGAACAAACCAGTATACTTGTATATTTTCAGATAATAATGTAATATCTGGGAAACAAAGAAAGAATATGTACAGTTGTCAATATTACTAATTCCAATAAAAGTGTTGTCTCTGTTTATTATCATAATATTAAAATAATTTCACTAATTTATTAACAATTTAATCACTAATTTATCTTAACATTTAAAGGTGCGCTCAGCATTGTGTTGCGACACTAAACTTGTTAGTGCTGCAACGCTGGTATTCTGTGAAAACCAGATTATGTGCGACAGCAACCGATATGTGACGCCTGTTGTTTTCAAGAACCCCCGCACTAAATGACATCATCCGCCGGTCTCCTGCCTCAATAAACGTGCCGGCCCTTTTAGACCCGACCGGCATTTGTAGATATGATGGCAAAATACCTGACAAAATGTCCTTGGTTCCGTGCAGAATATGGGACGGGTGCTAGTGTGAGATGCAACCTGAGTAGACATGCTAGCCCAGTCACATCTCCACCGGACCTCTAATAGGGCTGGTGCGGCAGCTGAACTAGCTGAAAGCTTAAAGGTTGGCCAATGTAGTGGTCTTGGCCAGTTGGTGGACTAGTAGAGAATGCCTTAAATATAAATAAGATATGTTCATTTCATTCGACGTTGAGAAGGTGGCAGTTTCCTCGTTCAACGCATTAGTTTAACCATCCAGCGAGTAAATGCTGCCAGTATCTTTGAGGTCTTTCCTAGATATAAAAGATTTAAAATAGAATGAAGTTGTTAAAATGTAAGTTATAAATTGTATCTAAATACTTTTTTAAATTGTCATTAAAATAGATCGGCTTTTTATTAAATTGAATAGTGTTGAAGCTGGACTAAGCTTTCCCATAGGTCCTGTAGGAATTATCGAGCATATGCAAAACAAGCACGAAGTGGTCTTGAAACTTACATAAATCTAACTTCTCGGTTTTATAGGAGTTCACCTGATTAGTGCTTCTGATTTAAATAGGTGATTTAACTTCTACTTTAAAGCGATCGTAGCTCGCATCTAGGATTTTAGAAAGTTTTGGGGTTTAATTAAATGTATATTGATGATGTTGAAACGTACTTGTATTAAAAATTACGTATTTGTTACAAATTAACAGAAGGACTAAGAATTTGGGTTACGAGACACTCTTTACGACTTTATTTGTTTTTTGTTTGTTGGTGTATTTATTATTATTTTCAATAAGTTAACCGTAAGTGTAACACGCATATTGATAGTGGTTTTCCTATCGCTCGTTTACTAATACTAAATTATAAAATGTACTGTCCCACCTCAGCAGTTACCTTTGTTTAGTGCAAAGCTAGATCTAAAGTTCGATTCGAATGTTGTATTTCGCTTTGGGTCGTCTGTATATGTGTGTCTATCCCTACATCCAAGTTTAATAAGAGTAATACCAGGCACTGGATATTATACATAAATGGACGTGTAGTAGGCGGGTACTAAATATTATTTTCATCACACTTGCTCGTAAATAGTGTCCTAACATGCTAGAAAAATCGACCGTAATTATCCAAAATAATACCCGGGGGCCTTTTTTTACCATTACGCCCTATCGTGCGTAATAGCATTTTTTTTTAAATATTATACGTGGACTAAAACTATCACAATACGTCAGGACCCCAATTCTTGCAATATTTGCAAATAAAAACAGTAAACTGTGCCTCAGCTGACCCGGATATTGACGAGATAAACCCAGATTTGGAGGATGTAGAAGAGTAAAATTCCTGGAATGACTCCAAAAATTAAATTATATGATGATTTCATTTTCTTTAATTAAAAAATTATTAAAAAAACAGCTGTTTTATTTCTAATTTTTTTCTTACTAATACTGTGAATTTGTTGATAACTCGTCGTTCTCGTCGGTGAACCAGTTGATATGTCTATTATTATTAAAACTAGACATAATTCTTTAAATCACTCATTTTCACTTGAAAGATAATAAAAAGTTGTATTTAACAAAACTTTTGTGAAGTATAATAACATGAAATGGATTTTTCACGATTTTTTTTCTTTCTCGAAACGTCAATTTTCCCCTCTTTGTATGGTGAATACGTTGATAACTCGATGAGACGTAAGTTGATAAGTCTAATATTAATCAAACTAAGAGGAATCTCACAAAAATCTTCTAATCATTCAAAAGTATGCAGAAAATGATGGATAAATCAAGTTTTACATCAAAGTTACAATCAAACAGCGATTTACCAGAAAATGTCAAACCTTAAAATTGGCGCCCTGTAAAATTGCCGTTTTAGACATATCAACGTATTCACGCCAGGCACGGATATATTATGTGTATGTAAAGTACGTCATCTACAATTCCTCAGATGACTAAGCTTCACAATTTCTTTTTATGCACCCAAATCAAGAAGGATAATTAATTGTCATTGGCATTGCGATATTTGTCCTATTTCGCTCTAATTTTTAAGGTTACATCATCAACATAGTAAACGCAATTTTTTACTTTAACGTAAACCGGTAAGGTCGCGTATGCTACAAGATTTGTGTCTCACATGTACCCTTTTCCTTTGATCAGAACTGATTTTGACACCCGTTAAGCCATTAATCAAATGAATAAACTCGTGATATATGTCTAGTTGGGTTTGTATTACGAGTTGAATGGGTATACCTACAGTCAGAGTCATGAATATGGTACACGTTCCCAAGACATCAATAAAATCTACCCGCCTCTATGTCTTTGACAATAAGGTCTTTGTATAATATATATATTTAACCCGATTACTATATAGATATCTATGATTTTGATTGTACCTACATTCGGTGAAAACTAACGTTATGTAGAACGAGTATAATTATGTAAGCTTTTCTTAGAACTAGATATTAGGTGATATTTGAAACAAGTAATAAATAGATAAGCAAATATCGGAGCACTGGGGTCAGTCATGGACAAATCAATAATTAGATCATACTTACAAATAAAATACTTAAATATACACAAAAAATACACAACAGTTTTTTTCAACGCTTTTTTCTTCGCACCGACCTTAGTTTTGTTTTCTGTTTTGCCTACTGGTTGACTTGTAGAGAATGCCATTGGGCATTAAGTCCGCCATTTGTATTTTATAATTGTATTTTGTGCAAAGAAGTTTATATAAATCAATAAATAAATAAAACATGTAAGACTCAGTTACAAGTATGCGACTATGCGTGATGCATGTAAGTGTGACTTTTATGAAAAACAATTCAACAAAATATACAAAAACTTAAAAGGCATGTAGTAAACTGATCCCTTTAAAATACCTCTTTTAGTTAACAATACAGTTCTCATCACTAAAATATTTGACCTAACCTCAGGAAACCCTCTATTCCAAGAGAATACCACTAATTGCCTTATCCGTATCATATAAAATCTTCCCAGAGGGGTAGGCAGAGACCACTTCTTTCCATTTGCTACGATCTTGACAAATTTCTTCCACATTCATACATCGAGTAATGCACGCACGTCGTTTCGGGTACTTAAGATTCGGCCCTTTTCCAGTATTTCTCCGATTTGACTCGAACAATTACGGCTAGGGCGGCCCCTTCCGACCCGTCCACTCACTTTCGATCTGTATATCTCTTTCGTCAATCTTCTTTCATCCATCCTTCCCAAATGACCGAACCATCGAAGCATGCCCTTTTCAATCTTAGTCACTATAATATCTTCTTTTATTCCAGATTTCTCTCTGACTTTTTAATGTTTAAAATCTTCATACAAATCTGGCTTGTCTCCCAATGGGGTAGGCAGCCACTATGGAACGCCAGGTGCACCGGTCCAAACACACCTCGTTCGTTTCCTCTTTGTAAAAAAAACCCAATCTAATCTATGTATGTCACTATAAAATGGATACGCTTAGATTTAAGGGCACGCCACACAAAACCCTCGCCCTCAGAAGCCGCAAAGCCTGAAAAATCGTGTCAGTACACAAAACTGACGCGTTGACGAAGACAAAGTACTTCACACCAGCAATCTTATACGTCAAATTTAAGTCCTTTTCGTGTTATGAAGACAATTCTGTTTTTTATATTTTACTAGCTGTTGCCCGCGACTGTCCGCGCAGAAAAATAAATCATAGCCTATGTTACTTAGGGATAATGTAGCCTTTTAATGTTGAAATAATTTTTGAAATCACTTTAGTACTTTTTGAGTTTATTTGTTACAAATATATAAAATACAAATCTTTCCTATTAATAATATTAGTATAGATAAGGGTTGTAACTATTCTGTCTTTTATGTATTTTCTTATTTGTTAAAAGCATTTGTGCAAATGATTATGTTAGTATTAAGATGCTGTTTTACTGTTATAATTATGTTTTCGTTGTTATTGGAATAATATAACAGCGGACTGGTCGAAAGAGATCTATATATTTTTGTGACTTAATAAGTTGTTAAACAAAGGTTTACATCTGTCTGTCTATAAAACTAGCAGTCCCGGGTTTGATCCTCGGTAAGAGTAAATATTTGGCTGATGAGTACGAGTATGTTTCTGCGTCTAGAGTTTTTCTATGTATTTAAGTATGTATTTCTCTATATAAGTATGTTTATCGTTGTCAAGTGCCCATACAACAAAGAACTAAGTCAATATCTTGGGACTAAGTCCATATCTTGGATATAGTCCCCTAATATTTAGGTATATAATATTTATAATTATCAACAACTTTATTGTGAGCAACAGAATTACTCCTACACATGTTGGTGTTGGTATGTTTTGTGAAGAGCATTTTTTTATTGGTCGTAGAAACAATGGACAGCAGTCTCCTATTTTACCATACTGACAATGACAGGTGACACCTGACAATTCGGTATACATTGCAGAGTTAACCAGTTTTCACATCACTTGGATTCATATAAGCTACTCCATGTACACAGTGACACTGTAAATAAAACCATAAGAAATCTCTTACGTTTTGATTGATTACGTCAATTAAACATAGTCTGAAGTGGCCCTAGGAATCAATTTCCTTGACTGTACCGGAATTTTACTAACAAGGTAGACCGATGATAAGTGTTGCGGAAAACAGCTGAATGTGAATAACACAGCCAGCCTTTTATGATCACGTTTATCAATGTAGAAAAACATGTATAAAGCATCATTCATTATTCTCGCACTTAGATACTTGTCAGAAAATGACGGATGTTTTATCAATATGACATTTATCGCGAAGGAATACCTATGTAATATATTACATAGGTATTTATAGTGATAAACGCGCTGTGAAGCAAAGTTTAGACAAGCCGTTCTGTTCACCGATTTTTCCGTGAATTCTAGATCAATTTTGGAATGTGATAGGGGTGTTCTTTAGGGGTGGATTTATTGTCACAGACCTAGTCTAGCATCAGTATCTGACAGCAGCTGCCAAAGTAGCTCTATCTATCTGTCTGTCTGTCAGTTTGCCTGTTACTCTTACACAGCTAACCACATTACCGTTTTCAAAAAAATTTAGCATGAAAATAGTTTCCAGTCCCGTCAAAGAATATAGGGTACTTTTGTGGTCTAAGTATATCTTCATTTTATTATGCAATTAAGACCCCATTTATAATTTTAGTATGTGTTATTGTATTGTTTTTAAATCGGCCGCCACTACTGTTAAGTATGTATGTATGTATGTAAGCATTTTATTGTACAAAAAACAGAAAATCAAACACATTATTTACAGAATTGGAATGTACAAAGGCGAACTTATCCCTTTAAGGGATCTCTTCCAGCTAACCTTTGGGCGATTGAAGAAAACCAACAAAAAAAAAGAATGTGGTAGACATTAGTACAAGACGTAGAACTAAGTACTAAGTAAATAAGAGCTGTCAAAAATTTGAACGATAACGGGTCAAAGATAATATGGCTTTTACGGCCTAGACCCTTTGGTCAAAAACCTTACCCCTCTTCTCACACAAAGAAAAACAAAAACCCATCTATTTCGTGGCTACACAAAAGTTTTTACACTGATAAAGTCCAGTTAACCTTGCAAAAGTCTTTGGGGACGCCGGACGAGTTTCTTTGACACATCTTTCGGCCGACATGATAATGAAGTCAAGTTCGCGGATGTCTCTAGGCCCCTTCAGTCAAACCGGCATTATCCCTAACACATCGTTGGTCCTAAGTATAACGTAGATACATTAGTATCTACTTTAGATCGAATCGATACCTTTACTCTATTGTCTAATTTAATCGTTTTACATCAATTATTATGAATCTGTGCACATTCGGAATATGTTTTATCTGTGCTCGTGACAGACTTACTCTCTCTACAGCACGCTGTGACGGTGTCATGTCGAAGTCTAATCCTAATTGCTAATTGTGACTTGACCAAATAAAAGCTGAACACAAATTGAAGATGTTTTGTTAACTCAATCAAGATATATATACAACTTATAGTTTTCGTAATAACACAGAAAAATGTTTTTCAAAATGATAACATTATCCCACTAATGTTATAAATGTGAAAGTTTTTGTGTGTTAGTGTGTTACTCCTTCACGCGTCAAGGCTAGTAAGCCTGACACCATGCTGAGTGGCAACCTTTTCGGTGTTAATTTTAGATTAAGTGGCTACTCTAAGTTTGTATTATTCTTTTATTTTTATAATGTTTTTGCCGTTTTTTTGTTCATTTTATTTTATTTTAACACCGAATAAACGATTTCTATTCTATTCTATTCTATTATATTCACGCTACAACGGCGAGGGGAAATATGGATAGCTTATACTCTAGATTAAAAAAGAGGTTAATTTTCATGCTGAAAAATTTCAAAGTTCCCGAGGGAATATCGTTAATCAAAATCCCGCAACATGATATGTTCGAATAACAAATTTTAGCGGACGAAGTCGCGGGAAGAAGGCAGGCCAGTAAAAGTCATGATGTTCAATATGGATGCATAAACTGTATCTAAAACAAACAAATTAATTAATATGAGCGAACATAACTCCGTTTTCCATAAAAACTGGCTGTTAAACCTCACTATTCCACATTCACAATGCTTGCATTGGTCTTGAAATTCAAACAGCGATGAGAAATTGTTAGTAAACATAAACTTTGCGCAAAAATAGAAGCATTGCGTGTGGAATGAATGGGTTTGTAAACAAAACGGTCTAATGGTGGTAGAGACAGTGCAATCTTGGCTCGGATTCCGGCTTTGATCGTTAATAGCGAATTGAATTATAGTTCTTTTGATTTCGATAAAACTAAATATTGTGAGCTATCGCAAAAAATCATAGATTAAATTAGAATGGGACAAATATTTACCCTCCAATATTTCAGACCTTATTATTAACATTTATTAATTCATTACCAAAAGGTCTTAATCAATGTTGCGCCCCTTTTAACAGTAGTAGTGTCCAAATATCAAATAGTTACAGTTATTTTCAGGAGTTTAAGAGGAAAACGTTGAAATATGTTCGCCGCTCTTAGGTATCACTTGCTTTCAAAGCTATGTTTTTTTTAAATTACCATACCCTGTAAAAACTAGGAACACGCCGGGATATTTACCCGACTTAAAGTTTTCGTTCAGTAAAATTTGATCCAATGCATGAATGTTTGTATGGTTTTGTGTTTCCTTTATGCTAAGCTGATGGCCTGATTTCTACAAACATGGTGTATATAAATATATTCGTCACAGTATCACGGGTGTGACTAAACAAAATAAAATTCTGTAACAAGCTCTGCTTATGTTTTGTTAGACTAGATATTTATATCTCAACACAAAACGCTAAGACTCAACTATCAATATGATGAAAATAATACTCCATTATCGGTGAGTCCGTCCCATATTATTACGAGTAGAAGGAAAACAAGGAGAAATCCGTCCGTGGTTAATAGACACATCTGTTTATCCCTAAGGGAAGACTGATGAGGTATCGACAGAGCTATCGCAACCACAGACAAAGTGATTTCGAGCCTCGTTACGAAGTGGAATGTGTTTTCTGAGGTACTGTGTCGAATGGGTAATGGGTGAAAAAAAAAGTCACAGTTAAAATTTTAAATATACGTCGATAAATTCGCCTTTCATAATTGAATTGTATAATTTAACACGGATATTTTATTCTGTTTAGATAAATAATAAAAACAACAAAACATTAACACTGAAAATAGGGCAGCATGAAACAAAATCCGATCATTACAACTGAACCAACGGAAAAAGATAATAATGTTGAAAAAGTAACCATAATAAATTACCTTAATTTACCTATACATACACATATAATAATAATAATGAATTTTTCTTCCATACAATAACCAGCTGGATGATAACTTTTAGAATAAACTAACATCAAACGCCGAAACATATTATTTCTGAAAATAACCTGCGAGTGATAAACGGTGGTACCTGACGACCGTCGGCCATTGCTATTACGTTTTTAGTAGATCGTAAACTATAATGAGATAACTATTGTCCGACTAAAGATTTAGTGTGTGGATCCATTACATCGATTAGGAGGATGAGTGGTTTTATTTCAGGGTGTGTTTGGGTTGTGTAAGAGTGAGTAAGCATGTTCGGTGAAGGTCGTGGGAATACCGTGCCATTTGAGCTTCATATTTTCGACGGTGGAAAGGCAAAATCACTGAAGCGACATTTTTTGTGAAATTGAGTTATTATACTCGTTGAAATCAGCTTGTTTTTCTGCGTCGTTTAAACTGGGTTTCGAAACGATCGGACGACTTTGATGGCGCTTAAGGTAACCGGAAATTGGACCTCAGTTTTAAAAAGTGTTATTTATGCGACACACAATTTCAATAAAATATAACCAATGTCACTTAACTCGCCACTTATTTATATACGTACCCGCTTAAAGTATTTTTAAAAACACTTGTTTTGTAAATAATGGCATTAAAGGGTTTCTTCCAAGTACACAATTTGTGACTTAAGTTGCTTAAGCGTTTCTTCTGGAAATCATTATAATAAGTTATGTCGGTTAAATGAGCGTATCCCAATTAACCATATAATATAAAGTTCTTTAAGCGACACTCGTGATTTGAGTTAAATGTCGCTTAAGGTAAAATAAAGACTGAAAACACAGACAAGACAGTAGCGAAATTAAAACAAAAGTACCTACCTAATAAAGACTTTGATTATTACAATCTATGTTTTTTATTTACTTCTTAATTTCAAATGACCTTATCAGTTTTATAATTTAAAGTCAGTATTTTAACTCAAGTATTTTTGCTAACGCTGGAAATTCATCTAATTCATAATTATAAACGTTTATTAAGAAATCTAACTTAATCATTATTTCTTTCACATTAAAATTGGTGTCTTACCGTAGTTGGTTCAATCAATATTCCCGGACCGAATTAGAAATAGTATGCCGTTTCATTGCTTTCTTCCTTGACTATTTTTTAGCAATATTCGTCGCATCAAGGTTTCTTCCGGGAACTTTCAAATGATAATTTTGGTGAAGCGACATTTATTTAAGAAACCGTCTTTTATTTAGAAATGACGTTATTTGTGTTCGGAAGCTATTAAAATTTTGAACAACACGTGTAAAGAACCCATAGCTAAATGTTTGATTGAAAAAAAGTTACGAATTTTTTTTCTTAAAAAAAAACTTTAACACGTTCTCCTGTAAAATTCGCAAAATGTCGCTTCAGTGATTATTCTGCCTTTCCACCGTCGTTTTGTACCCGAGTGTCGGATGTTCTCTATGATTTATCTACCTCGGCCGGTCCTTGAGTTCCATCACAAAGGTTTATTTAAATTAAAAAAATAAATAGTGGAGTTTCATAAACCTGTAGTACATCAATCAAAACCTCATTTTATATAGAGTAAAAAGAAGCGTAATTTGTGTTCTTTACTATTGCAATAATTTGGTGTACGAGCTTTAAGCATTCCCATTCGGGGAAGGAAAGCATGGGAAAACACGCACGACCACGATACTGATAACGCGCATACGAGGGCTGCCTTTTAAGTTGTGTCGTTTGGAAAAACTAAAGACAATTTAAGTGTTAAATGGTATTTATTGTTTTTCAAAGTAATCACCGTGATATGTAATACACTTTTTCATTCGATCGAACCAGTTTTCGAAACACTTATTCCAGTCCGAAGTCGGGGTCTCCAAAATGGCCGTTTTGTATGCCTCAACGGCTTCTTCAGGCGTCTGGTACCGTTGACCACGAAGTCGTTGCTTGATTTTTGGAAAAGTAAAAAAATCGTTAGGGCTTAAGTGTGGACTGTGCGGCGGGTGTTCCAGAATTTCGACGTTTTGCTCTTTTAAAAACGCAATTGTTTGCCGGGCGGTGTGCGAGCTCGCATTATCGTGATGCAGTCTTATACGACGTCTTGGGTTATTTTTTCGAAACTCGCCGATGACTTCTGGTAAACAGACAGTGGTATACCAGTCAGCATTAACCGTTTTACGATCCTCGAGCACGATGTTGGCCACGTGGCCACTTTTCGCCACAAACGTGGCGACTATTTTTTTCGAAATGCTCCGTGAGCGTATTACTTTGGTCGGTTTTGGCTCATCTTGGAACACCCAAACAGTCGACTGCTGTTTAGAATCGGGTTCGTAGGCATATATCCAAGATTCGTCACCACTGATAATGTCGTAAACATGTTTCGAGTTTCCTCGGTTGAATTGCCGCAGAGTTTTGCGACACCATCGAACGCGAGCCGTTTTTTGGTCTTCACTGAGTAAATGTGGTATCCAGCGAGAGATCAACTTTTTTACGCCTAAGTGATCATGCAAAATACTGTGAACACTGGTCCCTGAAATACTTAAGGAAGCTTCTATCTCACGGTATGTCGCATGGCGATCTTCGACGATCAGTTGCCGTACAGCATCAATGTTCTCCTGGGTTACGGCTGTTTTTGGTCGACCTTCACGATGTCTATCACCAAGACTAGAGCAACAACGTTGAAATTCTAAATACCAGCGTTCCACAGTCCGGAGGCATGGTGCTTTATCATTGAAAACCGTAGTCAACTCTTCGAAGCACTGAAGTCGCGTTAAGCCCCTTTTGAAGTTGTAAAAAAATATCGCACGTAAATTTTCCTTCGAAATTTCCATTTTCACAACTGACTTGTCAACTTTGAACGAGCGCTGTACTAAAACGGTTGGGCCGATTTCGAGTCATTCTTTTGTTTTCGAATTCTAATTTCAAATATTTTAAGATGACACTAGTTCTTTTTTATGCAATCACGGAAGGCTTGCAAACGACAGAACTTAAAAGGCAGCCCTCGTATTAGCATAGAGATATTCCAGATTATTATTAAACCTCAAGGTTGACCAGTTGGGAATCCATTTAGGTACAGTCTTAGGTTTGCAGTCTTAAGATTGTAGTCTTGAGAATGCAAATGTCTATGCGCCACAGATCCCACTTACTATCAGATAGCATGTGTGGCCTTTTGCCTTTTCCGAGGTATATAAAAACGAATGACTAGCCTCATATATGTGTACCGGAATGGTTGATGTTTTGTATGATTTATCTACAGAGAGTTCCTAAAACTAACGATAAAACAAAGATGGCTGATAGTTCGAAATTACTTAATGAGTCTTGATCCGACGTATCAGCACTCTTTGTTTTACCGTTGATTTTAGGGACTCACTGCACTGTGTGTGTACTGTTGTGTATTATAAGGGTGGATATCATCTTGTCTGGTATCCATAGTACAAGCTTAATTTAAGATGAGGTCAATACGGTGTCAGATTTTTTCTTGATATTTCTGTGACATATTGTTTTCCAACATATTCCTTTGTTACGATGAGGTAGCTTTTACTAGCAAGTGAATAAAAACTACAATTACGTTAGCAAATACGCTGTAATATTTGGTAAGTTAAAAACAAAGTAGGAGAAGCCCTGGGGTGCTATTCCTTGAAATAACTTGCCGAGAAAGTCACTGGCAATCTTGATTGTTTTTCGACGCAGTCCCGCCATCTTCCATCAGGTTGGACTCACAAGAATTTTAATTAAAAAATATATTCACCGCAGCCTCAGCGACCCGTAAAACTGACCTTTCAATAACAACATTGAATTTTGCGACATCCTCTCAATTTTCTAACCCAGACACATTTTTATTTCCACGAAATCTCCAATATATTGCTGTTATTTCTAACAAAACGTCGTGCGGTTCCATTCTCATTATTCTACCGTCACGTTTTAGCTACAAATACAAACGAAATTGTCGTCTCGCTGCTGCGAAAAATCAGACGCGGTATTGTCAACAATTCTCGTGTTGTGAAAGCACCTAATGATGGATTTAAAAGTGTTTCAGACATTGTACTTAGCTATATTAGGTTCAAAGGATGATAATAAGCAAAACGGATAAAATAAATAAAGGTTTAAAGTTTATAGGTAGGTACATAAATGTGTCCCAATGTGTGTTAAATCTTTCTTTCTTTCTTTTCTTTCTAACGTTGTTCAAAAACTTGATAAAACATTAAAATATTTTTAATATAATTTTAGATCAAAGTTTAATTCTAATTTGCTATATATAAGTAGGCACAGGGGCACAGTTAATAAATTTCAGGCCTTCTGAAATAAATGATGCCTCCGAGAGCAAACTCAATCTCCAGTGTAATCCTGGAACCTAACAGACGTGAACAAATAAACTACTCCCTCATTTCAAAATACAGGGCGAACATTTTCATTAAACCCTGTCCATATACAGCGCGTTTCTAGGGTTCCGTATGTATAAGATGCCAAACGGTACCCTGTTTCTAAGCCTACGATCCGTCCTTCCACAAGTCCGGTCGTCTATCTGGGATAGAAATTTTCTGTCCATATCCCGATATACCTAGGTAGACTGTTTGAGATATAGTCGTGAAGGGTGTTTAGCATTTTTGTAAAACAAAAGTTTGTAAAATGATATAGTTTGTCAAATGATGATTTGGGCAAAAGTCAGGATACCAGTCGTAAAGCGATGTGGTCGTATTGCGATTTTGGCACTTGGCCAGTCAGATCAGATTGCTGTGTATTCCTAACGAGATGTGGACCTAAAGTATCTATATCATCTATTTATCTGTCCGACTGTTTGTCCTACATTTTAGGACCCGTATCATATTGTGGTATAACAGCGAATTTATTTTTATTAAGACCCTAAAAAAACCGGCCAAGTGTGTGGTCAGGGGGTACGAAACCCTAAGTGCACGAGTGTGAGTTGCACTTGACCGTTTTTTAAATAAATGCCTTCTCATCCATTCAGTAGCACAGGGTGTGTTATAATCACAAAAACGTTAGTACACGAGACAGCACATTTGTACAATGTCTTGTTTTCTTCGTAATTAAGCTGTTCCACGAGGATTTATTCTCGAGGGTTGTTGCGGTCCCTAAAGAATAGCTAACGAAAATGGCTGTAGGTATATATAATTTTTTATTTTATATTAATTGTTTTATACACTTAATGCTTGGTTAAGTATTATCATTGACATCATAAGCAATATTTAAAAAACAACTGATTGTTGAGTTTCTTGCGTTTTCGTTTCAGTGCCCACTTAGGAAGCGATGGTACATTTTGACGTGTAAAAGTACCTGTGCAGACTATTGACTGAATAAACGTCTTTTATCTTTTATCTTTAATTGATTTGATTTTTATAGTGCATTCACTCTGTACCTCAATTTCAACACACAGTATCCACAGAGTTTATCAGGATGTTTTTTATGTATAAATCATGCATATTAAAAAGTATTAAAATTCATGCTTAAAAAACCCTACTCTTGCCTATCTTATCAAAATGGTTAAGGTATTTAGGTATTACATTGCTTGGGGGGCTACGTTTTGGCGTTATAGCCGTCCCGTAGCCTCTTATAGCGTTTGGCGAACAGCCCCGGGGGTTTTCATCCGGGTAAGTCGGATATAACACAACCCCCCCTGCCCCTCGGAGGCGGGTATGCATAGGCATTTCCTTCGGGTCAAAAAAAGCTATCACATTGCTCTGGTTGTAGACTGTCGTAAGTGAATCTACGTTGAGAAAAAGTAAGGACTTACACTAATAACAAAAAACAAGTTTTAATTATTGCTAACCAACTTAAAATCGTTGTAAATCCTTAATGATCATGATGAAATAAACCTAATGATTTTTAAATACCTATTCAATGATACCCCACCAGTAATAGTTCATCGACTTTCTTTTTCTTTTTTACAATATGACGTCTGCTTGCCGCCAAATTGAATTTTGATTAGTCATCTTTAGTGACACTCACAAGATTAACTCAAATAATTGATAGACCCATGAACGCTACAAAGGAACAAACATACATACAAACAAATATAGGCTGATAAACACATTACACTCCTCCTTCGGCAGTCGGGTCAAAAAAAAAAACACTGATAAGACTAGATGCCGCTACTCCACTTAACCCCTTAGGCCCACTTGCGTGGACCAGAGTTAGCGTCTTAACCCGAGGTTAGGCGGCAAACCACGTACAAAAGTAGACGCTTAACTCTGGGTTAAGGGCTAATTCTGATCCGCGCAAGTCCACCTTAATGGCTGAGTTTCCAAAAATCCCTTCTCCCGCACCCTGTACACCCTAAGGGCTGTATTAAGTCCCTAAGGGATGTATTAATAAACTCATCTTGGCTGAGAGGCCCGTGACAAAATACATCAAAGTAAACGTCAAACCATAGAGACCTGTCATTTTTGACACATGTCGAGACGAGCATTACAGTTGAGATTAGTTTATGAATACGGGATAAGTTGCATAGTTGAGTAACTCTTTTTGAATAAAAACTTATGTTACGTATTACAAATTGTCGATCTTTTTGTATCATTTCGATTCCTGGACAGGAAATAAGGAATTCTTCTATACTCTCGTTTTCTATCTTTAAATCCAGTAACCTAAACATAATAACACGTGCGCTGTGTCTACCTGTCTGTCAGTCAACTGAGAAACATAGTTTATTTCTTTACAATGTAACTGTGGCAAAAATAGATTACGATTAGTATTTTGATGGCAAATTTTACAGTATATATCAGTTCTTCTGAACACATTAGAATCGATTATCAGCAAATTTGATCTCCTCAATATTTTTAATACGTGGGGCGCAGTTTTTTAAATCATTTCAATTGGCGTAGATTTGTTGTGTTCATTGTGTGTTCATAGAGCGAGCGAGGTAGAAATCGTTATGCAACCATTATATACATAGGTCGCTCGACGGAATGATTACAACGGATTACCCATTTCATCCAAATATAACGTTTCACAAGCAAACCCGCAGGACTAAAGTTATAAGCCCAGTGAAGTCCTTGTTTTGGCAAATTTCAAATTTTGTTGTTGTTATATTTTTGATAAACGAAATGTCATTAATAATTGACATAATTTCATTGCGGAGTTTAGCGATGATAATGAATATTCATGGATCATCAGTCATTTAAATTTCTCTTCTGAACATAAATCGGAAAATGAAGAAGTTAAATGTTTGCTCATTTGTATCATACTGTATACGACTGAATGACTTCATTAGATAAAATAATATGTAAAGGGTGTTCAACAATTCGTGTCAGATAAATACATGTTACGTTGAATTCTCGAATACAAATAAATATTAATTAAATCGAAGAATTTATGTAATCACCTGTTATTTACATATTTTTTTTGCAAAATATCAATACATTGTTTACCCTTTAATTACAATCACTAAAACGTCACGAACTATGATTGTTTATGATTTATTAAAATAATATGTCAAAAATAAATCAAAATAAATTAATTTAACTAATTAACTTGTCATTCAGTAAATTTTATTCCTTACATTAATGACTGTTTCTTTGGTTTCAGGTTAAGACGTGTTGTGTTTCAAAATGTGAAGTGAACAAGAGTGCGAATTCAAAATGGCGTGGTATATAGTGTTGTTGTTGTTGTGTGTGCTGTGCGCGGTGGGGGCGAAGAACTGCAGGGGGGAGGAGGCGAGGGAGAGGGGGGATTGCGAGAACCTCTGCGATGCTGCTGGAAATTGCACCGTCAGGGCCGCGCTCCTGTTGCCTCGAAACACGTCATATGATGCTTCTTTGTCTATTGTAAGTATTAAACTTTGGTGAGCATTGCCTGTTTTATGACTGACATCCATATTTAGATATATTATACATATATTCTGTTTCGATAGGCTTTTTTTATTCGTATTTAAATCGTGACCACGCTAAGTTGGTTTTTTACTGTATAACGAAAATTAGTCATACATTTTTTTTTTGTCATATAATAGTACTTTTTTTAGAATTTACTCCCTATGTTTTCTCATAATAACGTTAGTAATCCTAATTTCACTTGCCATAGTGTCTGTGATAGTAATAATCGTTTACCCTAATGATTACTTTATCTTGTCAATTTGATCGTGACCTAATGTTTTTGTTCCTGATAATCGTTGGTCCTAATGATTAACTCGGGCTTTTTTATTTTTTCCATAACGTTTGTAATGCTAATTTCACTTGCCATATCGATTTTGCTTCTAATTATTATTTGTCTTACTGATAACATGACAATGTGTACTAATGTTTTTGTAGGCTTCCTTATAGTTTGGGTTTAGCATCCTGCACATGGGGGGAGAACATAAATTGATTTAATATATTAGTTGTCACGTGTTAAATACCAACAAAATTAGGACATTAGAGATTATGGCAACCATTATTATGACTAAAATGTTTTAGGACTATCGATACATTATGTGACTGAAGCATTATGGGTACTGAACATTATAGCTAACATCCATTATGACAAAAGTGTTATGGTATATGACTTTAGGACAAACGATACTATGGCAAAACCAGAAACCCCCTATTTAGGACCTGCTTATATTCAATTTCAATGCAATTTTGACAGATGCTGATCGATAACGTCAGGCCCTTGATTAACGGAATAAGACAACCGGTTAAATAACTATAGCTTGGAGACATCATCTTAGTGTTCAGCCCAGGTTTTGGCAACACATTTGTCGTCTGCTGTCTTGAGATTACCTGTGTCTGTGATTATTTGCCATCAAGACAAGCCATGGATTTAAACCTGGTGGTGTTACCCAGGTGGAGCCAACCATCGAGCTAGCCCTTCAGCAGGACATCATTCGCCAGGCCTTTCCGGACTGGCTCCGGTTCGAATGGATGACCTACGACGTCGAAGACTGTGACGCCGCCTACGCAGTCATCAGCGCCATTGACGCGTACAATGACTGCGCTCACGTCTTCTTTGGACCTTCTTGCGACTTTGCTTTGGGTAAGTAACAAGTGTAACAACACACAACAACAACAATTACAGCAACAACTGTCAACAACAACTAGATAACAACTTTACCTTTACCTTTTTATGCTGCCATTCGGTGCGGTTTTTTGAGAGCACTGCAAATGTCAGAAATAAGAGTGTAACCTTCTGACACTCCACTACGAGTATGACGATTCAAATGAGTAAATACTGTTCTTAATGTGTAGTGTTAGTAATTTGTAACAATGGTCATAAAAAGTGCGTTTATGAACATAGTTGCAATACAATTTATTTTATATTTAAAGGCAAGGGTTCTTGATGGTACAATTTAATAAAATAAAAAAATCTTTGTTTTTAAATATTAGTAGAGTATTAAACAAAGTTTAACATTGGTCATCCTCCCATTTATGTAAAATGATTATGCAAACAAACGCGAAAATAGATAACGAAGTTAGGTACATTGTAATGCACTCCAGACTTTCCCTTTATCATCCTGACTAAACGTTATAAAAGTGGGAGTATGTTTGCAATATCACGGTGCAACGCCTAAACTTATCGATGGGAAATTTGATACGAGAATATTAGGTAGTAAGGGAAAATCCGACAGCCCCAATTAATAACGATACAATTAAATAACAGTTTCCATTTTTACTCATATTCTTTTGTAATATACTATGTTGCATAATAACTTTAAGCATTAGTGACTTTAGCATAAACTCTTGTGACATAGTCTAGTTTCGCATACTATCACTAAGCATAAAGTCCATTGGTCGAATAAAATTTAATATTAATTTCAATCTTATGCAACAATTAAATGAAAATTGTTGCATAAGATATTGCCTAACGCACTCGTAATCGCAAACGTTTTCATTTTGAAAATCGAAGTCTGCATACAAAATGAAAACAATTGTTCTGCTTTGAAGCCGATTGCGATTGTAAGTACGTAAATAGCGACGCAGATAGGTTCCATAAAAAGCACAAAAATAAAAAATACAATAATGGCACAATTCAAATTAAAATAAGAAACTAAACCAGAGAGTATTAACCACTACATAGGCGGCGCAATGGGTCACCCCGACCCCTCGATGACATGATGATGATGGACGATTGATAATCCAAATAGTCACAAGGCATAAAATTGTTAAGCAGAATATTATAACAGAATAAACGTACGATTACGTAAGATTATGCCAAGTACCTAATTACCTTTCGGACACCTTGCCGAACAGATGGCACCTATAAACCACATCTGCGTTGACGAAGTCTGAGAAAAAAGGTACTTTTCATCGTCAATTTATTCCGGATGGACTTTGCACAAGGTCCTACCACGCTACATGATCAGATACCAGCTGAAATCAAGTTAGAATTGAAATATGTACAGAATTCAGTTCAAGCTATGTTACTTTCGCAAATAACAACATATTTTTCCGGTTCCTGTCTCGATATTCCACACTCATAGGCAGCTGATATTTTCCCGCGCTTTTACGATACCTAAGAATTCTATTAAAAGGAGAGCCCCTTGCACGGGCGAGGGCTTCCATTGAAAATGTATCGATCGCCCAAAGACGATTTCGCGTGTAGATTGCAATGTAAATTTACTCGTTTATATTATAAACTCTTGCTTTTGAATAGGGTGGAATGTTATGTATGCTATCGTACTTTTTCCTTTCATGTTAAACAATATATGCAGTTTACATATTGTACGATTTTTAGTAAATTCGAGAATGTTGCGACCTAGTAAAGGGGTCTTACACCCGTGAAGACACGAAAATTAATTGCATGAGTAATAGTATGTCAAAAGTCATATAAAAATTGTCATAAGTCATTACTTTTACTGAAGTAAATACGGGTGTTATACTTTTCAAGTTTCCAATATATTGACAAAGTTTTACTTGTATTTAATTAAGTAATTTGAAAATTCATAACGTTCATGCAAAAAGAGCACATAAGATGAATAAGACGTCTATGCGTTCTTGGATAAAAAAAAATACCGTACCTACATCCGATTTGCAACCAAAATTAACATGCCTATGGTGACGACACCAATGATGGACACTTTTAGCCTACATGCAGCAAGTAATGGACACTTCACTCTTAATTCAAATTTCACACGGTCCTTAATTGATAAACGAATAACCCTTATCTTCTGTAAAATAAGAATTAAGTATCCATTATTAGTACTTTATGAAATATGGGCTCCATCACCCTACTTCCTTTCTACATTTTTTTTGAGAACGTAGATATTAGATTTCGCTTAGCTACGCGGGTAATAGCTATTACATGAAAACTTGTCCCATCAAATTAAATTAAGTACATACATATATCATGTTAGAGAAAAACAAGCTTGTATTTCTTTTTTTATTGGACAATAAGACGGCATTACTGCCAGAGATGATTACCGTGGAACACGATACAACGGCAACATGGACTCTCCTTGATTAGAGAGAATAACTGACATTTGTAATCTGATATATGTTCTGTACAATCAAGGTTCTTTGAGAGCGGGACATGGGCGTAACGTGGCTGATATCCTTTTCATTTTTTTCATTTTTTATTTTTCTTTGCATTGAAAACTGGTACTTACTTGCATATCATATAATCGTTAACTTACGTTATGAACGTATTAATTATTTATCTTTCGCTTGCGTTTTTGTCTAAGTTTTTACTGTTGTATTATGAACTTTTATGACTTTTTATGCGGTGAAGAGTGCACGTGCATCTAGTTTGTCAGTTTTTCAGTTGGTTAGTGCTACTTAAAGCAGGAAGCAAAATAAATCGGAATCCCGCTGACGTTTTTTATTTATTCCCACTCAGTTTGCGTGAATAATCCTGATTTATCAGACCGTAAGGGTTCTAGACTGGTGAATTAATAAAAAGGTTGTGCGTCACTGAAATAAAATACGGTCAATGTTTTTGTACCGTTTATACATGTATTGGTTCAGTTTACTGCATTGGATTTATTTTGTCATTAAGTCGCAGTTAGTATTTTTTAACGTTGTTTTTAGCTACTCACTGTATTCTGTCTTGATTTATGCCACTTAAATATGAATAATTCGAAAAAAAATCTTGTGCTATTTATATGAAAAAAAAAGTTGACTCGTTAATTGAAGTCCCCCAAATCGTATTGTTTCGGAAATACGGACGCCAAGTGCTGATTTCACATAGGTAAAGTCCGTGGCGAAAAGGCTCTCAATATTTATCTTAATCTAATTTTTTTCTAGATACATCAATAAAAAAAACCTGGATTCAGAATATAAAAGTATCACGTTGGCGCCACTGAAAACCAGCGTCGCGGTTAACGCTGTGACATAGTGCTGAGTGGTGTCAATTTCGACGTCACAGAATCACCCATGGCAACACTATCCTACAATTGTTTTTTTTTTCTTTCCTTTTTTATTGTTTTTATTTTTTATTATTACTGTGTTGCCATCCTTATTTTAATGATGTTTTTCTCTGTTCTGTTTTTTTTTCTTGTGTTCGTCGAATAAATGTTTCAATTTCTATTTCTATTTCTAAAACTAACGGAGAATCTATTGAATGTCAATTGTAAAAAAATGTCCGGTAAAATTTGTAATGCCATACACTTCAAGGCATTTAGTGATTTGCAGGAGAAATTGATTTTGCCATACGATTGCTCGGAAATAAAACCTAAAGAAGAAACGATTTTTTTTAATGAAAGATAGTGCTTACATTTTTATGGAGCTTTCTTAACACTTGGTCGAGAAAACGGGTTTTAACGGCTATTGTCTAGCACTGCTATTCAACGAGGAAATGAAGACGGCATCTTTGGCACTGAGCCAGCACTACTTAAAATTTCATCAAGACTTAAAAAAAAAAACATTTTATTAATTTACATAGTACTATTTGAATACAGATATTTTGTTTTAAATTTACTAAAAATACTCAAGTTATAGCCTCACCATACTACAAAGCAATTCGTGTCTGTGTTTTTACACCAAAAGTAATGATCGGTCAAGCAATTATTAACCCACGGTGTACCACAATATTTAATTCATATTAAAAAAAATTAAAGGTATATAATTTCGGATGGATTTTATTGAAACCGGACCGAAGCGAGGGCGGGACGTTAGTAGTAATAACTATAAAGACAGAATCAACTTATTCAAGATGGGCATTGGTTATACCTATAATTAAATGATTTTACAACCCGGGCGAAGCCAGGACGGGCCGCTAGTTTTAAATTAAATTTAATATATATAATTTACATCAACAGCAACGACCAGAAAAGAAAGAGATATACAGATCGAAAGTGAGTGGACGGGTCGGAAGGGGCCGCCCTAGGCGTGCTTTTTCGAGTCAAATCGGTGAAATACTGGAAAAGGGCCGAATCTTAAGTACCCGAAACCGACGTGCGTGCATGACTCGATGTATGAATGTGGAAGAAGCGAGGGAAATTTGTCAGGATCGTAGCAGGTGGAAGGAAGTGGTCTCTGCCTACCCCTCTGGGAAACAGGCGTGATTTAATGTATGTATGTATGTAACAACGACCAGAATTGGTATTCATAGAAAGTCAGAGGTCAGAGGGAACGTTCATCGCTAATATATGGCGATTACAATCTTAACACGAAAATACTCGTAACAATAACAATACTGCGCCTCTATTCTAAACGGTAAAATCCAAATCGTATTTGACCATGTCAGAGAGAGAGGAGATACAAACTTTTTTTAAATCTCAAATATTGTGTTGCACGTTTTCATACCAAAAGTCGCCGATATATGATTGATCCGGTTTGTTTTGGTATAGGTTTCATTGTAATTAAAAGAACATAATTAATTTATGCCTTTTTTCAAATATTTAACTAAGCGGATTTCTAATCATGTAAAACAACCTCACTGACCTTTCGTAAACATAGTTTTAAAAAACCATGGTGCTATAGTGGCTTATTTACTTAAAGTCCTTTAAACCTGTACTGTTAAGTAAACAATCCGTCCAACAGGCATTAATTAAATGCGGGCCCGACGCTACAAACACTTTGACGTGGAAAATTCAATTTAAAATTGTTTAAAAATAATAAGACAGGTCTGACGCAAATTTTGTTCGACTCTGATGTTACTTAGTTAATTAGTAAACCAAAATGAATTTTGCATTCATTATATAAGTTCAAATAAGGCGGAATACTAATAGTATACGTTTCCGATTGTAGCGGACTTAAGTGTAGCAACGCTGTCACTTAAAAAATGCAATTTAATCGGTTATTAGACGTTTTTATATGAAAATAACCGGATATTTGCATTCCCTACTGTCACTCCGACCAAATTTCTGAATTCCAGACTCTGGCTCGGAAGGAAACGCCCTCTTCCTTTTCGACATCTCATTGATACTTGACGCATTCAATTAGCTCGTCACGCACATTAATATCATTGGAGATTTTATAACGATTATCTCAATCGATATTATAAGTGACATTCAAAGGATTACAGTGATTCATTGAAGTCGCCTGTTACCACACTCGTAAGCCCGATGGAATGAGTCGCTAAAGTCGATCCTTCAAATTGACACATTAGACACGTGAGTCAATCAATCTTATTATTTTCTGGTATGATTCTCGGTTTGGGTTTGCCCATATCAAAATGTTTGCGTGATGAGCGCGAGTAAAATAGCTTTGTATACACACTGAAACATTTAATGATAGAAAAAATATATTATTCAATAACCGAATACTTAGATGATAAGTTATTATACTTATTATGTTAAAAGATACGAGTAAGTAAAGAATAAAGTCCTCTTAGCAAATAAGCGCTCTCACCAGTTTTTAAGTTGCTGTGCCCTGCCGGGTCCATAATGATCTTATAACTTTTAAGTTAATTTAAGTATGGAATGCAATAAATTATTGAGCATTGAGTCTATATTTCTGAGTCTTGGATGTTTTCTATATAATTAAGTATGTATTGTCGCCAAGTGCTCATAGTACGAGTACAAACTTAAAGCTTAGTTGGGGTCCAGATCATAGTGTCAGTCATTTTCTTTTGATATTTATATATTTACACATGCAAACGGAAATGCACCATCACGTGATTTATTCTTACTTAAAGAAACACCCATGCGCCAATTAAACAGTTCGCCAACTTAGTATTTATGCTTTGAAATCGTGAAAAAGATTTAAAATATTCATTAACTTTTTAATGTTTGTGTCCTCATTACAAAACCAACATGGCGGCAACCAGAGCCAATTAACACAAGTCCCCAGGCGCAAATTTAAGTTTTCTCTTTATTTTATAAAGACTCACTTAGATACTACTTGTTTTTTGGATTGAGTTTGTGCAATTCATCATTTTGACGCTTTCGTAGGCAAACTTTCATAACAGATTAAGGGAATTCTGTCTCTTCGACTTATATTGAAAATTAAATTATGCTAGTTCAAACCATTTCCATACCAAAGGACATGGCTAAACTACTGCCCTAAGCATGTATAGAAATTTCTTACTAGCTCGTAACATTCTAAAACTAATTAATTAATAATTACATGTTTATTATTCTCCTAGAACTTTGAAAAATAATACAGTATTTTGAAGTTGTTTACTTGGTTTTTCATATTTTTTGTTCGCCATCGAGACCTGACAGATAACAGATAACATTAATCTTATGTTATCTGTTATCTGTCAGTAAGTATGACGATCCGTTTTGCATAAAATGTTACAATTTATTTTCTGGATTGTAACGATTTGAAAAGTTCCTGAACCTGTTTTCATGCTGAATACTAATGTTCAGCTCATTAGCATAACATGTTACTAGTTACAATGTTTATTCATTGCTGTGGCAGTCGCCCATACTTCAGTTTAGCCATGTCCTTTCAACTTACGGTTAAGCGGCAGCCGTTACAAAGTACCGGAGAGATTTATTTATACACCAATAATAAAATTAACTTAGCATACTTCAGGAAATCCATCTATTTTTAATAAAAATAACAAAGTAGGTTTAAATTAGAATTATTCAAATTACCTCCATTCTCTTATCTTATTAACATTAATTAAAACACATTGGAAAATCTGCTTTGAGTAACATCAAAGTAAATATTAAGCTGGCGGGCGTATTTTTTACCTTTGTGCCACTGAAAAGGACAAAGTTATGGTAATCGTATAAGTGTGTCTCTTTTCCTGCCTTTTAATTGTATTGCCTAATAAAAATAAACCCGAGTCGTAATAACAATACATACATACATACATTCGTACATTAAATCACGCCTGTTTCCCAGAGGGGTAATAAAAATATATAGTATTTAAGTAGTAAAGCTCTGAACTGTTTTTACCCCATGACAATATTGATTACTTTATAAAAAAAACTAGCGACCCGCCCTCGCTTCGCTTCGGTTTATTTGAGTTTTCTATAACACACGTACATAAAACAAAACTTATTATACATAAAAACCTTCCTCTTGAATCACTCTATCTACTAAAAAAAACCGCATCAAAATCCGTTGCGTAGTTTTAAAGATCTAAGCATACATAGGGACAGACAGCGGGAAGCGACTTTGTTTTATACTATGTAGTGATTTATTATACATAAAAACCTTCCTCTTGAATCACTCTATCTACTAAAAAAAACCGCATCAAAATCCGTTGCGTAGTTTTAAAGATCTAAGCATACATAGGTACAGACAGCGGGAAGCGACTTTGTTTTATACTATGTAGTGATATAATAGAGGTCAGATTTCTTGCTCCAATTTTTTTAGCGGCTCATTATTTTATTTACTTAAGGGCTGTTACACTTATTATGACTAGGTACCAATTATCACTGTATTTCACCATTGAAATTAATTAACGGTTAAATGTCGGTATTCAACAAACTCTCTCAATTGAGGTATCTGAATAACATTATTGCAAATTGTCAAAGAATAATTAATTATTAACGTCGATAACAGTATAGTATGTAAATCTTTTATTGCACATAAACAATTACAAGACATATTTACATCCATATAGATACTGTAAGGCAAACTCAGTCCATATGGGATCTCTTCCAGTTAACCTTGGAGTTGTATTAGTAAGGACAATGCAAGAGGATAGGCAAATTAACAAATCAGAAAAAAACAATTAGTACATACATCCGAAAAAGAAAAGAAAAAATCTTCTTAAATAAACACGATAAGACTACATCAAAAGTCTGCAATCCTGATACTACAAACGCGTTGCCAACCCTTAGGGCTAAGATGGAATGCCTCTATGCTAGTCATTTCTCCAGTTGGCTTATCCCCACACCGGAACACCACAGTGCTAACTCTGTAGCTTGGCGGTAGATTAACATTGGAAGCATCGCGTCTGCAAAAAGTCTAATCATCATCATCACTAAAAATTACTTTATTTTTATACCTACCATGGTTTTACAGTCCCTGATTCAACTCTCTGAGGCCTAGGTTATTTTTTAGGGTTCCGTACCAAAATTATAATCGGGACCCTTATAGGGTCACTCGTGCGTCTGTCTGTCACAGCCAGTTTTCTCCGAAACTACTGAACCGATTGAGTTATAATTTGGTAAGATGTGTAAATTGATGACCCAAACACTGAGGTGTAAAGTTTTTTTTTTAAATAAGGGTCATTTTAGGGAAATAATAATTGCAAACCTTATTGTGTCTTAGGAGGTATTGTTAGTTTTGATAGGTTGAAACATATAACTTAATGAGCTTTAAATAAATCCATTGTTCATTTTTCGTCGCCATTTTCGTTGAACTAAAGCCATCAATCATTTTGCTCCCAAAAGTCCTAACAGATTTATGGCGTAACGCCTTTAATGACCTTTTAAAAGCATGTCACGTGCCCAACTTCATAGACTAAAATATTTGTTTGTTTTTTTGTTTTGCCGCTCCCTTTTTAAAACAGAAGGCCTGGTCAAGATGCATAAACAATTTACACCGGTCAAGGAAAGTGGACAGTGAACAGTAGTGTAAATCGATCGGACAGTAGCGAGTCAAGTTGCCTTTCCAGTGGATCCAAATAGAATCGCATTTTATTTTTACTCGACTGTACAAAGGCTGCTGCTGACGTTGTGATTCAGGACTTTAAAATAATGACAGTTGACGGGATCGTTTGATGGATCGTTCTTCGAAGTTTTTAATTTAAACAATGTGGTAACGTAGTTGTAGATATGCGACTCTTGGATTGTTCTTGCTTTTTCTACTCCAATGTTAACTGGAAGAGATCTCATAGCGGATAAGTTCGCCTATAATTATTTATATTTATGCGAACATGTCGTTTACTTATGTGCAAAAAAGTTTTTACGTACACTCAACCAATTTGAATCATAATAATATGCCAATGTGGAACCGTGTCAAAGTGACGTTTTAATTATATTCTTATAAAGTCTCTCACGATTTAAATCATTACGACACTAACATGGTTCCATAGTTGCCTATGATTCAAATTGGTTTACTGTATAACTGACGCTTTAGGTAACGTGTCTGCCAATTACAAAGTACAGTTTTTTTTTAGGTTGGAGATCAATGGTTTTATTAAAAGCAATGAATACTAACTGGCGACTTTCACAGCGAACTTTTCAATTACTGGTTTTATGTATGAAATACAGTCTTTTTTCAATGGTACATGACCAATATTTTAATAAATTCCACTTTTCCAATGCAAATGAACGTTTTCTTGAATGGGAAAATAATTTTGTTTCACCAAAAGTTAATGAATGAATCCATTAATATTCAGTTTTTTTTAAATCTCATTAAAGTCTGCATGAACTCTTCAGTGCCATTTTCTCTACTAGGTATTTAAACGACTTTATCGCCCGACAGTAACTATGTTAATTTGTACCAACAGTCATTTTCATATTTATTAATTTTGTTCCCTTGCTTTGATATTAAAATTGCTTTGCTAAGAAAAAAAAGGAGTTAATGGGATGCTTGGACTTTTTCCCGGCTCCGGAAAGTGTTGCAAATGACTTGAATTCTACAGACTTTGTTATAAAGACCATGAATACAGATTAGACTAACTAGGACAAATTTCCAAGAAGCGTTAACATTCAGCAAATTCAAAAGTAACTTTTCATTAATTTGTGGTATTTACATGAGGGTATACTTACACTGCGTCTTCCACTACATTAAGTAAGTAGAATAAAAGGGAATCTCCATTTGCGCTCTCTAAAGCTCAACAATTGAAAGTCAAATCAGTTAAAGAAATTTGGAATAACACTAGAAACCATATCCCCAAGTAAAAGTCAGTTTGTTTGTAGAGCTCTCATAGTCCATTGCTTCGACCGATTTCCATAAAAAGGAAAGGCATTAGTTTAGGATAAAAGGATCACGGCCAAGTGGTTCGGCCTTGGCAGACTTTTTAGCAAAATTAGGGAGTTGCGGGTTTTTCAAACCCGATTGTGGGATCTGAGACCGTTAGATATTTGCAATCTCAATAATGCAATCTTAAGACGGTAAATTTGCTGCAACGTGACCCATAGGAATTTTGCGGGATTTCGTCTAGCTGCAGTTGTTGCAATCGCAGTTTATTAGACCTTTATCCGACATTGGTTACATATCCACTCTTGTTTCGCCAGAAAAGCAAGATTTCATTGTTATTAAAAGTGATGATTTTAAAAATATTTATTAATTAATTTCATACAGGTCATAAATCGATGTGTTTTAGTCAAGTAGTTTTTAATATATTTTCAACAACACACAAATATGGTGAATTGAAAAAGGAGTAAAGTACTTAAAGTAAAAAATCTCCGGGTTATTTTGTAACTAAAAACATTACCTACAAATATTATTAACCGGATATTGAGAAACCAAGGAAACATAATATACGATTCATATAGTATATTATGAATCTTATTGTACTTCCAACCTTATTATAGGTACAACCAATGAGAGTTAAATATGCTTGTATGGTCACGAGCGTTAATTTGAGACCCATTTCAGGAAAAATATGCTTAAAGTCGTTAATGTCATTAGAGATGTCAAGGCATTTGTAACTTTTAAGAAACTCAGCCTTATTGTTGTAAAATGTCAGATTGACTTAGGACCTAAGGTGGGTACCAAATTTAATCACGTGACTGTATGAATTAATTCCACTAGTGCCTATTCTCCGTAGCAGGGCAGTATTTCGATGCATTTCCTTTGTATTACTGCCCCCTGGCGTTGCGCAGTGTTAAAACCAATATCCATTGTAATGCGTAAAGCCCGAATACCGAATGTTCTGGGTATTTGTTACCTAAGTGGATCACGTACGATTTATTTGCCTTCCATGTTCACGGCGGTAATAATGGTCCGTTAAATTCAGTTATGTTGCGTAATGTCGGCCATTTTGAATATGGCTGTACATAGTAAATATAGCGCAATTCTAATGCCGGGCTAATATGGAAACTAAGTATATATTTTAGTTAGTTTCCTCGAAATTGAAGTGACATCGAGTAAAAATTTGTCTTCAAATGCAGCAAATCATTGCACTATAAAACATCAAATGCAGGATTATTAAAATACCTATATTTCATAATTTCACTTAATTTAATTTCAATTAAATTGAGTCAAATTATATTAAACTACAATCTGCCCATGGCTTCGTCCGCGTAGATTTCGATCATCGTTATTCCCTCGGGAACTTTTAGGTTTTCCGGGATGCCAAGCAGCCTATGTGTTAAGCCAGGGTATAAGCTATCTCCGTTTCAAATTTCACGCAAATCAGTCTAGTTGTCGCAGTGTGAAGGAGTATTAAACTAACACACTCACCCACAAAGCTCACAATCTTTCACATTTATAATAGGTATTAAGTAGGATTACATTAGAAAATGCCATTTTTTTCAACAATAAATTTAAAATACGTTTGATAACTTCTACTAGTGAAACTACTAGCAGAGGTCTATTTCGTATGGCAGAAATATTTTGAGTCAAATAATTCCCAAATTTTCATTTCCCAAAAAAAATAGGTTTTTAGTCTTATGAACGCAAACTATGGGACTCAGATCCCACTAACCATCTACTTCGTGGCCTGTATATACCTTTACCTTCTTCTTTCCATAAAAAAAACGTGACTTTTTCCACTACCAAGAATCGACACAGCAACTCACGTCAGACATTAGTCACAAGTCTCCACATTCGTGTCACTAGCGTCTTAACAATATGCAACTTGTGTACACAGTCACACCACGCTTGGCGAGTGTCAACTGTCGCCCGCTTACAATAAAGTACACCACTTTCCTTTACCTCATATACCTATTCGCCTTTCCATAAAATAAAACGGGACTTTTTCCGCTACCAAGAATCCACACAGCAACTCACGTCAGATATTAGTCACAAGTCTCCACATTCGTGGCACTAGCATATTAACGATATGCAACTTGTGTACTCAGATACTCGACGATTGGCGAGTGTCAAGTGTCGCCCGCTTACAATAAAGTACACCACTTTCCTTTAACTCGTTTACCTTCGCCTTTCCATAAAAAAAACGTGACTATTTCCACTACCAAGAATCGACACGGCAACTTACGTCAGAAATTAGTCATAAGTCTCCACATTCGTGTCACTAGCATATTAACGATATGCAACTTGTGTACTCAGACACTCCACGCTTGGCGAGTGTCAACTGTCGCCCGCTTACAACAAAGCACACCAGTTTCTTTTACCTCGTTTACCTTCTCCGTTCATACAGCAGCAGCAGATACAACAACTCACGTGAGACAGTCACAAGGTCTCTACATTAGTGTGACTAGCATGTTAACTATATGCAACTTGTGTAATACACCACGATTGGCGCGTGTCAAGTGTCGCCGCGTACAGTAGGTACAGATGTAGTGAATAATCCTTTCCCATCGTTTTTGGTCGGATAACTTCGTATTTATCTTACTTTCTCAGTTGGCTTATTGATGGGTACTGAAGCTAGTTGAGAAAACTAGATAAATACGAACTAATCCGACAAAAAACGAAGGGAAAGGATTATTCACTACATCTGTAGATATTTACCCTAACTCAACGAAAATAACATTTGCTAGGTACTATCAGCCCAATGGAACCCTGACCCACCATAGAACGGTGTCACAGTGACATTATAAAACAATTTGTTTGACACTTCTTATGACTTGAATCATAACGTCTCTGTGACACAGTTCTATGGTGGGTCAAGGTTCCAATGGTCTGATAGTACCTGCATTTGCGACGCAATGCGCACCAGTATCGCATGTGCCAAATGTAGTACAGTCCATTACGAGTTCAGTGGAACATGATGAGTTTCCACCAGCTTTACCCTGCCCTCGATATCAGGCAGCGCTAGTAAAAACAACACAACTGCCAATAAAAGCTGTAGCCTATTGAATTTTCTGCTTTAAGACATAAGGTTGAGATTCGATTTTATTACCCTCCTGATTTATATAATAAGACCGTGCGGTCACTTACATTTTTTACTCCTTATTAGGTTTCTACGTTCTCCTAAAAAGCTTAGAAGCAAAATAGAAAAAATAACCCTCATGGTGATACTTCAGTCAGTCTGTCTGTTTGTCACTTTTATTTCTCAAAGTCAAAGCTTTAATTTTGAAGTTGACATAGATTTATAACTTGCTAACCAACATTTTTGTCTTAGGTAAAGTAACATAATAGGTAATCATTTTATAGTTATTTAAAATGGGTCTCGAATGGAGGTTCATATCATAATGAATGAATTATTATTACTTACAGCCATTGGGATGTCAATGACTCGGCTAAACTTTTTTATTTATTTACCTAAAACTGAAATGTACAAAACGAGTTCAACTCGCTATTCACGTGGTTTTTTAACTATCTATTTTTTTTTCATCAATATACAAAAATTAAATGGTTATACATAGTACACCTGTTAAAAATCAACCGTCTCGAAAGATGTATTAATCTGACCAGCGTGCCTAGTATGCTTGCGTCTATATCGCGTGTCAACTGTGGACAAAGCATCCGTCACTTTTTGACACGTGTACTTATTACCTGTCAGCAGGTGACGGATGCCTTATCTTATTAAAAACTAAAAAACTAAACAAACGTCACCTAATTGGCTGTTGGTTGCGGATTTTTGGTTTTAAACTTAATACATGCCACAAGCTACGACCGTATCGCGTAGCAAAACTTGACAATAACAATGCTACGGCTACGGATTTTATACACGATGTATAGTTACCCACTTTGATTTCTAGGCCACTATGGACTGCTAAAGTGACGTTGACAACCAAAACATAAGAGACTTCCTATGATTTGATTTACAACGTCACGTTGACAAAGTAAAAGTTACAAAAATATATCATAGATTTTGCCTAGAAGGTTACATAATGCTGTCATACCCATACAAGAATAAAAAGGAAAGGTTTGTGCTTCCGCACAAAGAACGTGAGATGGAGATAGTTTGCGTGCGTCTTGATTGCTGCGTCAAATTCAATTAATTGCTGTTTACTTTAAAACCACAATATTTACCAAAAATGTCTTACATCAACTGTCGTACTGTACTGTCGTATTATACTGTCGTACTGTACTGTCGTATTATACTGTCGTACTGTACTATAGTAATATACTGTCTTACTGTCCTGTCGTACTGTACTGTCGAACTATACTGTCGTACTGCACTGTCGTACTGTACTGGCGTACTGTACTGTACTGTTGTACTGTACTATCGTACTGTAACGTCGTACTGTACCGTCATACTGTACTGTCCTACTGTAATATCGTATTGTACTTATGCACTCAACGAATAAATAAAAAAATCTCGTTAAAAATCATAGGGTTTCAACCCAAAACAAGCAAATCAAATCAATGCAAAATACAGATCGCGGAACAATACCGAATTTAGCATATTTTGCCTACAGTTTTAGCTACCTTATCTAACATGTGCTTGTGCATGTGCGCTTCGTTTCTGGGTGCAACGCGTTATTAACAAAGTCCTCTTCGTCATTTTCCACAGCGCAACGTCTCCATTGTCTCTATTGTCTGAATATTAATTTTATCAGAGGAATATGTTTGTTGTTTCATTGTGTTGTAAGATGTGTGTTGTCAGTTTAAGTTTATTAATATCACATTAACACCCGTTCAATTCGTTTTTTTAGATAAAAATACAGTTACTTTGCGGTATTATCTACTTTATATTATCTACTTTATTAAAGGAAACGTGAACGACTTTTAAAAATGATAAAACAATCAATATCAGGCGACAATGTTGCCCTCATACGGAAAAAACCTGACAAGAGCATGTCGGACCCGACAAACACAAAAAACGATCTCAATAATCAACATGTATGAACTAATTTTCTATTTAGTTATTTAGTGATGATTTTGGTAGGTATAAATACTTTAGTCGCCTGTATCTCAGAAACTAATTAAGTTTACCTAGTCGTGATAGTTTTCCTTTTAACTTCATTATATTCCCTTTCGTTACAGATATTTTTCAGATTTTTTGTACTTGTAGTTTTGGCTATAGGAGGACACTTGACTCTAACAAAAATTTGCGTTTTAAAGCTAAATATTTCATTAACGGGTCCCTTAATCGAACAGTTGTTTTAACAAACCCGCTATATTTTAGAAAGACCTATCCAACACCTATTCTACCACTTTGTTGGCGTGACTAATATGATATACTCGTATTCTAGACAAATTACAGTTTTCTAGTACTAATAGTCTCTAAACTAGGCTGCGGACGGACGAACGGACATGGCGAAACTATACGGGTTTCTAGTTTGACTACGGAACCCTAAAAAGGCACAAGTTCTGTTAATTCATAGAAGCATATTAAATTCTCAAGGGTTATAATAAGTTTGGAAGTGCAATAATACCATTCATATTATTTAGTAGATGTGCCTTTTTTCCATATGAAGGCAGCATGTCACGTCAATTTGACCTAGTCCAATACCAAGCCATAGGCTTCTACTATCATATGAGTACTTACTAGTCAACGATATTTACATAAATAGGGAAAAAAATACTATTATAATAAATAGTATACGTATACTATACGTAGTATACGTAGAAAACCTCCAAGACTCAGAAAGAAATACTCACGCTAATCACACAAATATCTTACCGGGATTTCCATTCGACCGTTATTATATTATTAATCTAAAATGAAAAAAAAAAACTGGGAAAGGGCCGAATCTTAAGTACCCGAAACCGACGTGCGTGCATGACTCGATGTATGAATGTGGAAGAAGCGAAAGAAATTTGTCAAGATCGTAGCAAGTGGAAAGAAGTGGTCTCTGACTACCCGAACTAACACAACCTGTAACAAGTGCACAAAATGAAGGGTCAGGGTCAGGGTCGAAGTTAAACCAAAATTACCCATCTCTACCTGATGAGAGAAAATATGTATTCGAGATTAACTGAAACGACCATGTAAATTATTTTGCAACATGAAAACTCTCATTAACTTTACAGCAATAAGCCGCATCGAAAAAAAACAACATATCGAAAAAAGTTCGGATTTAAACAGAGTGGGAAAAAGGCCGAGGCGATACCTACGCGTATAATATATCGGTGACGTTATTTGAGAAATACCGCTGTGGAAAAATATCTTCTTAATCCCTTTAAAATACATGAATGCACTTGTACAAATATCGAAACAAGCAAATATTATATTTGAAATATATCACGTTGAACAAATTATATTTCATCATCATCACCATACCTTCACGCCTTACTTCCCTGAGTGGAGTAGGCAGAGCTACAGACTTACCAACAACTCTAAAAACTTGTTGATACTCGTAATTCGATAACCACATTTTGCATAAACAGGCTACGATAACTACCAGCGTATTAGTGACAGGTTGCAAACCCATCGCCTAACAATGCTACAAGCCTCTATTCCCTTAGTCGACTCTTGCGACTTCCACGGGAAGACATGGAGTGGTACTATTCTAAGCCGGCAACCACACGTAAAACGGAACGGAACGGCACGGAATAAATATTTAATGTAGTATTTTACGACTGTATCAGTCCTGTAGTTTAATAATGTTTTTATTACCCCCATAATATCTCCATTAAGGCGCGTAAACGCGAAATTATCCTTTGATGTAGGTATATAATAGATATATGATATGGGAAATGGTTATATTATTATCTGGTAGGGAAATGCTTATAGGTTATGAAATTTGGTGGTTGTTTTTATGACTAACTTGGTTAGATCTTCTACTACCGCAGAGTCCGTTCATTTTACAAACTTTTATTAACTTTGTTTGTGTGTATGGGTCGGGATCATAACGACTTAATCTACAAAATGACTGCAGAAATTTGGGCCACATGTAGACCGGATGACAATGCAACATTATGGTATCTAGGAGCGATGTGATGATTGAGTCAGAAGGAGGCGACAGGATCTCTGCTATACTTAACGTAAACTCCCCGTGTTTGGACTCATTAGTTTGCTCTTGATAAGCAGTTAAATTACTTTGCACAACAAAGAATCTTGTCCCAAAAGTATAATTTATTACAGAAACTTAATATTTTGTAGGTACTTATTAAGACTGCGCCTAGCGTACGCCGGATATACAGTGGCGCCCTCATTACTATTATTGTGTTTTCTAATAAACTAAAGTACTACAAATGAACACATAACTTATAGCGTATATCACATAGTTTAATAACAATAAATAATTCACCTTTGAGTTATCAACTTAACGGGAAAAAGTGGCCACTTTTTTCCGTTAAGCTGACTAGTCAAAGGGTAATTGTTATTAAAGTTTCTTACGTATCCCATAAATAATGTTGTTACTTCCGCTATAAAAACGTATCGTCTGATTGCAAGGAAACTCTTTACATAATTAGATAACACAATAATAGTAATGAAGGCGCCACTGGACGCTCGACGTTTGCTCGGTGCAGTCTAAACTCCTGCGTTACTGAAGCCAATCGGTATCCCCAAAGGCAATGACAAGAGACCGGACGGTATGTTTTTAATCTGTGGAGTGTAGAGCGTGTGCTGGTGTGGGACGCTACTTGTGAAGATATCGTATAGTCTCGACACTCCTACGCGGAACAATAAAATACCCAAATGTTGCGGTTGAGGCGGCCGAAACACTAAAGAAGAATAAGTAGGTACAAGGGTCTCGGTGCAGAATAAAACTTCGTTCCTTTCGGCGGTGTCGAGACCCTTGGTCTGTGGAGACCCTGTGCTATTGGCCCTATTATGGAACACTTGAAAAGGCTAATAGTAACAACCGGCGACCACAGAGCCGGCAGCTTCCTCGGGAAACGCCTAGATACTGCTGTACAAGTGAAAGCTACCAGCATCTCTGGTACTTTAACACAGAAGTCTTCTCTATTTTCATTTGGTACTAACTTAATCTTATTACGTTCATTTTTAAATTAGGATTATTATTCTTTTAATAATTTCGATTTGCCTTACTTTCCGTTTTATTTTTTAATATTTCTATGACTTGATGATTGGACTAACAAACGTTTTTTTTTCAAATCCGATGTTTTAAAACAGTAAAATAAGGTACGGTCACGTGCGTTAATTTGGAACCCATTTCAAGAAAAATAAGCTTGGAGTCGTCAATGTCATTTGTAACTTGAAGGAAACTCAACCTTATTATTGTAGAATGTCAGCTAGACTATGGACCTAAGGCGGGTATGAAATTTAATCTCGTGACTGTATTTCGGTGTTAAGGAATTATGATAGTCGTTGTGAAATCGGGACGTATTAATTAAGTCAAAAGGAAACTTACTTGTTTTGTTATGTGTATGGTTATATTAAAAGCCCTTAAACGACAAAAAATATTTCGATCTTGCACGATCCAATAAATTTCTTGCAATTTCTTAACTAAATACATAACATAGTTAAGTCGCGTACTGGTCCCGTGGGACCAACTTTACGCCATATTTGTTGACCCACTTAATATTGGCTCAAGGGAACGTGTTCGGGCAAAATTTATTCTTCCTGTGTGATTTTCGGGATGGATATTTAAAGAGGATTATGTTGTCTTCACGTTCGGAAGGTTTTGGTTATAGCTTTGGCTAAAACCTGTAAGTACTGGAACTACTGGTCATGTGTTTAAGGGTTTTTTTTTTGTTTTGTCTCATCTTGCTTCTATATCGGTATTGTATTATATTGTTAACGTTATGGTTATTGATATTAATTGGAAAAGAGAAACCATATTATTATTATTTATTTTTTTAATTAGTACAATTTTAATTAAAACCAGTTGCCTAGTAGTTTGTGCATTAAACCCTATGTGTAGTTATTAAATATTGCGCAAAACTATAGTAAATACATGAAAAAAAACTATGTGATACACATTTATATTCAAGGTTAAAGCGGTTCAGTGACATATATAATATCAGGGGCTGACTGTTCGTTCCTAAATATTGTGATGCTCGGTAAATAGATGTCTGAGGGCAACACAGAGTATATCAGATTACTTTCAGTCCCAAGGCTGCCTGACATTACGATTTATGCAAGACCTACGTCAAATTCCGTTACATCGAAAAATCGGTCAACTGAAGTCAAAAGTCACCTTGACGAATGTCCTAAATTTAGGACGTTGGGCCTTACGAGGATATTCGTACGTAAGCTTTAAACTTGTCGCTCACCACACATTATCAGTTTTAAAATGGCAGTCGAAGGTCTACTGATAGCCAAGTGACTATAGTGCCCGGCCGTTATAAAGTCAATCCTGACACCTGTCATTCCAGTACAAATTATAACCTCAAACCCAAAAATAGGTTATAAATCGTACTGTGATGACAGATGTCAGGATTGACTTCGTAACGGCCGGGTACTATACGATCGCCAGTACCTTTATTCTAGGCGGTATCGTATTTGACCTGCGCCTCATTTCTAGTCTTTAAAATCCAAATCATATTTGACCTGTTATGGTATTGTTTTTAACTCGGCCGGCATAACTGTCAAGTAAATAAGAGCTATCAAGACGTTCACAATACGATAACAGGTTAAAGACGATATGGTTTATACCGCCTACAATACCGGCAAATGTATAGCAGACATAGCCTTGAGGTTGCTGCGTGCCACACTTTCAGTTTGAAGAAATCGTCAGTCTTAAATCGTGTGATAGGTCAACATCGGCTGCAAATCTGTTAGTTTATAATTCATTGTGTTAATAGGTAGCGCTTTAAACTCAAATAAAATCATTGTATAAATGTTTTGAACTATTGTATTATTTGAATTTAATTTTCTCTTATACGAAATGGCAAACCAATTACATTCCTTTTACCCTGTCAAGTTGAATTCGGACCCAGTGGCAGTGGCGCGCGCCATTGGCACGAAGTCCGTATTAAGCTTGTTGGGCGTTAGATACGTTTCAATGCTTTTAAATCATTCTTACTACGACGGTACTTCTAACATTTTGAATTGCCTTCTATTTTATTTGCTCAGTACATTTCTGAGAGCAACACAGAATATATCAGATTCCTTTAAGTCCCAAGCCTGCCTGACATTACGAATCTAAAAAGTTAACTAAGCGGGGTAAAAGAGGGGTAACTACACAAAAGATCCCAAAGGGTCGAAGTGTATCCGTTAGGATCCCACGAATAAGATACATACATACATACATAAACTCACGCCTTTATTCCCAGAGTGGGGTAGGCAGAGCTACAGAATTACCAACAACTCTAAAAACTTGTTGATAATTCTGTAACCACATTTTGCACACTTAGGCTAAGATGTTTACCAGTGTATTAGTGACAGGTTGCAAGCCCATCGCCTAACAGTACTAAGTATACGAATAAGATAAGATAAGATAATATTGTTTAAAATTGTTAAAGTTGTTTGATAATTACCAAACTTTTTTTATGGCCTTCTGATGGTAAGTGGTCATCGTCGTCCATAACCGTAAGCAATGGCATGCTAAAGTTTGTAACTGACTTTATCAGGACTTCATAGGTCTCAAATAACCTCTAATATAATAAAGAATTTCTCCCGAAATAAAGGGATCCCAATGATCCCTTTTGATACATTACTCGGTCTATAAGATGTAGCGGCGGAAAACGATATATTTCATCTTATAGTCCAAGAGCTGTTAAGTATATTTGTGTAGCTGTTTGAGTCACCGTGGATAGTGTACAGTACTCATTTTATGATATTTAAATGCAAAGAGACCGACCTAGCTGAAAGGTAAATATTGCGGCTAAACCAAGTTATGATTATTTTAAATATCTATGATATTGGTTTTCGAATAAAAGTTCTTGAGACACATTATTGAAACATTTAAATTTTTTAAGTTGTTTAACTAAGAAGTAGACCCAGGCCATTTAGTCTGTCCTAAAATGGCAAAAGTATTATTGAAATAATATCGAAAAAAATATTATGAGGCACGTCGAAATTTTAACAAAGCAATATGTGCAATTGAAAATAAATATTCATTTTTAATTACCAACTTTGATTTTCTCGAAAAAAGAAAACGACTTCATAAAATCATAACCCGGTTTAGCCCCAATATCCTTCAATAAGGTCTGCTTCTTTGTATTTAAATCTCATTAAAGTAGGACTAAGTATACAAATGTCCACGGTGCTCCAAACCCCTATTTAAAAATGCTTAACAGCTCTCCTACTATTAGATAAGCCAGCTTACTTCAGAATCTAAGTTAAAAGTTACATTAGCCATCTCTTTCTTTCGGTTCAGTCACGATTGACGAGGGACCAGGACAGGGTATTTGGTGAAATTAGTGCTTTCTCGTAATCCCGGCCTGTATAAACAGAGATTAACATTGTTCCCCAATGACTTTGTCGGTTTGAACAAGGTCACTTGATTATTCGCTATACCGTTTTAGGGTTTGCCTGATTATTTTCTGTATTTGTTCAGGGTCCGAGAGGGATGTCAAGGAAGTAAAACGTTCGTACAGTCATAGTTACAAATATACATAGAGGTAGGTAGGAGATACCTTCCCAAGGCGTCAAACAAATTTACACGCCCCTATGCCACTGATAAAAACGGGGTGACCGTCGGAATACCTTATAACGTTTGTACGAATTTTCATTTGCCCTAAACTGGTATTCAGTTGAGTCAGGCAACTTTTTAAGTTTTCCAATTATTATGTGCGGTTCGGTTAGGTTGTATTATAATATATAATAAAAGTTTGAAATTTTAAGCGGCCATGGCTTTAGGATTTAAACGAAAATTCGGACAAATGATGCATTGGGACAAATGACGATTAGGGATTCCATAAGGGAACCATAATAAGGTCCATATTTACATATATTTGGCGTATAAATAAAAGTGCTTTTAACTGTACATAGGACACTTTTGAGTTTATTGTTACAGACAAAGCAAAGATAAAATGTGGGGAGAGACTTGAAAGGAAGGTATTTTAATGGACCCTTGCTATCGCTGTGCGAATGTGCGAAATTCAACTGCACGACTCACTGGATGTCCTTTGTATAACCTATTGGATGGATAAAAACCAGTGACCCCTTTTTTCAGACCTGATATCTCTTAACTACGGTACCACACACACAGCGGTAAAATTTATAACACCCCACTTTTTGCTTCAGGGGTTAAAAATGAAAATAATTATAGAAACAGTGTTACTTGTTTCTTCTTCAGACCTAAACTCATTAAAAAAGTATTTCTTAAACAAAGATAAAAGGCTACTTTTAATCAAAGTCATTATTTGGATAATTTATATTATACTATTATTATTTATTTACACTATCTACGCTAATACTATAAAGAGGAAATTTTTTATTGTATTTTTATTTGTTTGTTATAATGATAAAAAAAACGATAAATTGCGAGTCAGACTCGGGCATCGGTGGTTCCGTACCGCGGCCCATCAGTGTAGGTGTTATTACGTTCCGATTTGAATTCCATTTCGAAGCGAGCCACGTTTATACTTGTCTTGACCATTTTTTAGTATTTGTTGTTTTTTTTCAGGGTTAGTTATTAAATCATACCAAATTTGACGCTTATATGTTATACCGTTTTTACGATACAGCAAAAATTAAAACGAGTTGAACAAAAACGTTTCTTGTTTGGGGAATCCCTTTATTATTTCAATATCTTTTTTTTTTTATTTGTCAAGAATAAAATCATTAACCTGCTATCTATTACGGCTGAAAAGATACAGCTGTTTAAATTTGGGACGGATAGATGGACGGACAGACGGACTGACAGCGGAGGCATATCAATAGAGCACGAAACCCTAAAAACTATAGATTTCTTAACAGTATCACTTGACAAATTCACAACGTTTATCAGTATTGTACCTTATCACGACATAATCGGTGATATTTACTACCGAAAAGTATAATCCGATGAAACTAATCCAAAGCCTTATTAATTGCGGTTTATTACAGGGTTTTAAGAGCTTAAGCTTTCTACTAGACTTGATAAACTTGACTGCATTTGACTTAACGCATGTGCATTGCAGTGTAACTGCCGCACTCAGAGACGTCAATTAAATTTAATGCTTGATTAAAGTTCCTGCTGTCACTTTCTTTACTATAGCAATGGAAAAAGACAACACGTCACTAAACAAGCATTAAATTTAATTGACGTCTCTGTGTGTGGCAGTTAGATTGTTAAAAAATGAAATCAATGTGTCACTTGACGATCAGAACATAAGGACCGTTAAGGGTGCGGCTCCACTGAGGCGGAGATGAGCGGAGCGGAGCGGAGCTGTGCCAATATTAACCAATAGAATCTAAACTAACGTGCGCAAGGCGCGCTCGACGTCACCGCATGCGCCTTCTATTGGTTAATATTGGCACAGCTCCGCTCATCTCCGCCTCAGTAGAGCCGCACCCTTAATTAGGTAGTTAGTTTTGTTACATAATATATAATACAGGCTTGTAGTACTGTTATGCGATGGGCTTGCAACCTGTCACTAATACACTGGTAAAGATCGTAGCCTAATTGTGCAATATGGGTCTATAATGTCCATTAGGACACAAAAAAAGACAAAATACCTATTTTAGTAGCAAAATCGATGGGAATTTTTAATTAAAAAAAACCTTTCAAGAGCCAAGTAAGACAAGAATGTGTTCATTTTCAAACAAATTCCATACGATACGATTATTATTTTCCAAGAAAACCCCATGCATATGGCTATCGTCGCCATGGGAAAAATACATCATGTTGCCAAGATCTATAAACTGGCACATGTTTCATCTCTGTTGGTGGTGGGGACATTTTTGCCCATAGTCCTTTTTAGGGTTGTTGGTAAATCTGTAGCTCTGTCTACCCCACTCTGGGAATGAAGGCATGAGTTTATGTATGTATTTTAATACTTCAAAAGTAAATCACTAGGTATTTAAAAAAAAACAGTCGGATAAAAGTGATATCTAACATGATAATACCTAGTAAAATTATTGCTGAGATAATTGTTGGCTAAAGACATTTTTAGAATGCAGACATTATTGTATAACCACATGACATTAATAACGTCACGTCACGTCTACAAATCCTATTAAGCCTCAGTAATTAATTTATATACCATAATTTTGGTGTTGGTAACAAACGAACGTCCCAACATCCGATAAAATCATGTCAAAAGACTTAAAATGTGTTGACGGCCTTAGAATTTCTTTTCCTTATTGTTTTTGTGTTACGGACAAATATTTGTTCCCTTCTTTGTCCATTTATAGTGACACGTGACACGCGTTTGCAGATCCGGTGACAAAGAATATTAGTGATGGCAAACTTGGTTTAACCCGTTGAAATGAAATGAAATATAGCCACGGTAAGAATAGGTTCGTCACTTTTGGACCTTAACAGCGTTGAAATAGGTGACGAACGAAAAAGTGACGAACCTTTTCTGAACGTGACTTATAACTACGTAACATATTCACTAGCAAACGAACCTATTTGTAACGTAAAAATCATTTTGACCCTTTTTCTACTTTATATTTTGAAAAACGTGTCCATTCTTCTTAATCTATAAATGTACAGTGAATTTATAGCGTTATCTAAAAAATGAGGTAATACAATCTTTAATGAATTGTAAAATAAATTTATGCCCCAAATGACTTTGTCCCAAATTTTATCTTTGCCACAAGGCAACAAAATAATTATAAATTTGTTTTACTAAAATACATACAAAATATAAATATATACCATAATTATAAAGCTGAAGAGTTTGTTTGTTTGTTTGCTTGAACTCTCTAATCTCAGGAAGTACCTACTGGTCCGATTTGAAAAAATCGTTCAGTGTTATATACACACTTACAATGTATTTATTTATTTATTTATCCTATTTAATTTATATATTTATTATACCTACATATTTATTTGCTATTATTATTTTAATCTTCTGTATCTTTAATACGTTGTACGTTTAGCCATCCATTGTTTTTATTCTTCTCTCAATCGCTCAAAGGTTAACTGGAAGAGATCCCTTATAGGGATAAGTTCGCCTTTGTACATACTTACCTTTTTTGTTTCTGTTTATTTTTGATTTGTTATTTTCTGTTTGTACAATAAAGAGTTTACATACATACATACATACATACATATATAGCCCATTTATTGTGGAAGGCTATGCCAAGGCTAAATATCATTCTCACATAAACCGAAGCGAAGCGAGAGCGAGTCGCTAGTTTAATTATTATTAGGTATTTACTACAAAACGTCGAAACAACCCCAATGTCTCATTTTTTCTTCTCATCACAAACAAATACAAAACTGTTTTATTTAATTCCGATGACCGCAATAAGTAAGTATGTATTTCGAAACAGTTTTTATTTTGCACTTAACTATACCCGTACTTCGAAAATTAAAAAGGAAAAAACAGTTTAACGTAGCGAAATACGATTAAAGCAGACGTAAGTGGCACGCTATTGCTCGAGGGGATACCTGACTGACATCCAATGGTGATTGTGTGCGCCTGGTAGGGCGGTGAAGTGGCAGCTTTACTCTGTTTCATGTTGGGTTTGCCTCGGTTTTTAAAACGGTGTATTATATCACTCTCAGAACACAGAACTCACAGTGTAAAGCAAAATCGAACCGTTTGAAATATACTACACTAGCTGTTCCCGTGTCCACTTCGTTGGGAAAAACATTTTTTTTGAGGTAATAATTTTCCCGCTAATTCCCGTTCCCGTGGGAATTTCGAGAATTCCTTTCTTAGTGCACCTCTACGGTACCTAAGCTACGTCCCTTCCAAATTTCAAGTGCCTACGTTTAGCCGTTTAGGCTGTGCGTTGATATGTCAGTCAGTCAGTCAGTTTCTCCTTTTATATATTTAGATATGTATAAAAGTTGCGTTTTTGTATTTAAAGTAATTTTTGGCTATTATTCAAATTCAAATTCAAATCATTTATTTTGGATTACTCCATATCATATACCTACTCATCATAAAGGTACGTTATCACTATGGCATTGTTGTTGTGTTAGAACAATTATTTATTATCAAAGAGACATTCAATACTGCAATAATTTTGCAATCTTAGGATTGCCATTTCGAGATTGTAGTCTTGAGATTAGAAATGTTTATGAGTACAGCATCTGACTTTCCATCAGGTGATACATAAAAAATGTATCGATGTATCTTTAATACAGAAAAATAGAACAATTAAAAAATATTATTTACAAAAAGTAGTACCATGAACTTATCCCTTAATTATTTTTCTACCGGACAATAATAATTTATATCATTTAGTACATGCTATTTTTTTTAGCCCCGAGTAGAGTACCAGTCTACCGCTCAAGGGGATACTCACACCTGACTGACATTCAATGGTGGTTGAATGCTTCTAGCAGAGCAGTTCGGCGACCTTATACTGCTGTTTGTTGGATTTATCACCCTAAAATAATTCAATTTATTGTAAAAAATCACATTGATCCGTTGACATACAAACGCTTTAATACCTAGTCTACAATAAGTGGCTTTACAAAAAGAGTTTAAAAATTCTTATTGCTGTTATGTTACACAAAGGACATGGCTAAAGTACTGCCATAAGCATGTAGAGAAATTTCTTACTAGCTCGTAACATTTGAAAATGCATTAATTAATTATTACAAGTTTAGAAGTGTCTTAGAAGTTTTGAGAAATAATAAGTATTTAAAAGGTGTTTATTTGGTTTCCCATGTTTTTTGTTTGCCATCGAGACCTGACAGATAACATAAAATTATAACGATCCGTTTTGCGTAAAATATGGACGATGAACTTGCATATAACGATGAAATAAACTGTATTATCTAATTATTACTTATATTGTTTATTTTTTATCACAATTCGTCTCAAAATGTAGTATTTTTTTGGTTTGTTTTCATCGGATTTCTGGAAATAATTGGCGAAATCTGAATGAACGCCATTTGTCCATAAAAGATTAAGCTGAGTAAATATTGTGATGGATAATTATGGACTTGGGTTTAATGTAACATAGAAAAATATTTAAAACTATGCTGTGGCTTTCGTTTTTCTGAAGAACTTGTATAATAAAGTTATTTAGAAATGATCGTGACCACAGACCTGTGGCCGCAAGTTCGAGAGTCACCTGTTCAGGACTCTTACTACTTAGCAATAAATACCGTATTTGAAGTAAACAAAACATCACAACAAAACTGTTATGTTTATCTACAGAATAAAGGAATAACATTTGTAAAATACAACAATGTTAACACTAAACCAGCATTTATGTGATAATGTGTCAAAGGACGTTTCGCAGGCAGGTGAAGAGGTGGCTTAATGCACCTTTGTATTTGAATCACTTTGCGTACAATTAAATTGAATGCGAAAGCGAATGCTTCAATGAAATTGCTAATACCTTTTTGTGTTGCTAAATCGTTTGCCCACGGTCCATGCGCGCAGCGTTTATTGCTAATTCTGTAGACACTGTCCTATTTTCCAAGAAAAAAGTGTCCTTTGTCCGTTTCCAGACTATTTAAACTATCCGTAGGTACCAAATGTTACATGTATCGTTGAGGCCTTAAATGTCCCACACAAGTTTAGCTCCGGACGATGACATTTCTAACCCCCTTAATTAAGTCCGATTTACAAAATTTTTGAATATGTTATATTTGTTACGAAAACCTAGGTTTGCATGTTTCCATTCTCTTTTTTTTACCTACTAACAGTAGTTCTTTCATAGTATCTATAACATATTATTAAAATCTCAAAATTGGACTAGGTTTAAGAGAAGAGGAAATCGTTGAAATAGTTAGCTTCACATTTTTTTAAATCGTGAAGGTTATATGTAATAAAAATAAAGAGGGTAAAGATTCGACCCGCGACTTCAAACTTGTAAATTTTTGTCTTGTTTGTTTTTTTGTCTTTTTGTTTTATTACAAAGACAAAGGTTTCCCAGTAAAACGTGATACTACGTATTTATCTATAGCTCGCCATATCTTACAGCAGCGTGCATGACGCCGCGTTAATAGCATCCCGGAGGTGAAAGCGAGTAAGATTGATTGTCCTCTTTTGACATACTGCAGCACTGGGTCAGTCTGTATATAGTCTGTATATAGGTGGATAGACAGTTTTTAACTTGCAACGATTATTTTTAAAATATCAAATGTGTTTATTTTCCAACAGCTACAATCACTCTTTAGAATTGTATTAAAACTGTATTTGAACATCCTTGTGGACAGTGTAAATCATGCGCTCGGTATGGGTGACATCGGGACAGTACGTCGTAACATGACAAATACCGTCCTCATAACTGACTTGCGTTACTGATACAGTCACGGAACCACATAACCGCCGGTGTAAACCCAGTTTTATAATCTTGTCGGTAATTAATGCGTTAACAGTAAATAAATCATATTTCTCACGTCAACTAACTAAGGACCTGTCCCCCTACCATGAGTTACAATTACCGTACTCGCTGGTGAGTCGAATGCTCTATACCTCGCTCTCGATAGGAATACTGGGAGGTTTGCGAGCGACAGAGCATTCGACATAATTTTAGCGAGTACGGTAATTGTAACTCATGGTAAGAGTACTGGTTTGATCCAGTTTAATCTGTTACCAACTCCGTGCACGTGCAAGAGGCATGTCATCTCAATCTAAGCGCTACAGAGTCCGATTACCTTTTGTGGCTTGTGTGCTCGTTGGCCTTCTCCGTCCAATAAAAATGGTAGGTTAAACAAAAAAACATTATGACAGCAATGAAGACGAACATCAACTATTAAACCAGCAAAATCCTTCTATATTTTATATCAAATAACAAGCATAAAATCGTCACAATTAATAATGACTTTCCATTATTAGCTCCTCAATCAAATTCCACGACCCCTTGAGTATATCATCATTGCTTTGAAAAAACCTCGTATCGTATGTTTTTTATCAATAAATCATTTTTCATATTTGGGAGAAAGTTTAGCACTAAAGTATTTAGAAGCGTTCGACAGAGGAAAACAACGCTTATAAATAATTTGGCCCTCCTCAAATTGAATTGCTCGTTTCCGTAAATTATAATACTTCACATTATGATTATAAGCCTTTTTTAAATGACCTTGAACCGATTTATATATATCGTTCAGCTTAGGAAGTTTAGAAGAAAACGGTTCTACATTTATCTTAACCGTTGGGGAATCTACCGGCTCCTCGATATGGTAAAGGGAACCATCCGTTATCATTTCTCTACCATGAGTCAAGTAAAACGGCGTGAACTTTGTACCTTCGTGAACTGCAGTATTAAGAGCACATTGTATCTCAGGAATGTTCTGATCCCATTTACGATGATCCGAACGCACGTAGGATGCAATGGCTCGTACTATGTCGCGGTTGACACGCTCCGTTTGGTTGGTCTGAGGATGATAACGAGGGTTGTAGAAGATGTTAGGGACACCATAATTAGAGAGCAAATCCCTGAACTCCTTCGAAATAAACTGAGGTCCGTTGTCTACGTATATAAATTTACACACGCCATGTAGTAGGAAGACACCCTTCTCCAAACATTTAACTATGGCTTTTGCCGTTACACTACGCAAAGGAAACAAAAGAGCGTACTTACTAAAGTAATCAGAACATACAAAGAGGTACTGATTCCTTGCGTATGAGGGTGGAAACGGCCCCATAATGTCACAAGAAATGGCTTCCCATGGACGCGTGACCACGCGTGGATTGCCCATCAGACCTGCCCTGGCAACGTTACTAGGTTTATAACATTTGCAAACCTCGCAGGCACCGACGTACTTCTCAACGTCGCGGTAGAGGTTTGGCCAAAAATATACAGCACTAATACGTTTATGAGTTTTAGCCACTCCAAAGTGTCCAGAGACCGGGTCGTCGTGATACTTCGTTAAGATTTCATCGCGATGATCCGCAGGCACGACCAACTTCCATTCAAACTGGGACGTTAAATTGTATTTATTTTTAGATAAACGAAATAACTTGCCATCCTTTACCGTGAAGTTGGGAAATAAACGTGGATTATCGCTACAATCCTTTAAAAGTTTTGTATACCAAGGATCTTGAATTACCTGAGGGTCAAATGATATAGAGTCCACCTTGATTCGAGATAAAGTGTCTGGTAAAACGTGTTCCTTCCCCTTTCTATGTATAATTTCAAAATCGAACTGGCTTAAGCGACACGCCCACCGATTTAGCCTTCCCATCGGATTTTTTAATTTGTAGAACCACTGAAGCGAAGCATGATCAGTAACTATATAGCACCTGGAACCTTCTACATAGGCACGGTATTGCTCGAGAGCGTAAATCACCGCCAGGAGCTCTCGCTCCGTCGCCGTATAGTTAACTTCTTGCGCGCTCAGGGTTCTGCTGCAGTACGCGATAGGATGGTCTACATCGGCTTCGCGCTGTGCCAAAATTCCACCAATAGCAAACGAACTTGCGTCCGTATGAATATAGAAAGGTTTACTGAAATCAGGACACTTTAAGATAGGTGCGGATATAAGAGCAGACTTCAAAGTGTTAAAAGACTCATTAGCTTCATTCGACCATACGAAAGCAACCTTCTTACTTGTAAGGCGGGTTAGTGGACGAGCTACCTGAGAAAAGTTTTCAATGAAACGTCGGTACCAACCAGCCATACCCAAGAATCGTTTCAGTTCCTTCGGGTCCTTAGGAGTAGGAAAATTCATAATAACGTCAACCTTAGATGGGTCCGTTCTCAAACCGAAACGATCGACGACATAACCCAAGTACTTCAACTCACTCCGGCAGAACTGAGATTTCTTCATGTTGATCGTCAGATTAGCATGCTTCAACTTTTCAAAGACACGTTTAAGTATTTGTACGTGCTCGTCAAAAGAAGACGTACAGATGACGATGTCATCGACATAAGCAAAGACCTTATTATCAAACTCCGCCGAGAACAGGCTGTCCATCAATCGCTGCATGGTAGCAGACGCACCGACCAAACCGAAACACATAACGTTATAATGAAAAAGTCCGCGTCGCGGAACAGTAAAAGCGGTCTTTTCCTTCGAGTCTGGATGAAGAGGTATTTGATGGTAAGCAGCACTGAGATCCAAAGAGGTTAAATACTTGGCATCACGTAAATTATCAATGATGTAATTAATGTAAGGGAGAGGATACGCGTCAGTTTTTGATACAGCGTTAAGGCGACGGCTATCTAAACATAAGCGCATTTCACCATTCGACTTAGGTACCATAGTCACAGGAGAATTCCATGGAGATGCGGAAGGCTCAACTACATTATTCTTTAGCATTTTATCTAGTTCGGCATCAAGCAACCTTAACTTTTCCGGACTCAGACGATAGTACTTCTGCTTAATAGGGGCAGCGTCACCCGTGGATATCTCGTGTTGGATTAACGACGTACGACCCAAGCCTACCTTATCGGTATTAATAGAGTCGAAGAGTGACTTGACTTTGTCCATACTTTGCTTTTGTATAGGACTCAGCGAGTCATAATGTCGAAGTCCCTCCTCGACAATATTTGGTTGTCCATTTACGACGGATGACACGTTACTAGGCAGACAAGCTAAGATATCCGGTGCTAAATTAAAAGCTTTCCAAAAGTTGATACCAAAATGAATCGGTAGCAATATTTCTGGTTGAATGTGAAACAACACGAGCTGCACCTCATTATTATATTGAATTGGAATGTTCATATAGTACCGACAAACATAATCCTCTCCATTAGCAACCCTTAATCGGCGAGGTTGATCAAATTCGTGCATTATTATATTTAAATTTAAAAACTTTAAATGTGCGTTGTCACCTAAAATAGAACAAGACGCACCGCAATCCAGCAAACCACAAACGTTAACGTTAAATACCTGAACCGTTAAGTAGGGGCGGTGGTCATTGACAGGTGGCACAAAGTAAGTCTCCACGGGCGGGTTAGAACTACGCACCAAAGGAACCCGTGAGACTGGCCTTACTAGTTTTTTGACTCCGGAACAGTCTTTACACAGTTTGGACAATTCGTACTTTTAACATCCTTTTTTCCACATTTGAAACAGACAATGTCACGCGATTTGGGACAACGACTAGTTTTGTGCGCTCCATCACAGCGAAAGCAACTAAATGATTTTAAATTTTTAGTCTTAGCAGCTGCGGAGGCCACGTCCTCTTTTCGAATCGAACGGCTATTAGTTGGTTGACACTGCATGTCTGGAGCTAAAGAGCTACGTGACGTAGACGGTTCGACAAAATCACCCGCGCGCGAATTGGCTAATTCAAGTTTCATGCATAACGCCTTAAGCTGCTGCATTGACGTGACGTCTATTAACGCAAGCTCGCGACTATATTCAGGACGAATATTTCTGACAATGATATCTAATTTTTCTGCCTCAGATATAGGGGAACTCAAACGAGAGATCAAACCACCCATAATTGACATGTAAACCACTATCGATTCGCTTCGCGCTTGTGTACGAGACCTTATCTCGCGAAGCAACCTAAAGTCAAAGTCAGGAATGTCAAAGTCCGCCTTCAAAGCCGCGAGAAGCTGCGAGTACGATTTGAAACTATCTTTATTTGCACGATACCAAAATAACGCGGGACCTTCAACAATATCAGGAAATCCATTAAAAACAACACGTTCTGGTATCTCTCTGGAGAGCCTAAGTTCCTCCAGTCGCGTTGTAAAAGCACGCACGCAAGTATCCCCTTTATACTTTAAATTAAGACTCGACAAGTTATGCCGAGGTTCAGAGTGACACACCACTTTAGCAATTGGTTCAGACGGAACCTGAAATTCCTCATCATCTGAATGCGAAGACTCTGACAGTGGATTTAAGATTGACAGACAACTGACAAGAGCCCCTTTAAGTTTGTTAACCTCAGACTCAAAATTCGACACACGCGATAGACGATCCAAATAGTAGTTACATCTACCCACTAACCTGTCCTGCTGCGACTTGGAAAACTCACTGCCCTGCATAATCTCCGACTGCAACTCATTCACCTTCACTCTGCATGCATCGACTTCTGTTTGTGAATCAACTTCCTTCATATCAGACGCAGGCTTAAGGCTGCCACGTCTTACAAGAGCACGAGTCTGTCGAAATAATTTTCTTAAAGTATCACAGCTATGTTTAGTGTCAAAGGGTATGTGTAAAGCAGTCAGTTCATGTGCCAGTTCCTCCTTAGTGAGGTATTCAACCTTTACATTCAGGTCCATGGTCTATTATAAAAACAGTAAAATGGAACAAATCAAGCCTTGCAATAGTGCAGTATGCTACGTGCTTATTAGCAATAGAAGATGCACACAACACACAATTTAAGAAACAAACAAACCACTGTTCTGTTACACAATCAAAACAGTAAAAGGTTAAATAAAGTTAAAGTGTTTTACAGGAGAACACACCACCAATAAATATTATGTGCTTTCATCTCATTGAAACAGTCAGAACATAAGAAGTTATGAAAAAGGCTAGTTATTCCTTATATATAAGAGTATAAAGGAATTTAATAACTATTAATACCCTATTAACACTGTTAAGACAGACAAAAGATATGAGATAAAGCATTAAATTCACATTTAAAGAATACTTAAACAAAGAAACCATTCCTTCAGGCCATACGTTGGGTACGCCACTGAAACATCCTCAATCGGCAGGCATGAGACGTTGAGAGGGCCAGAGGGTTTCATGGGCCTGAGAGTAAGTCACCTCGAATTTATAAAAGTAAAAAGGCGCCCTGGGTAACTTTACTACAAACAGGGATGGTTTCTTGTTATAAGTAAAACAAAAAGGTTGGTTCTCCTTGGTTTATTGGTATCCTTCCATACACACAGATAAAGCCTCCAGGAGTATCAGTAGGTCCATCTTAATATTAAGTCCCATCGGGTTACTGACTACAGAAATAGAAACATCACTTATCTAGGGTGAAGTACGCATGTGGTCAAGTGTGTGTAAGGTGAAGTTAAGTGGCAAGCGAAGACTTGATGTCCCAGAGATATGCGAAGGGGGTTGCAACACGTGGCACGGAGGTCCCGCCCATGCGGTCCAACACGAAGCGCCCTTCACGGTATCCGGGGTTAAGGCTACGCCTAGCATTAAAAACCCACAAAGTGGGTTTTATGTAGCCTTATATCATGAGGCTAGTTGAGGCCGGCATACACACGGTGCCCCCATAAAACGTGGCACTGGCTTAAACAGGCACGTATATCGCCTAATGACCCTGTTTTACAAGGCAGGAGTCAGCGCTTGGGATACAGAAAGCTGCATGATGGGTTTATTATATTAGTAATATCATGTAGTTCATGGGCATTTGTCGCCTATTTGTTTAACCGGCACACAGATATGAGTACTGCCACGATGCATGAAATTGTCATCGTATAAACTGCCGCTAATTATCCATTTGTAAAGGTTATTAAATTATATATGAAGAAGGCAATGATGCCCTTCCCACAAGCGGAATCTGAATCAAAGAGCCTAGAGCGAACCTAGATGATGTGGCAATCCCTCTACGTCATTATGGTCGCGAACTCGTTTCACTCTTAGACGGCAACGCTCGTTCACTGTTTTAACAATTTAGAAATCAAAACTAATCTAAAACAATCCACAAGATAGTCCTAAAGATATTCTATGAATCCTGAAACAATATAATTTTACATGCCGAAAATTATCGAATGATCCGAGTCTTAGTCCATAGATCAAAGCGCAGGAGCGCAGCAGTGAAACGTAACGCACGCTCACGCTTGACTGAAGTATTGATTGACTCCGTCTCACTCTTTCTCCGTTCGTAACCAAAGCGAGGGAAAAGGACAGAACTATGTGTACTCGATCCTTGATTTTGGTGCAGAAGCCCACCAGTAGTAGTGTTGCTATAAGAAAAAAACTAAGCAAAAAAACGGGTGTTACAATATGTCGTATATCGTGAAGAAAGTTAAGTTCAAATTCATACTTCTCAAAATGTCGAATACGAGTTTTTCCTAAAATAGTAGCGATATATTATGTAAATTACGTCAACAATCGATCGAGCATGTACGTGCCGAGGCAGCCTCACAAGGGATTACCTAAACCGAATACTACGAACCTATTCATGTTTGCAATGTAAATTGTAAGGTAACTAAGTACTTAATTAAATTGCGTATATTCAGTAGTTATACAAAGATGGCCCCATAATTAAAATGGCTTGCGTTTTTCCAATACAGTTACCTTACGGTAGTCACGACATTACATTTGGTACCCACCTTAGGTCCAAAGTCAATCTGACGCTCTACAACAAAAAGGTAGAATTTCCTAAAAGTTACAAATGACCTGACATCTCTAATGACATTGATGACTTCAAGCATATTTTTCTTGAAATGGGTCCCAAATTAACACACGTGATCGTACCTATAAATATGACAATATATTTAAATTTTCGCTTTGAGGTCAACCAATCTACGTAAAAACTACGTAACCGATTTTATTGCTACCTATCGTAAACTAAAAATGTAAAGGAACAACGGATTCACCAACCAACGTGAGCTCGTTTACCTTCTCCACACCATATAAAAGTGCATGTTGGTCCATGTCTAGTCCTTGGTCGGAGGAACTGAGCGACGATATTTTCTAACCCCTCATAAAGACCCGCTGCCGGCTATGTGATTACGGCTTTATTTCCTTTTCCTGGTCACGCTTAAGGAAAGGGAATGACTTCCGACATCTGCGATCCCGACTTTTACCCTGTACGTGATAATTCCCTCTCAAAGCTGCTACGTATTTATTTTATGAAAGTAAATACTCGCATAAACACGATGAATTTACTATAAGGACAACACCTGTGAGACCAAGCGTTGCTCGGGTCCAAACCGAGTTTTTTCGAACATGATCACTTCACAGATTATCTTGATACGAAAACTTTAAACACACTCTAGTGTTTATAACCCGGAACCACTGCCCAAACCTGTCGCGGCAAAGAGTGAAAATAAAGCAGTTGGGTGGGACGTTTGATTAACCATCTAAATTTCTGAACGTATCGCCGTATTGTGTCTAATTAAGTAGTACTTATAAAACATTTTAGAAACAAGTGACACGTGTTTATCATACTTCTCAACTATACTCAACCATTGTACACATTTAATGCTTTTTAATCATTTAATGATCGGAGCGGATTTTTTCTAAATCAATGGATTTTTCTTCATCAACAGATTATTTAGCATGTTTACGAGCCTAGAAAAAAAGAGAATCTAGAGGTATAATAATATGTCGTTTATAAACAATATTGTCCAACATTTAGAAAATAACTTATAACTCATGTATAATGTAGGTATACAAATCACACTGCGAAGGAAACTGAAGATGAACAAAACACGTCAAATAAAAGACGGTACCTAAAGATAATTTTATAAAAATAGTATTTGAATTGTTTTATTAGTAAAAAATGTATTTAAAGTATACAACGGGATGTGATTTCAATATAAATATTTAACAGTTGCTTGTAACTTTTTACTCTTTATTAATTAAGTACAAATATAAAACTGTATTTATTTTCTCCAATGAGAGGACTTTATGCCATAAAATATTATTATATTTTAAAGTTATTAAAATCAGATTCCAAGAATAATGAATATAAAGTCGTAAAATGAGGTCCGTGATGGAAAAACCTGTCTGTGCTCGGTCACTTTTTTCAATGAAGGGACAAAATTCATTATTTCCTACATTTACGTTAGCACTATTATTATAATATAAACGGCTAAAAAAGCAAAATGGATTAAAAAAAGTCTTTTGTTTTTTTTGGGGCGTTTTTTCTCAGCAGTGGTCTCTTGCGAAGCGTTGGTAGATTTTTGACATGTAAAGGTGCCGTGCGGCCTACTTACTGAATATACATCTTTTATCTTTTCTTTTCTTTAACAAATTGAACCACGGGCCGTGAAACGGTAATGTTTAAGATGTTTGCCTTTCAACGAAACAAAACAGCTGCAGGAATTCAGTTTGCATTTGGCAGAAAGATAGTACCTATGTATTTTAAATTAAAACACAACATACTTTTAATCCTAATAAAAATCAAAATATTAATAACGGTAAACGAGTTTATGCATACAAAGTCACGAGGAAAAGCTTGTTGGTCATTATTTAATAATCGTGCCGCTGTTCTGTAACACCTCAAAAAAAGTTGCAAAAAAATTGCAGGTTGGTAGAGTGAATGAAGCTGAGCCTAAATAACATAGTCTCCTAAAATGTCCTCATACATTTGTATGAAACTTTCCTTTTTTGTTACTCACTTTCTTTGGTTCATGGTAACAAAAAGTAAAGTTCCATACAAATGTATCAGGACATTTTGGGAGACTATGTTATTTAGGCTCAGCTTCATTCACTCTACCAACCTGCAATTTTTTTTGCAAATCGAAGTCGTAAATGAAACGTCTTTTTTTTTAGAAATGCTTAAATGTGGTTTATACACACGGGTGTTACAGAATACTCACTTAAACCAAAAGGAAGATATACTCGCTAGTATCTTATACATACATTTTCTCCAATAATTAATTTCTTCTTTTTTCCACAGCTTCCGTGGCCCGCATTGCCAAGTTTCTGGGCAGCACCGGCACCCCGATGATCACCACGGGAGGCTTCTCCTACGACTTCGTGGAGCCCAAGCAGAACTGCAGCGCAGAGTTCTACATGTTGGTGCGCGCTGGTCCCGTCGGCTTTAAGGACTTGGCCTTCTTCCTCATCGACATTATGAGATTGTAAGTATTTTACAACATCTTTAGTTTTTAGGGTATTTTTTGATAAGTTATCGGTATTAGCAGCTCTGCCCTCCTCAGCCAATAGGTAGTATCTTAAATTCAATCACTAAAGCAGATTCAATTCCATGCTGTTTACAATAAGGTTGATATTAGTACAGGGGATTTATCTTAGTTACTGCGTTTTGGCTTAGGACGGCAGCTAGGCGGGAACCACGTCAGGTCTGGAATTATTATTTTTATTTGTCATTACGACGTAAATGCAAGAGTTACCGAGAATCCAGAGCGATATCGACATGAAAGAGTAAGTTTGAATTACCTCGCTTCACTCCTCTAACTCGAGCAGCAAAGCCAGCGGTGCTCAAACATAGTTTGGTTTGAAATGTTTGGGAAAAAATGCAAGTCTGGTGAGTGCAATGATTTTTGGTGATGGTTTATTTACAAAAAGTGATCACTTTTGTCTACATTGTAACATTTCAAAATGAATATTTGCACAAGTTAGACAAGGAGAAAGATCCCTCTTGAATATAAATTAATATATTTGTAATTGTTGTTTTAAACACACAAAAGGCTTTGTCAAATTGTTGTCACTGAACTTAGCATTAGTATTCCTTTTATTTTTATTCCAATTTTATATTAAGAATTTGCTGGTCACAAAACTTTTACCTTTCAATAAACTTCAAAAGGCGAATCCTGAAAGCTTATTGAAAACTTAATGAGTAAATGGCCTTGATAAGTAAAGTTCCCTTTGAGGACAACTACAAAGGTCTTAACATTATGTTTCAAATAATCCATGGTATTATGAAATACGATAGTTGTAATACACGAGCAGTAGTAATAATAGATAAACTAATGTAACCAGTGGACCTCTAGACCAGTTTAAGGATTAATTTTGAATTATGATATTATACCATACTTGTCACGTATTGCACCCGGTTACTTCTAACCTGCTTTTTATGTAACCTTAATTTGTATGTATACTTTGATTTTGTATTTATGTTGGCTGGAAACCAAAACATTAGCTGGAAGAGATCCCTTAAAGGGATAAGTTCGCTTTTATACATTCCTATTTTATAAATACTGTATTGAGTTTTTGTGTTTTGTACAATAAAGCGTTTAAATACTTACATGTGTACATGAACAGGCTAGTAGACATTTTGATAGGCTTAGGATTTTTTCGACAACTCAATGTACGTGTTAGAAAGAAAGAACAATAGGCCAAAAAATACTAAGTACGAAATTGGTTATTGTTCTTTAATGATTCTTTCTTGAATCGCTTTTATATAAAAAAAAACTTGTTTTACTTAAGGTGTATCTCAATTTACTTTTGACTGCTTCTTGACGAAACGTCACCTTTATTGCAAAAAGTTATTAATAAATCCATTTAGGGCGGAGTACCACTTAATAATTAATTGCACGACTGAACATTTGTCACGTCGTAGAGCACGTAGAGCTTCTACGACCGCTACGCCGTAGTGCCATGATGTAGCACGAAACTTCAGTAACTAATAACATGGCTAATACATGAGCTTCTATTATGCAAGTCACGTGTTTCAATACGTTCGGTGCCGAAAACTCGATATAGTGTCTATTTTAAACAAAAATCAGAGGGTCTGGCGCCGAATAGAACTAAACTGTCACACGAACATCTTCAACTTTACGATGCATGAGAAGAATAAGATTCATATTACGCTATAATACTCGCATTTCTGTCGTCGTAGTGAGGTTTTAATACAACTAGTTGCATGTCAGTGTGATGTTGCTTGTAGCTTGTGAATTCAAGTTTTGGGTTTTTCTAAATCTGTTAGTCAATTATTTAATGTTGTTTTGAAAGTGTGTTAGAATAGTTAATACGTCAACATTTTTATGAGCCACAGTATATAGGTATAGCATTTGGAAAAATATTTGTTCTTACTATTATATTATAAAAGCCAGCGGGTGTCCTGGTGGTATGTTATCATCGCCACCTATTTTATTTTATTATTATGCCCGCTTCGTTGGGCAATAAACATTTTTTTGATTTAAAATATAACCTATGACACTTACAAGGTAACGTGGCTTTCTATTGGTAAAAGAATTTTCAAAATAGGTTCAATAGATCCAGAGATTACCCGTTACAACGTCACAAACTGTACATCTTTATAATATTAGTATTGATTAACTCTTAGGATTAGCTTTTACGTTTTAATGAGACAGTTGACAGCGGCGCAATGTCCATCATCCAAAATAATTATACTTTCATACATTCACTGCCAGCCAATGGTGCGCGTGCTGCGTTGTAGCGAGTTGTTAGGGATACTTAAGTTGATGGCGTGACGTAAAATAGGTTTGGTTCCAATTACTGATTAGTATACATTTTTACGTCTTAATCAAAATTACAGGATCCTTACAAGCAGAACACACCTGAGCAGGTGGCGCAGGTGGCCTGAGGCCCTGTTCCACTCGGCAAAACCATAATGTTAACGCATTGTTTTTAACTCGGCCGCCATTTCCATCGAAAAAATAAGAGTTATACGGTGACAATACGATCACATGTCGAAAGCAATATGGTTTTGCCGAATATAATCAAACCCCTTCTGTCACAAAAAAAGGACAACCGGCGGAGGAACGGGTTTAATATCATGTTTCAAAGACAAATCGTGTGTTATCATTAACTTCTTAGAAGTCTATGTTTGAGCACAAACAAGACCAAAATAACAAATCCACCATTCTCATATTTCCTATGAGACATTTCGTTACTACTTTAGAAAAAACTAGTAAGTAACATTTCGAGATGTCTAAATTTGAACTTGATTCTCTTCACGTTAAAGTTTAAAATCGTACGTCACGAAATATGAGATTCGAGGTTATTTCAAAGTAACGACGATTTACAAATCGAATATTAACAGGAAAGCTAAAACAAACAATAAAATATTTACGACCTCCAAACCTTCTCTTGATCGCAAAAATCGAGAAACGTAGGCATCCTCTCTTTTTAACGACTGAAGAGTGAGAGAGATAAAGAAACATTTCGAATTTGGTGTCATAATAAACCACCTGTTATTTGAGACAAAGCAATCATTGTACTAGATAAATAATTCATACAAACATTGTCGCCCATTACAGCCTTACCGTTACGACAGTTTCTTTGAGCAGATACAGTATGAATAAAACATGATGTTTTTGTTTGACACAGGATGTATAAAAACTAACCCTTAAAAATGACAATATTTCCTTTGTACTTTTCAAGATACGCGATGAAAAGACAAGCGATCAAACATCAAAGCAAAGTATCTGGAAAAGATTAACAGATCTCATCGAAAATTTAAATAAATGAAACAAAATGTCGGTTTATTTTTAAATGGTGTTATTTATTGGCTAGATTGATGTCGAAACTGGTAACAAAGCAAAATAATGTACAAATAATAGACCTGCTCCATTACTGAGTGTAATGTAACAAATAGGTAGTCGTAACTGCTGAGCGAAGAAACGTGTTTTTTTTGTGGTGTTCAGTAAAAAAAAAAACTCCTAATGGGAAAAAAGGGGGTAAAAGGGGATAGCGAGAACGAAATTGAGCACATACGGACAATATTTACGAGCATTTTCTAATAAAACATAACAGTTATCTTTACTAATTTAGCTTTTTTCAACAAATTAAACAACATCACCGTTTTTAAAATTTAACTAGAATTCTTTTCACGTGTTCGTTGTAACGTAATAGTACATTACTTAACAAGGGCTGTAAAAGAAAGAAAGCCCGAAATCGCAGGTATTTGAGACCCGAGCCGTAGGCGAGGGTTGTAAATATGCGATAGAGGGCTTTCTTTTTTACTGCCCGTGATGAGTACACAATTTTACGTCTTCACCTGGCCACAATGCGAGTTTTACCGTGCGCGCAGCGTGCGATAAAACTCACATTATGGCCAGGTGTTACGTAAATATAATTATCGTTTTACTTACTTACCTAGAATCTCCATTGACATGTCAATGGTCGTTCCCTTTATTCACCCACGGGTTCGTTTCAAAATGAAAATAACTAAGCTTTTCCCAGGTTTTCCAGGAACAGATGGTTCAAAAGCGAAGTACCAATTTGTAATTAATTAAAACAAGGCTTCTCCACCACAATCAAAATCATTAGAGAGCAACCAAAATTATTCAGTTATTGTAAAATCAGTGGTTATGTTCTTATATATGTTTGTATGTAAACACTTTATTGTACAAACAAGAGATAACAATTATAAAATAGACAAAAATATAACAGGGATGTACAAAGGCGACTTTATCCCTTCAAGGGATGTCTTCCAGTTAACCTAGTTACACTTAGTTCCAGTTAAGCTAGTTAGTTTATACGAGTATATACTTTGATGTAATTTTTAATACATACTCAAATTTTAGTTCGAAAAACTTGCCAAAAAATGTTTAAAGTATTCGATCCAGTCTATAGATAGGGGATTCTTCTTTAAGTACAAAGATTTTTGATCTATATTGCTAAGTAATGGGGTACTAATAAAAAATACACAAACGGCATAAACTTCATAATGCCGGTGTTTCCTTTCCTCGCAACGTCGGAAAATGAAGAATGAGTTGTAATTTCTTTGTAAAAATATTATCTAAAGTTGTTATCGGAAACATTTGCAAAAAAACATGTGCACTACAGACAGTGCGCAATTTAATCTTGTTAATCGTCTAACAGACATTTTTGTCATATTTGTTGAGGAATTGTTTAAAAATGAACGCACCCTTCCCCCGCTAAGAACGTTTAGAACTTGGATTTTTATAAGAACCCCGTCCCTTAACAACATCCATTAATTATGCTCCACCATTTTTAGCCTTTTTAAGTCCCTGAGGACTGGATTAATTGTACAATATGAGAGAAAGTTTCCAATAACTCAATTATCAAAAAAACAACCAATTAAAAGTAGAGCAACGAGAACATTAAACAGGCACGTTCCGTATTAAAATAATGTCGAATTGTCGAGTTGTTTTACTTCAGTGTGCATAGCACTTGCTCGAGTGCATACAAGTTATTTATGTGACTGGTGTATAATTAGAGGCAATTACTACACGAGTGTGGTTTTATAGAACGAGCTGAAAAGCGAGTTTCACAATAAGACCACACGTGTGTTTTAATGCTTAATTATGCGTATGGACGTAGATAAACTGTTATTTTGTATGCCCCAATACCTACACAACCAGACACAGAGCAAAGATTAGGGAAAAAACTTATCATTTTAAGAAAGTAGCGTAACTTTCACTAACTCGTGCGAGTAATTGCTTGCTGTGTTCTATGTGACTAAAAATAAATGACATCTCATGTTTTTTTTTCATGTTTATTGGTTGAACGTGTTATTTTTAGTACTCGCTTTCTTCTTTTTCTTTCCATGTATCTGTTAAGCATCATAATTTTCTTGTCATCGCATTAAAAAAACTTTATTGTTGAACATCTTCAAATAAGGGTGCGCCTGGTCAGGATTTACTTTTCTTTATGTACTTTGTTGTCGTACCGTAACCGGTTACCACACATGTTCCCTCGTCATATGTTTTAAAGTAAACTAAATTTTATTTACCTACCTACTATTTTTAATAAAATAAGGATTCATAAATCGTCTAACATTACGCTAGAACTATTGCCATCGTATGATTATGATAGATATGTACGTATTTTTATGTGGTAAAATAAAACGCAAAGATATTAAATGATTAAAATCGTATCGGCAAATCGATTTGTTTGGAGAATGTGAAATTGTTAAACACTCTTAACGGCCCGTTTCGCATAAAGGAACTAACAGTAGTATAATTATTTTGTTTTTAGTTCCATTCAATAACTGTCATAGTTTTACAGAATTAGTGTTTAATTATTGTATTTTGAAACGAATCTACTATGTTACTATTTTTTTAGGTCAGTTAACTGCTCAATTGGGACAGACAACGTTTGTGTGAAATGTAAAATTTAAACCTGTCACAAGCACAATACAATATGAAAAACATTATTTTGTGTGTGTAATGGACTATTCTAAGCACTTCATTATTTTGTCTCCTTTTCACTCTAGCTGATTCTCTCCATCCGTCTCCAGTACAACATTTCTGTCAGTAATCTAATCCAATTAACCATGACTTTATTCATAACTGCCCCAAAATTATGCATCGATACAGTAGTTTTATCCAAATGCTTGGTTAAATTTGGCGAGTTTATCTGATGTTATAATAAAATAAATATTTCCCGCGGCCACGATAAAATAGGGAGGGTTAAATCTGATTTGCATACCGTATACCTTTTTGCCAGAGAACGTTAAATAATACTTGCTTTTGTTTTTTATTACCCTACCCTTTGGTGTTGTAGTCAAAATAACATAACCAACCGCATGTTACTTATAGATATTAGAATAAATTAAGTAAGAAGACAAAGGAAAAATAGTATCGCAACAAGTTTTAATAGCAAAAACAACCAGAAAGGAAAAAGCCTTCACATGAGAGTGCCATGTTCTATTTCTGGGCAAGTTATCAAGGCATTTTTGACAGACTGCCAAAACCAGATGGTTACATTTTGAGTGTATGTATGCATGTTTGGTTGTATCTCATTGATCTTCTCTGTAGGATAAAAGATCTTGACAGATTTAAAATAGTAGGATTGGTGCTCACCTAAGGAGTATCAAAGGTTATATTAAAAACGCCCGCCTGATACTACAGCGTAGTCGGGTTTTTGAAGCTTGCTTTTTCAGAGTTGTGTCATAAAGTTTACTAACAAATTGATACTTCGTATATTTTTAATTTTGTGTATTTCAGTTTGAGTGGCGACCCAAGTAGCAAAGCAGTCGTAAAAGCAAAGCTTTTTACAGCTTAAGATCGAGAAATAGTCGTTAAAAGGAGTTAAAGATGCCAAACCGTTGTATAAAAGAACTATACTCAACTCTTTAGCATTTTCGCATTTTGGGCATAAAACTATATCGACTAAACGTTTACTCCACATGTTTACAACGCGTTTACTCAATTATTGTATAAAGGTGTCAAATTTCACTTTTTTAACACTGTAAGTTCTAAAATAGTCGTATAAAAGCTTCTTATTTTCTAATTAGATGCTGAAGAAGTCTTTATAGCACTGTCATTCGACATTGTTCCCGTGTAAGTATTATAATGGTAAAAAAGCTGCTTATATGACCAAATAGCATCTCAGTTACTCTTAAAGCACTAAGAGTTATATAAAAGGATTCGATTCACTTATTACAGCACCTGCCGAGAGAAAGTTCTCAAAGTGATTTGTTTATAGCACCTACAGCAATTCAAATGCACTTTTAAAGCCATCATGCAGCAAAAAGTAGTATAAATGATCTTTAAAATCTTCTACAGCACCAAACCGCCATTTCATGAGTTTAGGTTAGTCGAGGCTCACATAATATATTCTACAAAATAAAGTGGTTTGGTATATTTTCGTCATGAACGTAAAAGCCACAAGCATAACAAAAATATTAAACTGTATATTTGTAGTCAGTGTTTTGTTTAAGAGACAGGATTTATCATGTGCAGTAAGGAACCCTAAATATTGTCTATAATGGCGTCTGCATAGTGATGTAAATGTAATATATTTTCTATTTTTCGACTAAAAGTCGAGTAAAGGTCCTAAGATGGCAAAATTACTTCTATAATGGCGGAACAATTCCTTTAGATATTTTAATTTTATAAATAATGTCTTAATACCTCAAAAATAAGAAGGCCCATCAAAATAATAACTAGAAACATAAAGAAGTTAATCGAAAAATAAAATTTTGCGTTAAAATTTAGTATGTTACACGAATACTAGCTAACACCGAAAACATATTATTTGAAAGAACATGGCTACCATTCTATAGAGTTGTTGAGTAGAAAAATTGAATATGTTGTACTTACTTCAATTGTTTTCTTTTTTTTCTCACACCAGTTACGCGCACTTCATTTAAGCTGCACATCAAACACTTAGTGCTATAAAGCTTGCCTCGTTGCGATCAATCGACTAAACAGCTGAGTGAATGCAACAATGTAGCTATCACAGCACTATTAAGTCGAATAAAAGCAATTTCGTTGTTTTCAACCGACATATTAGTCGACTAATGGTGAAATGATTGCTATTATAGCATTAATAGTGCTGTATGTCACTTTGTCTTGACTATTATAGCGTCATTTGGCTCTTTACTCGACTATTTTACGGCAGTTATAGCACTTTAAGCTGAGTAATTTGTGCCCAAATCGCGTCGAGTAAACGTTTACAGATCTATTACTCGACAATTCTAAGACCCTTATCTCAGCTTTAGGTGAAAATAGGAACGTGCTCTCGACTTTCATACGACTTAGTTTTGCTACTTCGAACCTTTTATCTGTAGTGGGCCAAAAATTTTAGCAAAATAACAAGAGTAAAACTGCAAATATTTCTGGCTCGCCCTATATTTAGATTGTAACCTTTATACGTTAGTTTGTTCAATGCCGCAATCTAACAATTGTATTTAATTTTGACACGTTTTGGGTGTCACCAGCGCCGACCTTCCAGTGTAGGTATAAAAACTTCATTTCCTTGCGGCCCATCCTGGAAGGTCGCAAACTCGATCACAACTTTCTGGGCCAAGATTTGATTTACTTTGATGAACCGTAAAATAAGGCTAAAGTAAATTGAAGGACCCGCCCTACTTCAGCGTATGGTAATAAAAGCGGGGGAGTTAAATGTATTTTTTAGTTCCTGGTTAAAAAGGCGCCTTATTGTACTTCGTGTTTACACCTATTGCCATCATATTGTGTTTAACTCGGCTGCCTTTCCTATCAAGTTAAAAAGAGCTATCATAACGTTGACAATGCGATAGCAATATGCATAAATACAAAGTAGACTACAGAATTACCTTTGACTTTAAAAACTTGTTGATAATTCCGTGACCACGATTTGCACAAATAGGCTAGGATGTTTACCAGCGTATTAGTGACAGGTTGCAAGGCCTTACAGTGCTAGATATAACCCCGGATATTATTTCAATCTTTAAAAAAAAAGATAATAATCTGCCGTAATAACTCGCTATCTATAAAGATTCAAAAGATAGAGTTCTTTAAAGTTATGACGGACGGAGTGACGGACGGACAACGTAGGCATATTAAGATGGTCCTTTTGGGCTCCTTTTGGGTACGGAACCCTAATTGAATCATTGTTATAATTGACTCATTAGCCCAATGATTTGACTTTTAGTGCTCGAAATTGCAATAAATTAAAAGCAAGGTTTGAAAATTCAACTGCTTTAATAGTTAAACGGACTGACTACATAAACGGAGGAGTTAGAATTTAAAATACAAAATTAAAACTAAAATAAACAAAGACTCCACGGTGAATGTATGCAGAAAAGAAAGTTATCCATGTTTGACGAGTTATAATGATAATTTATAATCCTACCCTAAGTTTTTATGGCTCACCTGAACATTAAAAAGAAAATCGAACAAATAGATACAAATAAGGAAAACCTTGCTTTTATACAGTGTGTTACCGGCATGCGGGCATTTATCAAAACTGCCGATAATATGCTGCTTTAGCAATTGTTTGCAAGTATTATCAATTAAAAAATAATTAAAATAACTTCACAATTATTTTTCTTAGATACTGTCCATTTTTAATGTAGTGCATGTGCTGCGTGTTCATCGTTATCAGTATCGCTGTTGCTTGGTACAAGGCACGTCGTGGTACGGGGGCAAATCATAAATAATCAAAGTATCCGTCGACTGTCATTTGCACTTGTCAATTTGCTGTGCTTTACATTGCTGGCAATTAAAATTTTGTTAGAAAGTTAACAAATCCTGAAAATGTGTTTATTAATTAAATTAATGTCATAGTTACGTTACAGATATACGTTATTTTAACCTACTTTAAAAAAAGCCCGGGTGCTGGTAACACACTGTATATGTAATGTAAAAACGGGAAAACTAATACTGCCATCAGCACGTTTTTAAAACTACATCAATAAAAGTAAATAGACACGGAATGATTTGCTGAGATAGCTCACCCTCACCGGGGCTTCCATCTCAAACCTTCTGGTAACCAAATTGTTAAAGGAACGACTTGCAACGACAGAGGGAAGCATAGGAATAAACCCATGTTATATTATTGAAAGGTTAAATAAAAGTTGTTCATGTGAATATTGTACGTTAAGTACAAAAAGGATATTTACAATTTTGCACGTCATTCTATTGAATAATATAACTACTTATAGGTATATATTTTTATACTCTACTCAGCAAAATCATTAGCTCAGTAAAATCCAATAAAGTTGATAATATTTAACTGTCAAAAATGTCACCGTTATATACGAATGAAAGAAATTTGATTATATTTACTACTATATTCTTATTTAATTATTACAACAGAGCCATTAACATTATTTAAGACCACTTTAAATGGAACCCTTATAGGATCACTTTGTCGTCCGTCTGTCTGTCCATGTCTGTCAAGACCCTTTATCTCGAAAACGCGTGAAGATATCGAGTTAAAATTAAAATCATATACTTACTCACGTCTATATAGTCCCTTGAAGCTGTGAATAAATCAAACTTGTAAGTTAACGTAAAAATGGATACGGCTGTTTATGCCGCAAATAACGTATATTTCGACACTCTCAAGTGTATCAAAATTTATAGAGTATTTTACGTTGACCTAGGGTTATGAAATTCGGTAAGTAATTCTGTAATTTAGTCTTTAGTTTATATTAAAGAGTGAAATTTCCATGCATTCTGACAGCGGAATAACAGAATCTAGTTTTTTTTTATTGCTTCAAGTGGCCCTTAGTCCCATTTCCGCCTGTAAAATATCCTCTTTTAGAAAAAATAAGTTATAAAAAGAGAAGATTTTCTCAACAGCCAGCACTCCTATTCATGACAACGGAAATCCCGTTTTTCTTTTGTAGAGTTTCCACGAGATATTATTTTTCTACTGACTTGAAACACTGCTGACAATAATAAAACTTTAGATAGGTGAATAATACTACAGGAACGTTACGTATAAATTTTATTTTTTGAGTTGGAATGCGAATATTATTTGCTGTCCTGTCTAAGATTTTTATAGCTCACTGGGATTTTTACGAACAATGCTGTTTCTTCAAATGTAATTTGAAATAGGTAACTCGTTGCAGCTTAATTTTTTTTGTAAGTTTTTTTTTTAAAACCCTCTGTTAAGGCTCTTCTAGGTTCTTACAAATTTGCCGTTTTATAATTTTAATTTAGTGAATTGGCTGGGACTCATTCTTATTTGTGTTGTTATTTTTACTGAGTCCTATTAATAGTTAAAAGCTTTTGACCCTTAGGTTTATTTTAATTATCCAAATGAAGCAGACTTTATAAACTCCAACTGAATACACATCATTAAACACCACTAACTTTTAAAAGAAAATCCTCTTAAAATGAAGCCGAGAAAATGTGGTCAAAAAAGGACTTACGTTGAATCTTATTAGAGTATAAAATGGGATAAAAGCCAAAGCTCCATAATACGTCTCGTAAAACCAAGACCTTATCAAGGAATACTTTTAAAACAAAATGTTGGGGACACAATCCAGGCTTATATAAAAAAAAACACTGGAACAAGACAGACCGACAGACAGACGTTAGGTTAGGCTAGGACACTAATGATCTAACAAGAACAAAAACTTAACGTAACGTATCTATTTTAAAAATCAAGTTCATTAATTAAAAAAAAATTTAAGCCAAGTTTAAAGGAGAATCTACTCCAGTTTTCTTTTTTTGGTTGAATAATTCAGGCCGTACGTCATTCGATCTGCCAAAGACGACGGTTTTTTATGTTTACAACACGGACATGCAAAACCATTTCAAGCGATATGTTTTCTCAATGTGGTTAGTAAAGTGGCAAAGAACATTCACTTGAGTGATTCTAACTTTTTTTCTTACCACGTTCATATATGTATTGTCGTCTTAAGAACTTATATAACTAGAACTTTTATCGTTTTGAAACTATTCTGGGTCATTCATGTTAGCCTAGTATTACCCAAGCATAAAGGCGGAACAACAGACATTGACTGTCGCCTCCGCAAGAACAAATTTATTTGAATTCTCCTTCAAATTGTGTCTGCTAATGTCATTGCTTTCCAATTTTCTTCGTTAATTTATATATTCAGTGCCAGTGACACTCCTGGGGCGCCAACAATACGAACAATTGTGACATTGTGGCATTGAATTATTAAACGGCATTTAGTCGGAATCTCGTTCTCGCTATTACGTTTGCCTAGGGCTGCCATCTCTGAAGTGCTGACGTTGGACAAAGTCATTTAAACCCCTGAGGCAGCCCCTAAGGAAGGAAGAAGAAAAAGAAAAATGGTGAATTTATTGACACAAAACAACACGGTTTAAAATAATAATAAAAAAAAAATACTATCTGTGAAAACCACGATGATTATTTTCAGTGAAACCTTTTACCACGGACGCTAGAGCAGTAGATAAAATAAAATAATAACAGTCACTAACAACCAGCTTAACAATTAATTACTAGTAATACTATACACCACACTTTTTCTGTTAAACATTCTATCTATTGTTAGCTTCTGCCCACGACTTCGTCTGCGTAGATTTCGATAATCCGTCCCTCGGGAGCGGTTATTATGGGTTTTTCCATTCCAAATTACATCCAAATCCGTTCAGCCGGCCACACGGCTTCTGGGATATTGTTCACAGAATCACTACCCTGTCCCTTATCGAACGTATCAGGCTGCCTAATTGAGAATGCACGCGCTAAAATGTGTTTTGCGTGCTCCGACGGGACTACTTAAACTCGCCGGTGTGGCGCGTTCACTCGGTCACTCGTTCGCCCGACCGAGCGCCGGTTTTCAGATAATGACCCCCCTGTATCTTTATTAAATTAAGATAAAGATTTGAAATGAAACAACAGCGCATAACAATAGATAACGATCGAAAACAATGTGGTTAATTAGGTACCAACTGAAGTTTTGAGCTCTTAGAGATTATTATTCAACTTGTATTACTCATTTTTAACTCCGCCGCCATTACTGTCAAGCGAATAAGAGCTATCAAAGAGTTGACAATAAGGAAACATGTCAAAAACAATAAGGTGTAACCGTGTACAATCTTAGCCCAGGGACCGTTACGAGAAAATTTGGGTGAATGCCAGCCCTATGTTTTCCTTAAATTACACTCCACGATAAATCGCCTTTACTCTAATTTTAAACGCTGCGTTATGTGACGTTGCACGTTGGTTAGGTTTTTTGGAAGGTCGGTTTGAGTCATTTGATTGTTATTTATTATTCGTAATGATTTAGTTATTTGTATAAAGAAATCTCTCTGCCAGGTTTTTCATCATGCTGGTTTCACACAGACGCAGTACCGTGAAGACATCGTGATTAATATACGACCTATTGGAAGATTTAAATTTTAGAATGAACACCTTGCTTCCATTGGTTTTTGTTAGTGGCAACACGTCACAGAGCTTTTATTCTTTTTTTAGGGTTTCTTACCCAAAGGGTAAAAACGGGACCCTATTACTAAGGCTCCACTATCCAGTTGACCGTCTATGTGTCTGTCACTAGGCTATATGTCATGACCCGTGACAGTTGGAATTTTCACAGATAATGACATGTATTTCTGTTGTTGCTATAACAACAAATACTAAAATCCCATACTCGTACCTACCACAAACGTGTTTTTTTTGCCGTTTGTTGCTCGTTATTAAAAACGGCAACAGGTAGACGCTTGAAATATTTACAGAATATTTAGTTGTAAGTTCACTTTAAAAATAAATAATTAAATTAAAATTATATAAATATCCCATTCAACAAACGTGATTTTTTACAGATAATGGTACGGAACCCTTCGTGCGCGGGTCCGGCTCGGGGTTTGGTTTTTTTATTTGTCAGTCCATTTCGTTTTATATCGAGCAAAAACAAAGTCGTAAAAAACCACAGTCGCTTCCTTGAAATAGTGAGAAGACGACTTGCAATATAAAAGCAAGTTACTAGATACTCACGAACTAATACTTTGCATAAGAATTCTATTCTACTCGGTAAAACAATAGTACTTTTGACATGTTATCATACTGTTTTTAATTCTGCCGCCATTACTGCCAATAAAGTTGGCACAAACCATTTTATGAATTTTACTTTCCCTTCGGCAGATTACGAGTTTTTCTTACAACAAAATAACTAATTGACTATTTGTTCTGTTAATAAAGTAATTGAATTAATAATCGTTGTATCTATTGCGACCATAAAAAAAATAGCCAAACCGATTAAAAACAACGAATAAATGGAGGCGCCACAATTTCACGGCAAGTTGGCTATTTCCTTTATCAAACCCGTACGTAATCCTTTCAGCTTAACAGAAAGATATAAATTACGTTAACGCTCAGGAAAACGCCGCATTTCGTTGAAAATTATAAAGCTTATTGGATTTTTAACCTGTCACAAGTTTGATCAAGATGAACCGACTAAAAAAACACCTTTTCATTTGAAAGAAACCAAGAAGAGTATTTTTTTGGAATCAAAAGAATACCTCCACCACGACCTTAGTTATATAAACATAAGAAACTTAACATAATAGTACCTTGAAAGTAGAGCGTTGCTCGGATTGAAAACGAATTTTACCAAAGAACCTAACCGAACATTATCGCACTGCTAAATCAAAACAGTAGCAACTCAAAATACAACTGTATTCTAAAATGAACTTTAATATAACTCCTATAAGCTTGAAACCAAACTAACAAGGATTTTGAGTTGATACCGTTTTGATCTAGCAGTGAGAATTATAGGTACAGTCGAGGAAATTGATTCCTAGACCATGGACTACGTTAAAGTGACTATAAATAAAATCATGAGTAGACTCTTACGTTTTGATTGATTACGTCACTATGACGTAGTCCGAAATGGTCTAGGAATCTATTTCCCTTACTGTTCATACGAGTATATATCAAAGTTTTGCTTGTCTAAGTGCTGCAAGGCTGATTTTCAGTGGATCCCTAGCTTGCGTGCGAGGGGCGCTTCATTGAAGCGCTTGCATTGTCTAAAAAGCAGATTGCGAGTGAAAATAAAGAGACATGACTATAGCTTGACTGGCCTTAATTGGAAAAAGCTGTTGTTAAAGATTCTCCATTGTTTAAAAACATTTAATTTTTATTCCACACTTTTAATTTTTCATTTCAGTATATCAATATATTTATTACTATTTGTTTAATTGCAGTTTTAACAACCAAATTCGTAACAGCTAAGAAAAAATATTCCAAAGTTATTTTTCTTCGCTATTACGAATGTCTCACTTCATCTGAACAAATCATACCTTCTTTTAATTAATTCCTATTGGCTAGTGGTCAGCGTCATCGACTCTAAGATTTGCGCCAACAACACCTGAGTTTTTATTTTCTTGTTCATTTAGTTAGACTTTACATTAATATCATGCAATTGGTTCTAGAATACAAACTTTGCGGTTAACCACAAATAGTTTTAGTCTCTTTAGAACGGAATGCTGTCCCTAAGTGTCCTAAGTGTGGGGTGTGAAATTACAGCATGCCGACCGAGCCTAGGGAACAATAGGGAATCTGACATTATATCTTACACAATGGCTGGAAGTCTCTCGAGATAGAAAAGTATATAAAAAGGATGATAAAAGATAGGTGACAAAATGCCATCTTTTATAGAGATGATGTTGACTAAAACAGAAAAGTCTAATCCCGGAATTAAGTAAATAAGAGCTATCGAAACGTTGACAATACGACAACAGGTCAAAAACGATACCCCCCCCCCTCCCTTTGCGCTTAGCCACACCACATTAGTAACATTTATTATTAAACTAGCGACCCGTGTTCACTTCGCTCCGGTTTATGTGAGTTTTCTGTATCACTCGTACATAAAACAGAGTTTATTATACATAAAAACCTTCCTCTTGACTTATTCTATCTATTAAAAGAAACCGCATCAAAATCCGTTGCGTAGTTTTAAAGATCTAAGCATACATAGGGACATACAGACAGCGGGAAGCGACTTTGTTTAATACTATGTAGTGAAGAGTTGAAAAGCAATTGGGTGACCTTTTGTGTTTTCCTAGTGGGAATTTCCTACAAAATAGATTAACATCAAAAGTTATTTTAACTCGAAAGAAAATTACCCTGTATTTTTATATTCAAATTAGGCAGTGATGAATAAATTACAAGAAGAATTCAAATAAAAGTTGTCAGAGTCGAGAAATTGTTGAGCTCACTTAAAAGATGAAAACTTGAGAGTTACTCAAGTTACGAGTAACAGGGCTATTTCCGCTTCGTACCCCACGTCTGATCTGTTTTTCTATTCCGTTTGGATCCTACATGAAGATCATGATTTGTCTTTTCCTATGTACTGAGGGATTCAATCGAAATAGGAAACTATTTGGTGGATCTGACAGGAATAAAAATAATAATACTCGTATGTCCAGTCAACCAATTTGATTTCTAGGCCACTTTGGACTATGTTAAAGTGACGTTGTCAACCAAAACGTAAGAGACTCCCTATGATTTGGTTTACAGCGTCACGTTGACAAAGTCCATAGTGGCCTAGGAATCAAATTGGTTGACTGTACCTATATCTATATATATAAAAATTAATGCCCCTTTTCGTTGTAATTTTATAACTCAAGATCGGCTACACCGATTTGTCTGATTTCTTTTTTGCTTTGTTCGTTATTGTCAGGATAAGGTTTATATGTTAGAAAAAAATTGAAAATTCCAACGGGAACGGGAAATTAGCACCGGGGCGAAGCCGCTGGCGGGCAGCTAGTACACACAAGTTACAACACAATACAGTACAAAAATCTTTATGAAGGAAAAACTGTTTAACATAAATAAATTGGACCAGTGTGAGAGCCTGATGTACTAGGACATCCTATATGACAGATCACCGGGCCCCCACCCCGATGTCGCAGGAAAATGGAGATGACAACAAAATATATAAAAAGAGAGTCGGGTTGGTTACACCACCGTTTATAATTGAAGATTCGCTGGACTGATTTTTATGATTCTTTGATTTGTTGGATTTGTCTGTGCCTTAATAGCAGAATTATATCCTGAAGCGGAACAGAGTATCTTTATAATAATCAACGAAGGATCTGATTAGGGGATGGGTCCGGAATAGCCCCGAGTAACATCATTATAAGAAGTTGGAACTACCGACAATATTTCTGTTACATTGTTTGATTCTTTCTATAATAGGGATGTGGAGTATCTACTTTACTCAACATCCCTATTATAGGAAGTGACCGGTGCACCTGGCGTTCCATAGTCTCTGCCTACCCCATTGGGAGACAGGCGTGAAGGTATGTATATATGTATGTATGTAGTGATTCATATTAAAAGTTATTATGCAGTATAGAGTTATGACGAAAATAATAATGCCAAAGAAAGGGAAACCTTTTAATCACGAACAGCTTGCGAATGTCATGGGCTGTATATCGTCATTGCTTTGAAAAAAACCTCGTATCTCATAATTTGAAGATAATTAAGTTCAAACTCATACATCTCGAAATATCAGATACTAGGTTTTTTCTAAAGTTGTAACGATATTTATTAGAAGAGTGCGTCATACTAGTCGCCAGTCGGGCTTCAGTAATTAATTTTTTATTACCTACTAGTTTTGACGATACGTTTAGCCTAGTCGATAGTATCCCTGTCTGAGCAGTCTTGGGTTCAATGCCCGGAATGGGTAAATATTAATGTGATGAGCGCAATATTTGTTTCTGAGCCTTGGATGTTTTATCTGTACTTCATCATCATCATCATCATCATGGTGGCATTTTGGTGATCCAATCTTGGATGTAGGCCTCATCCCTCTTCTTCCTCTCTTGGCGATCTTGTGTCCGTCTCATCCAGTCATCACATCAATAGCAGAATACAGAGACTTTAGAGACTTTTTTACATAATAATTATTATATCTAAGTATTTGTCCATTTTTTGTTTATGCCAATGTGCGAGTGAAATTTCGCGTAGTAAAATAAAATGTTAGTATACATGAAACTATGCAATAATTTTAACCTTTGTGTCCCAAATATTTGTAAATAAAAGTTTCGTTACCGAAATTCATATGTTTGGGTAACAAAGTCGAAACTGCTCTTTGAATACGCTGAGAGCCCATTGCCAGGTTTTTGCTTGTTAATCTAGAATTAACCAATCAGTGTCCCGAAATATGTTTATTCCAGTTTGACATTCAAAGCGATCCTAAACATCTTTTATAAGTTCATTGATGACCTTTTGAGTCTCTTAACTTGCTTATATACGGCTAATAGAGTTATAAGCGTGCCCTATACCGGCACTTGCGTTGGTTGCTAGGCGATGCCTTGAATATGACGCGGCGTTAAATTAATTTGTTAATATTAGGATTGTAATTAAGTGAGGAAACGATGTTATCAACTTCGGTATGCTCAACGTCGGTACAGTTCGACGACAAAGGTTTTTTTTTACTTTATTTTATTTCTATAGGGTGCAAAATTTAAAACATATTTTGTCGTGGCCGCTGTAAGAGCACCCTTTACAATGTAAGTTTTTTAACTAGTGAAATAATTTTTGCACCCATAATTTGATATAATTTTCAAGTTTTTGAATTATTTTTATGCCTTGAAGTTTGAGTGTGGAACGGTCGACAATGCAATCAAATAACCGCAACAAATAAATGTATATTTTCATCAAATATTTCATCATCTGTTTTTACCAATAATATTTTTCAAAATTACCGTCTTGTAATACAAAATAAAAATAATAATGAGAAAGGATAAGTACTCAAATCAATCAATGTATGTCACGTTAAACAGTTCTGTTTTAATATACATATAATGCGTGCCAAGGGACTATCCCTTGGCACGCATATATAGATACCTATCTCATAATTATAACCAAAATATGTAATAATGTAGGATCTGATCGTAGTAAGTGGAAAGAAGCGGTCTCTGCCTCTGCCCTCTCTGGGAAACAGGCGTGATTTAATTTATGTATGTAATGATGTTGATATTTTCTATTTGAGTTTCAATTCTTTTAAAAAATGTATTCTGTAATTGGATTGGATCCTAAAATTGCAATCTAAAAGAAGGAAAGTCATTTATCACTCCACGAAGTAATAACCTATACGGGTCTAGAATTTGGTCAAATCTCCTACCTCATATTTTTAATAGTTTCCCCAAACATGTATTAGAACGCATGGAAGCTAAACCTGGGTCTACCAAAAACATCGTTAAAAGATTTCTTATGTCTTGTAATTAATTCTTATAAATAGTGTCCTCACTAACTTAGCCAAATAATCTTAAATAGATAAAGATTTTAGCTAAGTAAAAAATTGTAAACTCAACACAAATATTGAAATAAACAGATTTTATTATTATTATTATTACTCCTTTATTTATTTAAATGAGTTTATATTTTAACACTGAGCAAATGTTATAACGTTTTCCAGGCATCATTTTATTTCTCTATGTGTAGTAATACTAAACGAGTGTTGTGTGTCGTAGTTATAGAAATGTAGATATAAAGCTACTTGTAATATTATCACGATTATTATTATCTACTTACATGTGTTACCGTGCCTATTAAATAAATAAATCAAGCAATAAACAAATCCAAATTTGCATTTACAATACAATTTTAAGACAGCGCATGACGTTGTCTTAAGATATAGAATTACGTAGTAGCAAAGCAAAAATAAATAAGTTTAGGGATAGGAATCTGACTATGATCAAATCAATTAATTTCTTTTAAATATCGATTTGCGTCTAGCATCTGCAGTGAATTGATGGATTTTAGTTCGTCAAGCTGTTCTAATTTGGCAATCATTCAGATGTGGGTGTTGAGTCATCCTACCAGGAGTTCAGAACCTGTAAGGGGTCTGCTCCGAACTGGCTGGCCTCACGGTCAATCAGATGATGTTATATTATTCCGTAGGGGTTTGTGTAAATCTCCGATTTTATCGTGTCTCTGCGATATCTTATCTTGCTAAGGCCCGGGTCTGGCATATTCTCCAGGCTGGTGTACAACTTACTAGCAATTTTGTTCTATGATCTCTATTCGAATGTTATAAGGCAATTCGAACGCCTGGTTTTTATAGCAGCTGGTTTTTTTTTGATTGGGTTTATTTAGATTTGTAGTAAAACTGCACTTCCAGTAAGTATTACTTATTTTAATTTGATTTAAAACTGACGAAGTGATCACTTTTGTTTTTTTATGTGACTGTCCAATTTTAGAAAATAAATGGATTTCAAACTTAAGGATTTTTAAGAATCTATCGACCGACATATCCTAATAAGGCCTAAAGTCCTACATATAGGACTTTGTCAAAGTGACTTTTGACTTTAGTTGACTGCCATAAGATTCTTTTTCAAACTAACTAAATTTGACGTGAGCCGTTGGGAACGAAAAGTGATGGGTAAACCCCAATACAGTTTATAACGTCCCATTCTCAAGTAATAAAAAATCCTTAATACTCCAACAGCCTACGTTTAATTCATTCACATTCACTTGTTTTGCACTAGTGTGGCTATGCACTGACACGTTTTATTTGCACGCCCTCTAGCTTCAAGTGGGAGAAACTGCTACTCATCACAGAGCCCGAGTCGCAAATCAACGTCGCCGGCAAGTCTTCTTGTCTGCTCATGATGAAAAGCTTAGCCAATTTTTTGAAGAAAAAAGAAATCATCTACACACCGTGGGATACGACGTCTGACGCCGGCCTCAACTACACTGAAAATCTGAAAATATACCTCGGCTACAAGTATACAAGTAAGTGTAGAATAAGACGATTCAAAAATAACATCGTGTCTATTTGGTAAGTTTGCTATGTTAATAGTTCTAAGCATAAAAGTATAGATGGCGCTTTGAAAGTACTGCTATCCGTCGTTAGATGGCGCTGACCTCAAAAAATAATCAGAGTTCAGGTTCCCCTACTCACTACTAGATAGCGCTAGCATTTACAAATAAAGGTTATTTCTACAGATTCGAATGGAACCGAGTGATACTTCTATACGACACTCCATCGTACGAATCACGTGTTGGCAGCACGGGAGGTTTCTTGCTTGCGAACAATATTCACATGTATATGATGTTGGAAGGAATTGATGTGTTTGGGAGGGAATTGCAACCCTGGCAGAGCTATGAAGACTTGTTACTGCAGAGCGTAGGGAATGATTTCGCGAGTGAGTTAGTTTTTGCGTGGCTTTAAGAGTGGTTTGCGGGTGCACTGTTTTATTGCACCTCGATTTTAAGACGTTTGATATGCACGAGTTTGTTCACCTTTTTGAATGCTCCTTGATTACTGAATAAGGAGTTAATCCTCGAATTATTATTACTGACGTTTAATGTTAGCTATTAAAAAAAGAAACTTAACTAAAACTTTCATATTATTATTATATTTTTTATTGTTCATGGTATTAACTGTGTGACCGTCGTAATGCCCTAAGACATGGTGCAAACGCATTAGTTTTTAGGAGATACTTTACCGTCCGGATCGCTACCACCATCTTATCCATTAACCTACCGCCAAACAGAATGTTCGCATTGTTGTGTTCCGGTTTGGGGATAAGACAGCCGGTGAAATGACTAGCATAGAGGCATTCCATCTTAGTCCTCAGGGTTGGCAACGCATTTGCAGTCTTAGGATTGCATCGCAGTCCTGTGAATGCGAATGTCTATGGGTCACAGTTTCCACTTACCATCAGGTGGCCTGTGTGCTCGTTTGTCTTCTCTATGACATAAAAAAAAAAAAAAAAGTCGAACCGCGTGTTGAATGTTTTTTTTTCTTAATGGTATTGAAGATAACCACCGCATTGTCATGACATTATTATATCTCTCCCTATTTCTCATTATTTTGCGTAAAATGACTCCAAGGACGGAATTATTATAATTAAGATTGTACCTATTCACCGTGACTAATTATAATATTATATATTACCTAATGTTATTTTGTTAATAATTGTAATAGTTCAAATATTAAGTCTCCGTGGTGTGTAATAAAGAGTACCTATTGTATTGTTATATTGTGATCCACAGAAAAAATATTTGCTTTTATACATCAAAAATCTTGATGAAAGTGAGGCTTAATCTATACCCCACCGCTGACGTAACGTAAGTATACGAAGGCACTTTAGATGTTTCTTGAAACACGAGTAGGTACTTAGGTGGCTAAAACATTTTTTTTTTCAACAATATTTTAATATCGGCTTTAACAAATTTTAATGATCAACCTTGCATGACCTTTTATTTAAATGACGGCTGTTAACCGAATACCTACAGTTAGATTTATATGCGAAAAAAGTGCAGTACACAATGCCGTTTTTTAATGAAGGTGGCCATAGAAGCCATTCTGCGGCTTGTTAGATTATTTAATCAAAAATGTTCGTCTCCGCCGGAACTATAAAATTGATTTCTGGTTGGGAAACCATGCGACGAGTAAAAACGCTTTAGGGAAAAACACGACTTCGGAAATTTACTAGGGAAAAAATGTGAATGCAACTCTGCTTCTAAAAGTAACGATTTTATAAAACATATCCAATAAACCTTGCTTAAAAATAAAACATGAGCAGTTTGGAATAGGCATTACTGTCTGTTGTGTAGATAGGTATAAATTATTGTTGATAAATAAATCCTGAACCTTAAAGTGCTGCCTTTGTTTACAGCCTTGGAGGCTGATTTAATTCCTCGAATGTTACAAACATTCCAAGTTGTGTAGAACGTTAAATTGTAACACGTGTGACATAAATCCAAAGTTACCGGGCAACTGGCGTAAACAAGACTTTGAGAAAGGTTTCGGGAGCTAAGTGGAGAATTTGTAAAGCTTGAAATCGTTTATATTTTTACTAGAAAGAAGCTTAAAATCCACCTTAGTATGGCGATGAGAAATTTAGAAAATGATTCTAAATTTACAAAAAAAATGCATACTGGTGGGAACATTGTCCTGGACAATCAAAATCAAATGTTACGAGTTCCAACTTTTTAAACTGCGCTGGGGTCTCTTGAGTCATTAGCTATTTCTCTGTCCATGGTTGTCTGGAAGAGTTCGCTATTTACTGGTAGGTAAGACCGCCACAAGAATACTTCTTAATAACTACTTACTTTTTAAACTGCGTAAGGTTGTGCCCTGCCACATTCTAGCCAGTGAACGGGAAAGAGGTATAAGGGTCTTATATCTCTGCCCCTTTCACCGCCTTGTAAGGTTATGTTAGCACGAGTATTTAATGATATGGCCTCGGTACGTTATTTCCATTGTTGGTTCCGTTACTAAAAATACATTGTTGACAAGACAACAATGTATTTTTATTAACCAACGAAATAAATTAATTAGCGCTATCCGTACTTTTTATTATTCAACGAATAGAGACTTAATGTAGACATTGTAGACGCGTTTGGCTCGCTCTTCAGTTTAAACGACTTGGTGTATATTAACATTATTGTACATTGTCGAGTATTGTATATTATTATTGTCCTTAGATTTGTTTTGGTCGTGGGAGTTGCATTAGCCTACAATAATGCAATGAAAGCATCAACAGAGGGGGTTAAGTTTTTGAACATTTTATGGACGATACTATCGAAGCAGTCGGGTTTTCACATTTTACTTTTTCGTAACATTTTTCTTTCTTCTAATAGTTTTTAATAACTTACTGCATTTACAGATTTATAGGTTTCCATAGTGGTGTTCGTAAAACTTCTAAAGACTTTTGTCAGCAAAAATTTGGTCGTAAAATAAGGATTTTTAAAATCTGCTTGTTAAAGTTTACGGTTTTGGAGTTGCCTGTGGGGCAGTAAAATAGAGCTAGTCGCCAAGTTAACGTGTTTCAGTACATTACGTTGGCCGGGCGGTCTTAACATTTATTCGGCACCGATGGGGTTTTTAATTTTACGTATGTTAGTTTTATGTATCCTAGAATTTAGATAGATGATATAAACGAATTTTAATTCGCGCTTGTGTTAATGGAGCGATCAATTGACCTTATTTTTGTTGGAGTTTTTAAAATAGGTGTTTATGGAATTATAATTGAACACATAATAAAGTCGATTGGATAGAAAATGGAATAGTCGGGTATCATGCTACTTCTTTTAACAGAATCAGATTAATTAGCGCTCAATGTAATGTTAAAGTATTCATAGCACAGCATAGCAAATTATTATGAATTCTATTGAGATCATCAGAATTACAAATCGTCATTACTTTGAAAAAACGTCCTATCTTATATTTCATGAGTACAATTAATACATACATCGCGAAATATCATAAACGAGTTTTTTCTAAAGTAGTAACGAAATACTTAAAGTTTTTTTTTTAAAGTATCACAAATTATTATTTACTTCAGGCTTCAAAAATAAAGTAAAAATGATGCTACGTTATTTACAATATAAATGTTTTCTCAGTTTTGGTCGTCATTGCAAACATTTTGTTAATTCTTTTTGATTTAGATTTGAATTTAAACCAATTATGTGAATTTATGAAGCCCTAAATTATAAAATAAGAAAACTGGTTCATTCTACGTAGAGTTTATGATATTGAATAAAAGCCCAGCTGCTTCGGTGACAAAATGACTATAATGGCCGTGATTTAATCTATGTATGCTAATATAGACTTTAAGATCGTAAAGGCAGCCAGCGTCGTTAACCACGGTACATTCCATCTGACTTTTCGCACCGCCCTCTTACGCTAAAAGAGACCCCTTTTTTAGCACAAAGGCCATGGCAGGGTAAGGGAACATCTTGTGCCTTAATAGCTTTTCAGGCAGATTTTTTTTGTGATGATGGGCCCTGCTGTTAGTAACTCCTATACAAAATTACAGCATTCTCCTCTTCTTACTTTCCAAGAAAAAAAATAATTAAGAAAAATAATTTTTCGTGAATATTTCCGCTTCTGTAGATTGAATTAATTCGTGCTTTAAACATATAATACACTTACCCGAGACGGACAATATGTCACTATAAACCGCATAACATTCCATAGACAACATTTTTTTTTCAAGGGTTAACATTTTTAATTTATTTTTTTTCATAAGTTCTGAGAGAGAGACACCTCCAATTTTTTAACACATAATAGCCTTTTTGACGGCCTATATCATAAATTAAATTCAAGCTTCTAGCATTGGTGCATAGTACAAAAATTATTAAAATAAAACTTGGTAAGTCCCTGTGACGTAATAAAAAAGAAATAAATTCTTCTTATATTGAACCTTTTTTTAATGTTTATAAATGATTTATCACTGGCCTTATATTAAAGTACTATTTCTGACATCATAATTTTGACATATCGATAAAAAGAAAAACTATTGTAATTGGAATAATCGCAATACAACAATCCTGGGGTGCGATCATGCAAATGATGCAAAAATGAATCTTTATTCATTTTGCTTTACTAAAATTAAAAAGCCAATACAGGATTCGCTGTTTAGTGAAAGTTGTAACGACGTTGTTTCGTTGGAGGAGGTAACTATCATATCTTTTACAAGAACTATTTTGTATTCCAAAAGCTGTCTAGCCTCGATCAGAATAAATGAATATTATTGTTTTAGGTCAATCGATGGAAGTCGGGTATATATGAGCTACGCCTGCCTTCATATATTTGTCGGGATTTGTTCTTAAATGCAATTAAGGATTCAAGTTTGAACATTAATCTCGAGGAAGACGAAATCGTGTACATAGGTGTATGTACAACCTGTGGCATTCCGATAGACAGCTTTTGGAATACAAAATAGTTCTTGTAAAAGATATGATAGTTACCTCCTCCAATGAAACAACGTCGTTACAACTTTCACTAAACAGCGAATCCTGTATTTGCTTTTTAATTTTAGTAAAGCAAAATGAATAAAGATTCATTTTTGCATCATTTGCATGATCGCACTCCAGGATTGTTGTATTGCAATTATTCCATTTACAATAGTTTTTCTTTTTATCGATATGTCAAAATTATGATGTCAGAAACAGTACTTTAATATAAGGCCAGTGATAAATCATTTATAAACATTAAAAAAGGTTCAATATAAGAAGAATTTATTTCTTTTTTATTACGTCACAGGGACTTACCAAGTTTTATTTTAATATTTTTTGTACTATGCACCAATGCTAGAAGCTTGAATTTAATTTATGTTATAGGCCGTCAAAAAGGCTATTATGTGTTAAAAAATTGGAGGTGTCTCTCTCTCACAACTTATGAAAAAAAAAAAAATGAAAAATGTTAACCCTTAAAAAAAAATTTTGTCTATGGAATGTTATGCGGTTTATAGTGACATATTGTCCGTCTCGAGTAAGTGTATTATATGTTTAAAGCACGAATTAATTCAATCTACAGAAGCGGAAATATTCACGAAAAATTATTTTTCTTAATTATTTTTTTTCTTGGAAAGTAAGAAGAGGAGAATGCTGTAATTTTGTATAGGAGTTACTAACAGCAGGGCCCATCATCACAAAAAAAATCTGCCTGAAAAGCTGTTAAGGCACAAGATGTTCCCTTACCCTGCCATGGCCTTTAATATTTTTGAGAGTTGCTGTATTATGACATCGAAAACCCAAATAAAAGGTCTTTTGATAATATTAAACCGGTTATGATAATTTTGTAATGTCATGTAGTTTATTGAAAATCGACATGAAATAATACAATATGAAGTATAAAACATTAAAATAAGCTTAAATAAGAGTAAATCTAAGAATAAAGATATAAAATAAACTAAAACATTAAATCTAAGAATGGTTCCTCCGGCATTGTATCAAAGATGCTGGCAGCATTTCCACGTTGAAAGGATAAACTAATTCGTTGAGCGAAGAAATTGAATTCGAACTGTGTACTTATATCAGAACGTCTTTTTTGGGTTTATACCTATACTGATTATGGTATAAAACGTATTATTTCATGTTTACGATAACGGTGAACTGTAACGACACGTCAAAACCATTATACTTTGTTGACACAGTGAGTTCAAAACGAAAAAGTAGATCTTTCCAGGGTACCCGCCCGACATCGCGGAAAAACCAACATGTTTTGGGTATGACGAGGGCCATGTAAAGAAATATGATAAATGGTAACCACGCAAGAAAATAAGGGCACTGACAGTCTGAAGTTGTGAAGCTGCTCCTCTTAGTAAAAAGGGCGTTTCAGTCGAACCGGTAATTTTGATTTGATTTAGAGAAAAAAGTTAAAATAAAAATTCTACTGATCACGGCAGCATACTTAATGACAGAAATATCGGATGCTGATCCTAGTCACGTGTTACCACCTTTGTGTTAGTGAGACGTATTTTTAATAATAATTTTTTTATAAATAATTAATTAAGTTATCTACTTTTTTACCCAACCGACTGGTATCTTTTTTTTTTTTTTTTTTTTATGGCATCGAGTTGACAAACGAGCACACAGGCCACCTGATGGTAAGTGGAAACTGTGACCCATAGACATTCGCAATCACAAGACTGCAATGCAATCCTAAGACCGCAAATGCGTTGCCAACCCTGAGGCTAAGATGGAATGCCTCTATGCTAGTCATTTCACCGGCTGTCTTATCCCCAAACCGGAACACAACAATGCAAACACTGCTGTTTGGCGGTAGGTTAATGGATAAGATGGTGGTAGCGATCCGGACGGACCCTGCACAAGGTCCTACCACCCGCAAAAAGCAAAGCATCTCATCTGGAGGTTCTTGAATGGAACATAATTATAATTAAGCTTGTTTGTGAACTTGTTTATACAACAATGAGAATATCAGGAAATCAATCAAACTGTTATTTATTCATTATTAAATTATTTTAAGGTGAAAGACTGATCAATTGAAGTTTTGGATTTTACTTTTAGTGCAATATGAATAACTTTGTATTCATGAGATCTGAAAGAAATGAACCGTACAGTTGACTAAAAAATCCCTTTACCAGTTTTGGACCTTAGCTTACAAATGTCGAAAAGTGGTACAGATATGTCTTGGTCGATATAATCGATATATGTAAATATATGGTGTCCCGTTCGCAAAATAATTTCTAGAATAACTACAACTGAGAAGAATTAATGACGCCGAAATTTAAATTGCCTTAATCTGTAATTGGACTAAATCTCAAATTGATTTACTTTTCTATAATGCCTAAGTTACAAAAAGTCTCCTTTCTAAACTCAAAATTTATCCAAAATGTCTGTGTCCTAAAATACCTCAATACTGATACGTACGACTGAATCTTAACGACGAAAATCTAAACTATTAAAGGTAAAATGTCTGTCTCAAAGGTAAAATAAAATAGATGATGACATTATAAAAGCAGCCATGACTGCCAGGTTAATCAACACCGAAAAAGAACATTTATTTTGAATTTCACGTGTGTGTAATCAAATCAGAATTTGGTATTTTGAAAAACCAACCCATTTCGGTATTTAGGCATATGTCAGGAATTTAAGTCGCATGAAACCTACTCTTACAGTCAAAACGCATCCAAAGAGATAAATCATTTCGATTCTTTTACACATTTCACGATGTCACATGTCACATTGAACAGATTTCTTGTAAAATAAGATGTTGGTGTAGTTGACGTCATTTTATTGAAACACATTTTATTATTTTATCATTTTGGTTCCCTTTATTTTCAAATCAACACTCAGACTTCTGAGCATTATAATCTATATAAGGCATAATTACTTAATCGTTAAAATTACATCGTTTAATCACTAATTTTTTAAACTGATTGAACCAGGGAAATGGCTGCAACGAATACTGAAAGTTAAGAAATATTTTTTACACAGTGTAATAAAAAAACATGGTTGTTTTTAGTTCTAAAAGTAAGAAAATTATATCAAAGATCAATAGCGAGACAATAACGCGTTGTGATTCACTGTGAACGACAGATATTAATACACTTTTATTTTTGTCCCGCTGTCGGTGATAAAAAGTAGCGTAAAACCCCTATAAAAAAGATTTCAAAAGAAAACTCGCCTTTTACGGATTTAATTTCGTACATGTTACGCTCCCAATAAACCCAAACATGTGAACTGCATGACCTTTAACAAGTTAAGAATACGATTCAATTTTGATTACATTTTCTGAACATAACTTTATTTTCGGGTTCGATAAAAGCATGGTATATTTTCTCGACATTGAATTTGTTGAAAGAATTTATTATACGGGCAATAAATGTTTTTATTGATACGACGAAGTTAGTTCGAGGCTCTCAGAATAACATAATACTATCAAATAAAATAAGCTGTCAATTTTATTTTTAAGAAGACTCAAAATCATTTTTTGATTTATAATTAGTAAAATAATAATGAATAGACCAGATCAGGGATTTTTCGGATGCTAAGTCGTATAAACCTGCTTAATTGAGAATGCACCCCTTGAAATATTATCTTGTTACATAAGTTTTAATGGAACCACTTAAACTCGCCGGATAATATTAGCCGCATCGAGTTCAAAAGTGATACGCTTAAGAGAATAACATCACATAAATCTGACGAGTTGTCGCCTAAAAATCTACTCGTCTAATTGAACATCCTTAATAAAATCGATTAGCTATTTATAATATTAAAAATTGCATAATAAAACATGTTTCATAAAGGTCAAGCAATATTTTATTCTTTACATTGACACGGTGCATCTTTGACATTACTTTAGCGGTATTAGAACTGGATACTTTCTATAATGCAGTTTATTTTGTATTACTCATAAGTGCAATGATTCATTTTACTCATACAAAATTGTTGCTAGTATTAGTACAAGTAAAAAAAAACGTTTGATTTGCTTTTACATTTACAAAAGCATAATGAAAACTATTGTAATGCACTCATGTAAATCTATACTAATAAGTATTATAAAGAGGTAAACTTTGTGACGCTCTGTAGGCGGTAATCTCTGGACCTATGATCGAATTTTGAAAAATCTTTTACCAATAGAAACCCACGTTATTTGTGAGGGTATAAATTATCACAAAAAAAAGTTATATTGCCCAACGTACGGTCAGCTGCAGAGAAAAGTGACCCCCCCTGCATACAAGTTTCCTAGCAAAGGTGGTTACATTTCTCTGCAGCTTAGTCGCACGGGATCGGGAATGTCTCATTTGGTCCACGGAATTGTGAATTTTGTATTGAACGTCATAACTTGATACAAAATGCGAAGTTCCATTGAACAAACGGAACATACCTCACGGGAACAGCTATAATGACTAATAGTCTTAAGTACCCGAAACCGACGTGTGTGCATGACTCGATGTATGAATGTGGAAGAAGCGAAAGAAATTTGTCAAGATCGTAGCAAATGGAAAGAAGTGGTCTCTGCCTAATACCCCTCTGGAAAACAGGCGTGATTTAATGTACTCGTATATATGTATGTAAGTCTAAATATCCAATACAGTGCTAATAATTCAGGGAACTTTAGTAGGTATAATGCCAAACTATTGTGATTCTGGCTGGACAATATCCAAAACAACCAATAAAGATAAGTACCATTGCCCATTTACTACGAAAATGTATTATTAGTTTTGAAATGTTTCCTATGAGTTATGTTCGAATTTATAGTTCGATGTTTAATTATTTTGATTCAAAGGCGGAGTAATTTAAAACTTACGTGTATAGCTTGGTCGTGCGCTACAGTCAGCGCTTGACTCACATCAAAAACTGACATTTCAAATTGTTTTAAAGCCGACAGCATTAATAAGCTAGGCTAAGGAGTAACTTTTCGATTTACATTCTACACAAACATTTTTCGCTGTTTTCAGTGTGTTTACAAAACAATAAGGAATATTCATGACTTTTTGACGTGGCATTTGATACAGGGATATACACTGTTTTTAATCGCGAAAAATTAAAAAGTCGCTAAAGGAACAGCAGTAAAAAATATTTGGACATAGTCACGGGAAAAATGTAGTTAATAATAAAACAAAATTGATTTGTAGATACACTGAAAACAGTTATAAACGTTAGTAGGAAAAGTGAAGCAAAACGTTTTACCTCAATGTTACAGAGCAGAATGGCTCTCATTCACCGACTTCCGTCAAGGCGCAGAATACTCAAAGGAACTGCCGGGAAATTAAAGTCTCAGCTGTTATTTCAAAAGAACTGAGTGGGAATAAAAAGAAAGTTAGACAAAATTGCGTTTGCCGATAAGATATTTACTTGAATCATAAAAAACTTCATAAAGCAAAGTAAATATTAATTTATCACATTAAATATTGCGTGTGTGGATGTAGATTGTAGGTTATCTAAGCCTATTTTAGGTTTGACGTGTCAAGACGTTGGTGATTTCATTTTAGATGACAGCCGTCGATTTCCATCTTATCTTTCCAGGGAGTTAAGTAAAAATGCATAACGCTAATATTAAATGTTATGTAATTGACGTAAGCTGAGACCCCAGCATAATAAGCATTTCTATTCGGTCCGTTTTTACACCAATCGCGTCACTGGTAAATCACGTGACTCTTCGTATCACGTCATCCACCAGTGTCGCGATTAAAAACAAAACGAATAGAAACGCTAGTTAGCGTAGTGCATCTTGGCTAGGGCTCCTGATGACAGGTCGCGCCGACTGCTAATGTACCATTGTCCATACATTTCAAGTCAAAATAAGACAGAAACTCTGTTCCACTGCTGAACAAAGAACTCATTTGGTCTCTATACATTTTTGTTTTTTAAATTACTGACCTTAATATTAAAACATTTAATAAATTTCATTAGAAACATTTATACTTCATTACGTTATCTAAGATTCAGCAGAACAGCTTAGTGTTGGATCGCCCAATTCGTGTAAAATTGTTCCCAAATAAAAAAAAAATGCAATTGTGTGCTGTTAGAGTTACATTGTTGATCTTAATTGAGCAGCATTTTATTAAAAATAGTAGGTACGTTAAATGTAGTCTCCTGCCACCAATTTTTGTGTCCTTTGCTATTTTTCTGTCCAAGGCTGTCTGGAAGAGATCGTTATTTAGCGGTATGACTGCCGATTGTATACCTGTAATTTAGATGTTCTTCCGTTTTCCGTTTTTATGATGTTCAATTAACAATATTTGTATTATATTGCTTACCTACTCGTAAAGAATGGTCTAAAACAATTAAATCGATGTTTTGAAAAACTTATACCATTAAGAAGTCTTCCAGTATTCCCGGCAGTTCAAATTACGAACCTAAGCTCGTGGTAGGGTTAATATGCCATTCGTAGATGTAGAAAAAGAAGCCAAATGTCAAGCGTACCACCTTTTTTCTCTGAGTAGCACAACACAACTTGTACCCAATATTATTGATAAACCTCACAACACTGACTGCAAACTTACGCACACTAATGCACAGTCACACACTCACACACCTAAAAAGTGGAACACTTTTGAAATTCAATCGAAACCAGTCATATATAGACGACTCTTTTTAACGAAGGGCAGTTGTGACAAGTGCGAAGAGTACTATTCTATTAGCCGTTTTTATACTCCCTCTATGCTTTCCTACCTCTATGATGCCATCGTAGCAAAAAGTAAGTAAGTGGATTTTCCTTGCGTTTCGTTATCCTTTATTCTCAGACACATCTCTCCGGCTTTTCCCGCTTACCTCGCTTGTTTTACGCCATAACCATGTTAAGGGATTATCGGATATTTATTATCTCGCGTAAATATAAATTTTACGAGCCAAGCGTGGGAAAAATTCATCGATCGCCTTCAGGCTTGGATAATTTTAATGAATTGTTTTTTAAATAAATCCCTTGTAAAAATTCCGCACTGCGTCAATTAGATTTATTTGTGCATCAATGTAATATTATTACAATGCATATCATACATACATACTCGTACATTAAATCACGCCTGTCAGGCAGAGACCACTTCTTTCCATTTGCTACGATCTTGACAAATTTCTTTCGCTTCTTCCACATTCATACATCGAGTCATGCACGCTCGTCGGTTTCGGGTACTTAAAATTCGGCCCTATTCCAGTATTTCTCCGATTTGACTCGAAAAAGTATGAAATAACCAAATAACCATAATATGTATGTATATTTCGGACCCAAACAGCAGCTGTAGTGGGAAACTGCAGCTTACACAAATAGGTAGTAGTTCAAATATTTGAACGTGGCAGCAAATTGCACACGGGTGAAAAACGCTCGTACGAGGTAATAAAAAATATGGCTCTATCTGATATCATCGGTTTAAATAAAAAACGTTCGCAGAATCTAGGATGCGAATAGATTTAGCGAATAGATTTATTAACTTAACAAAAAGACTAAAGCTCTACTTCCAATGTATTAAATTAGGATGGATTTGGTAACTTTGGTTTGCAATTTGAGATTTGCCTACGAAATGTGTAAAATTTAAACACAAAGTCCGTCCTTAATATTGGGCACGAGCATGAGTCTTAGGGCCTGTTTCATAATCGACGAGTAAATTTATCTGTGTGCTGAAAGTGGGCTCTCTCCTTGTCTATTTTCAATTGTAAGAAAGAGAGAGGGCTGAATTTATCTGTCAAATATGCTTTACTTGTCGATTGTGAAACAAGCGGTTAAAGTGTTTGACAGTGACACATAATCGTTCGGATCAAACTCCTGAGAGTGCGTGATTTAAGTATTTTGTCATGTTCCTAATTACACTTGAAAAAAAAAATTACTACAATTATTCAGCCCGGTAACATAAATACTCAACGGAACTTGAAAAAATATAAATAACACAAAGTAGCACACCCTGTATTCAGAAAAATACCGTAGAAAAGGTAACCAGTGCTCGGAATCCATATTGAAAAGCGGAAGAGGGTCGCTCGGGCTATTTTTGTTAAATTTGCCGGTAACCATTTCCTTTTCCATAAAATATCATATTTGATTTCAAGAAATATATGATAGACTAATAGAAAATATTGGTAAACGTAAAACCGTACATTTCAGATATAATTGGGGTTGAAATCAGAGTAGCAATATTTGTAATCCTATTTTATATTAGTCCTACCATTGCCATTAAGTCCGAATTTAATCAAAAGTAATTTTAGTCTGAATTGTTAAACTCTTATGATTGTCACTATGAAACCCTCCCCTGACCTTATTGCAGGTATTAACATTAAGGACCTCCCTTACTTTCAATGAGAGCAGGTGGTAATGGATTGTTGAGGAGAATTTTCAAAACTGTCACAAATTCACAATGACAAAAAGTTATGCTTGGGAAACAGCAGGTTGAATTCAGGGAAAAAAAGGGTGCCCCTAGGTCTAAAAGGCGTTTTGTCAATTTACAAAACCGTCTAAAGCTCTCAATGACCGGATGACGTGCCTAATACCACCGATCGCTCAACGTCTAGGAACAGAGTGACTCATCGGCGGGCGGATTCTGGACTGATTAAGCGCAGTCACGGTTTTTTGCCGTTCTGTTGAAGTGCTCCGGACATTATCCTTTTGACCCCACTTTGCAGTAGCTGAGGCGTCGCCTCTCCGATTTTTCACACATATTATAGATGTGCGAGATTTTTCGATAGTGACGACGAAGAGGATTTGTGTTGCGTCGTATGTCACCGATTTCGTTTTGAGTTGGACTACATCTTTTAATCAAAAGTAATATACCAAAGCTTGATTAAGAGGAATAACTAAAGAGACTTTTCAATGTCTGCACTCAGGGATGCTATTCATCAAGAAAATTATTTATTTAACGGTTTCGTCCAAGACGCTTTTCAATATTTGACTATTTATTGGTAGACACGTCGTGTTGCTAATAATCATAAACGTTTTCAGACGAATAAATTTATAAAAACCAATTCATTTCTAACTTTACCGATATTAACACGTATAAACCACCAAGGTAGTTTAATATCTCCATTTTACATAATCTTGGCATCAATTTCTCTTTCAGTCGGTTAGGCAAATTCAGACACAAATTTAGGTTAATAATTCCAGCTAAGCAAAGTGTATTACGAGACGTTATTCCGTAATAAATTTATCCTACGTTAAGCGGTTTGTAAGTTATACAAGACAATATAGACAAACATTAAGTCCAAACTACAGAGCATAACAAATGAGATCACTTTGTTCAAAACCTTCTGTGTATTACGTAAATGTTGGGGAAGGTGCTCATTTACTGAGAATATACCGTTCCAAGAAGTATCGTATGTGTATCTGTATTTGAAAGAAATATAAACGTAGAAAAGAAGAACTGACTTAGTGACTGACTGACGGCCAAAACCGCTGGACCTAGAGACTTGAAATTTGGAGGGAGTATTCCTTGGGTATTCTAGGGGAGCACTAAGATGGCATTTTTGAAAATTCATCCCCTAAGGGCCTGTCTTTTGATCAGTAGTTAAACTTACTACTTAATCGTTAAAACCGTAACCGGGTAAGGACTAAAAAGTTGGGCACGCTAACTCACTCACTTAAATTTTCTATGAAACTTTTCCGTTGTGACACGATAATTAGCCATAAAAGATAAAAAAAAAAGATAAAAGATGTTTATTCAGTAAGTAGGCCGCACGGGCACTTTTACACGTCAAAAATCTACCAGCGCTTCGCAAGAGACCACTGCTGAGAAGAAGCGCCGCAAGAAACTCAACAGTTAGTCGTTTTTTAAATATACAATTTTAAAACTTAACCTATCATTATATAAAACAATGAATCTAACATACGATAAGAAATAAATGTATTCACGCGTAGTTGAGCAGGAAAATGTGTCAAAACTCTGAATTTTCTCCAGAACTAATTAGTAGTAAGTAATAGAATATAGTGTAATACAACTACATAAAAAGTTTCGATACATTCTCCTACAGAAACCGTGTCCCCTAGACAATATACAATGTTTAAGTACATATTTCTTACGATAAAGTTATTATTAAGTTATTTGGGTGTTTAGTTTAGGCCAAGCACTTTTATCTGATAGATAGTCCTCGACCCTATAGTAAGCTTTAGACATCAGCGACTTTTTCAAGTAAGTTTTAAGTACTGGAAATGGTAACTTTAAAACTTCGTCAGGTAATTTATTATAGAAATGGATGCATTGACCTACAAATGATTTAAAAACCTTACGAACACGACATTTTTTAATAGCTATTTTATTTTTATTTCTTGTATTAAAATTATGTATATCACAATTCTTAATAAAAGAATCCTGATTTTTAATGACATAAATAATATTCTCATAAATAAATTGTGACGCTACTGTCAAAATACTAATTTCTTTAAATAGTAATCTTAAAGAATCACGGGAGTTTAGGTTATATATAGAACGGATGGCTCTTTTTTGTAACACGAATATAGTCTGTATGTCAGCAGCTTTTCCCCAAACCAGAATACCGTATGACATAACACTATGAAAATAACTATAATAAACTAAGCGAGCTGTCTCAACATTCGTAAGTTGCCTGATTTTCCTAACAGCATAAGCTGCAGAACTTAATTTACCTGCTAGTACTGCTATGTGGGGACTCCATTGTAAGTTTTTGTCTATAGTTATCCCTAAGAAAAGCGCCTTATCTACCATTTCCAAACACTCGCCATTTAGAAATATACTAGATTCTACCGGTCTAACATTAGGCAAAGCGAACCTAACACATTTAGTTTTCCTAGCATTGAGTAGCAAATTGTTACTAGTAAACCAATTAAGTACTTTACCTAGCGTGGCGTTTATCCTAGTGTAATTGACGGATTTTCGGTCTACCTTGAAAATCAATGATGTATCATCAGCAAATAGCACAATATCACAAAGATTCTCTATCATGGGTGGTAAGTCATTAATGTAAACCAAAAATAAGAAAGGACCTAATATGGAGCCCTGAGGCACACCTAATTTAACAGCTGCTCCAATGGACTGTGTTCTGTTTACAACAACCGTTTGTGTCCTATCACTAAGATATGAGGACATGAGATATGACGACATGAGATACAATGTAGGGATACTTTTTGTCGCATAACGGAACTTTTTTCGACTTCGTTGTTTGTATGGTTAACTGCGCTTGACTATGATCCAACTTTTTGCTCCTTACCCAACCATGGTTAAATCTCAAGGAAATGTGTCAAACAGCAGCTGCAGGCCCTAAGGGCCTGTTGTTTTATCAGTAGTTAAACTAATTGTTAAAATTCGAAAAATGATTCGAAAATTTGTCACATTTCCTTGAGATTTAACCATTAGTTACGGTTTTTAACAATAAGTTAGTTTAACTACTGATCAAACAGCATCCCCTAAGTGGTCAAAATAGGGGGAGGGAGTAACGGAAACTAAATTTTACGAGTACAAAGTCACAGGTGTTCTCTAGTAAATAAAAAGTGTTTTGGGACAAACTAGAAATTTCATGGTTAATTTCCTTAATAGCTTTTTTTTGGGAAATCCTGGAAAGTCTTGCTTAATTGCTTGCTATTATGTTGAATACATTAATCATAATGTTCCTGCTTAATCAATGTATGCGAAACAAAAATATTATCTTATGCTTTAAGAAAATAATGCCAATTACAGGAGATCAATTTAATTTTCACTGTAGTAAATAATGAAATATTCTCGCCCTAGACACAAAACAAGCAAAACACTGATCCAATTTAAACCTAATGTATATAACTAATTTGCCAAACGTACATAAAAGAAACTATAATATATCATCCATCAAACCAACCCATAAGAAGATTTCCAAATGAATGATTACCACATCATACCACGAATGGAAGTTGATGAGGAAGCGATGGCGGATTAAGGGAGCAAAGTTCTTTGGAAAAAAGCCAAATGTTTTGTTAAGACGCCTCACAGTGTGGTACACTCCGTGACCGTAAATCTTTTCCTCACTTGGGCAGTAAATGAGATCGGGAGAACTAATACTTGTTCTAAATTATTACAAGGTAGCTGAAGTCTTCTAGTTGAGAAATTTCACCTTGTGTAAGAAAGTAGTTTCTCGACTTGCATTGACGTAAAAAAATAAACATTCATTTGAAAGATTGTAGTGTATTTACTCGTACATTGATGTGATGATCTTTTCTTTGATTTCAATGTCTGTGTTTTTTTAATAAATTGTTCTTTATTTATTTAAATATATACAAAGACATTGTTTAAACAGATCCGTTACAATGTTAAATAATCATACAATCGTACTTTTTCTACTAAGAATTAATAACAGCACTCGTGCGAATTATGTAACTGAGTTTATAAATAGTTAATTTCTGCTAAAATTTAAATAAATTTAATGAGTATATTTTTTACCTTAAAATATTCTGGTAATTTGGTAATGCTTTTTTTTGCTAAGTTATTAAATACTTACGAAATTATTAATTTAATTTTTAAAATGTTTCCTTTCTGACTCTGCTCAAATAAGAAAGATATTGAACATTGTACATCACTAATAGATGTTCGTAATGTCAAGTGCTACTTTAATGTGTATTCATCACCCAAATAGCCCACTGAAAATAAAACCTAGGCCGGGGCCGTAGCCAGTGGTGTTACTACCGGCGTGACAGAACATCAAAATCCAAAATTCACCCGCGTAGACCCAAAGTAAACCTATTTGCCGCGTTATTCCAACTTTCGTAACTACATTCGGTTTCATCAAAAACTTTGTTAATATTAATTTAACAGAGTATTGCTTACCGGGCCCGGCCGGAGTAACCCGAGCTTAATACTCTATCAAGAGCGAAGTCTTGTTACAGAAAAGCCCCAAAGTTTTATTGGCTCTCTTTGGTTCTTGGATATCCATCGCCTTAGGGCTAATTTGCTTAAACTTTCAATGTCTGCGTAATAGAATCAAATGAAACTTTATTGTATTTTAATCTAGTTAGTTAACTCAATTGCTAATAGTACACGTGCATTATCATCGATGTGAAAAGACGTAAGGATTTTTGTCTTTTCTTTCCCCTTAAACATAACACATTTTTTTTTACCGTGTTTTTGTTATTATTAGGTAGGTTCGTTCGTTTTCCTTTCCAATTCGTGGATAGAAACAACCTGCAAAAAATTAAAAGGTACAAACCTACTCATAGTAACTAATACATATACAACATATTCAAAAATCGTGGACTTGATTTAGAAACGTTATCGGCCAGAGCTAAATTTTGGATGAATATTTCTATCAGCTACGCGATTTGAGCGGTCCTTAAGTTTGTCTTTGTACACACAGCAACACATCTAGCTATACACTTCAGAAATCTGAAATATTGCATGAAAGAGAGTCGCACTAGAATCGAATGTTGTTGACATAATACACATATATACATCTCTTTCTTTTTCTCTCTGCTCCGTCTTTAATGGTTAGTTAGGTGTGATGTTGTGTGTACACAGGGATATAATTATATTTATGTACATTTAATAACAAAACTGTTACATCAAGAGACAATCACATACACAATGACGTATGTTGGTTTCCTATATTTAAACGGCGAACATCGGGTAAAAAATTAACATTTAACAATACAAAATGTGTCAAATATTAATATGAAGTAAACCTTAACTGTCCGCGGTTTGAATAAACGGACAGGATAGTAGTCTCGAACGAAGTTCTAGGGTTGTACAGGCCCTTGGACAACGATAAATATACATAAAGTTTACACAAATAAATACTTAAATACATAAAAAACATCCAGGACTCAAGAACAGATACTCGCGACCATCTCATAAATATTCGCCCCGGGAATCGACCACGGAACCGCTAACTTCGCCACTTAATTGAATACCTCACGTTGGCCAAGGACCAACACACGTGTCAACGCGCAGCCAATTTGTCAAGTTGACGTTCGACGTTCAGCCAACTCTCTTTGATCCCCGTCGAAAAATCGACAATATGTGGTGCCAAGTAAATACGCGTTTAACGAGCCATTGGAACACCATATTAGCCGATATAAGGGGCGGAAATGACCCCTAACGAGTATTCTCAAACATAAACGATGCCGTTGGCCTAGTTAGCAGTGACCCTGCCTACGAAACTAGCGGTCCCGGGGTCGATCCTAGGGAGATATTTGCGTGATGATTACCTTATGTATATATGAATATATGCAATTCCACGCTCTCGCTAATACATCTATAGTCTACCGTGTACAGGGGCCATAGTCTACTGGCTACGAACTGAATGTATAACTTGAAAACATTATAAACATTATTATTCGATGGTTCGGTCATTGTTAAGATGGTGAAATAGGGAGCTGATAAAGTCATAGAAAACTGTAATTTTTGACGCATCTTGAGAGCCTTCTCAGTTAACATCAGTTAGTTAATACAGCCCTCAGCGTTTGAATCACGTGTGCGTACCAGATCGCCTCGCGACACAGTAGGTACAGCGTCAGTCTAAAGGTGAGTCCTCACTATAAGGTTCCATAGGAGCGGGCTGCGTATCAAATCTACAGGACTTGTTACTCTTACGCTAAATGATGTGTAAATCATGCGCTCGGGATGGGTCACAACGCGACAGTACGATGACAAAAGCCTACCTCGATAACAGGTACTGACACGCGTAACTGACGATCACGGAACTATTTATCTACAAAATCTCGGTTTTATCCTTTGTCAATCTAAAGTTTTCCATAACCACCGTGTCATCACATTACTGTACAACACTTTTGTTCGTAGTCTGTTAGAAAGCAACTTCTACATCTGCACCCCCATATAATCGAGGAAATTCAGTAATCCTTCCTACCCTACTCTAACTTTAAAATATATTATTATTACCCCTACTCTACCCTACACCCTTCATATTAGGGATGGTTGCTCACCAAAGTTTGAAAGTGCGGGGGCTTCTGGCGCTGATGAAGTATTTATTTGAACTGTTACGTGTCCTCATATTTAATCCATCAATTCTACAACTAATCGCTCTCAATGTGCGACCATCATCGACAAGAAACAAAACTCCGTCGGTGACAGTTCCTAAAAAAAGCACCGTTACTTTAGCCACTAGTCCTCTGGTACCTTTACTCTTACACAAATCAACACCACCCGGCTCTTCGACCCTACCCTTGAGTTGTTCTCCTCGTTGGAACCGAGGGTTCTGGCGACAACCGCGGTAACTGTAGTGGCACAAGGTTCTAGGCCATATTGGTAATTTTAATTATTTTATATGTTGTTGTAAAACAATTCCTTAATTTTGCTTATATTTTTTATTATTTTAAACCGCATATACTGTAATGTATGTAACGAATAACTTATATTGTGTGGCATGACATGTAAATGAATTTGGTTAATAATTAAATAAATAAATAAACCATGCTACCACGAAATGTCACAAATGTGATCCCATCTTAACAGTTCACTTTATCACTTGAGACTATAACGAATGTGTGGAGGTAACCTTACGCCAGATCTCTCGGCTCGTATTCACGTCTAGCCCGAGACTTAGTTTTATTACGAGATCTCTGTCAACAAAATACAAGGTTTGTTGACTAAGTATCGTGTTCTTTTTTAATATTAATGTTTTGTTTTTTTAGGGCGTTTTCCAAAAAAACCTTTTACTTTTTCAGTTAGTTAAACTTTAATTATCAATGTTAAGGCATTATGTTTATGATTTTATTGTCACAAAAAATTACATAGTTAGCCTAATGGAGCAACCATAGTGATATTAAACACGTACCATTATTGTGACGTGTTTTAAAAATAACTAAATTCATTGATTAAAGTACCTTGTTAAGTGACATAATGCGAGCTGATTATTAATATGCTTAAATTGCTTAGATAGACTGCATTTGAACTGAATAAAACACTTTTTTGTGGACGCCCTACAGATTAACTATGTAGAGTCGAGAAAGTATACAAGGCGTTATTTTTCTCTCTTGTTTGTTTTTTCAAACAAAAAGAGATACAAAAACAGCCATTACCATTTAAAATGCAAGCTATACTCGTAGTTAGGATCAAATCTTTACGCGATCAAAAGTAACGACATTTAAAATACCTGTTTAAAACTATTGTAATGAATTGTAAATGCCATAGGTACATAGCAAATAAACATGCACTTAGACGATTTGTTAGACATGCGCGACGCCTATTGGTTTTGTCACAGCTATTCAAAACTTTTTGCTAAAACCAAAATTAAAACCCGTTAAACGATATTTCCTAGGAAAAATTAAAAATTTCTGTATTGAGAAAAGTATTCTTTCCTTTCACAGGCCCTGAACACTATTATAACAAATTTACTCAAAATCAATAAGGCGTATCAGACTTAAAAATATGAAAACTCACTTTCACATCAATATTAGTAGGTAGCAATAAAACAACAGAGACCATATCATTTCCAGACAGCGAAAAACACAGCTATAATACAGTAAATAACGCTCTTTTATTGTGTGGAACTTGGCAAGTTTTAACAGTTCATAATATGGCTCCAGACAAGTGTAATGAATTGGCGAAAGCGTGTATCCGCTGTGGGTTGTGTGACAGCCCTAATAGTTATTTACACAGGCAACATCTTCGACTTTCCTCGATACTTAAGCCCAACAAAGAAACTACCCGGCCCTAATCAACTGTCAATGTTATTTTGGCCTCAATTCTGGAAACAATCGAGTTGATCTTGATTTTGATTTTAAAAACATGACGGGAAAATAGAATGTTATTATACTACTCTTTATCGCTGTCCCATTCCATCTGTAGTATATTTGCTATGATTGATAGAGTAATTACATAAATACCATCCAAGAGGAGACAAAATCGGCGACCAAATTAAAAATACACGCACGCAAATGTTAAAATGTTAATAATGTTAAAAGAGAGGTTATTCAAGGGACATCTGTTTTCTTAATAACAGTAGAGATAAGTAAAATGTGTTACATCATTTCACAGTAATAAGGGAAAAATGTCATACAACTTGACCTAGTCCTAAATACATAGAACATTCAAGAGAGTTCGTGCTGATCGCACAAATGCGTCCTCTGGGGCTCGAACAAGGGACCGGTAGCTTTGCGCACAGGGTCACTTGATAGTAACCTATCTAGCTGTTTGACAACGAGGTTGACCTTGTTAAATATTAGGTCAGCCTCGATGTCAAATTAAAATATCAGAAATGTCAAAATAGTCGTCCTCGTGGTCCCATGTTGGGTGCCAATGAACACGAAAAATCCAGGAAAGACACGTAATTATGATGATGGAGTAAAATTAATAAATCAATTTAAGGATGACGTAAAAGTTTAACATACATAACAACTACAAAAAATACAATAATTCCGAAGAGTCACAACATCAAACTTATCAAAATCCCGAATTTTCGTTTTTTTTGTAATTTTTTTATTGAATACTTTTCTCATTGCTTATACGAGTACCTAGTTATTACATAGGAAAAAAAAAATACATTATATGCATTCATATTAAGATAATGTATGTACAAAGACGAACTTATATATTTCCATACATAATTTTATTGATAAACGTAGGTTACGCAAGGTAAAAACTTTACACTAATTTTCTAATAAATTAGGCCTAGCTAATGCTTTTGTTCATACTCGTGGGTAGAACACAGAGGTGATCATTTGATTCACGACTTAAATTTCACCCTATATAATTGCCAGCCATCTTATAACCGTTAAAATGTTATTCGCTTAAGAGCCCTATATTGTACAAAATTACAAATCTTTTAAAGTTTTACCACTAAAAATAACTATATTGTAACAATAACGAACACAGCACTCACGTATTTTGAAAACACAATAACCGAAAGCTGTTTCTCAGACACGTCTCGATATCGACATCGTGTCTACAGACGTTAGGATCAACGCCAAGTAAAGTATTTAGACAGAAACTTTTACTAAGTTGGGACAAAGCAAACAATTGACTTCCAAACAGAGAAAATTAGGGAGGAAAATCACGTAAAAATCAAAGTGGCCTTTGTTTATTTTTAACATTGTTAAACAGAGAAGGTTACACTTGATATTCTAGCTTTTATATATAAATCTGAACTTCATTAAAGGAAAATCTGTGTTAAAAGTAGTCGACAAGTCAACAATTTTCAGTTTGTCTTTTCACCGTTTTGTTGAAAACTTGTAAGCTATGCAATTATTTCACGTTTTCACATTGAGTAGCACTGACGTTTATGTTTTCCAAAGCTATGAAAAGGCATTCATTTATTCAGATTTGTACGGTTACTGCGGCATTGGCTTTAATAGTTGGGTCATTATCAGATTATTTTGTGAAAAGTCAACGAGTATTCATGTTTCTTACTTGTCCATGACACAGGATTGTAGCAAATAAGTAGTTATGAAAAGTAAAAAAAACGAATTATTGTAAAAAAAAAAATTTGTAACAGCTTTGATACCTTTCCTTTTGTCTCGATTACACTTCAAATATCAGAAAAACTTTATGATTTTTCCAATATCTAACAGTTTCATTTCAATGACTTTTCACTTCACAGCGCTCGCTATTCATTGCTAGCGGTAAAAATGAATCTCTATCGGCGCCCGTCGGGGCCTTTGAAAACGTCATATATATTACTAGTTTTCTGCCAACTTACACCGAACGAGACATTTATAAACGCTCAATGGATTCCAATAACTTGAGACATTTATATGTATTTTTCTTCAGTAGTTTTTATTTAAATTCATTTCGAATTGAGAGTTGGAGCGATTTGATATTTATTTTTTGGCAACAGATAAATGTAACTTGAACGTTTTGGCGTAGCTATTGAGAAAGATTTGTATTGTTTTGCTCTTATTGTTTATTTTAACAATGGAAAGCTAGCAAATAGCCCTCGTCGCATTTGGAAACTAGAGAAACAGGATCATTCTATAAAAGCGCTTTGTCACCAAAATAGATTTCGCACATAGGAGTAAAGTTTCACCAATCAAACCAAATTGTTTACACGATCCTGAAATAACCTACACAGGGTGTCCCGGATGAACAGCATGATTACTTTTTTCATTAGTTTAGAAGTTATAAAGCAGTATTTTGAAGACACTTTAAAAACTCCACCTTGACGTACATTTGCGTTAATAGGCTAAAAACTAAGCTATAAATTGCTCGGTTTTTAAAAAGCGTTCATTATTTTTATAAATTATGAAGGTCTTTAATTTACCAAGTTATTGGGAATAACTTATGAAGTTTTAGAATTGCAGCTAGGTATTAAGGAAGACATGGGACAACCCTCATAACATGGAATTGGTTTATATCAGCTCATTGTTTTTTCTTGATACTTAGTACGTCCATATCCGTGCTAATATTGGTTATTCCACATCCAATATCAGTCACAATTTCGCTGTCACATATGTATAAATTGCCATTTGCTCGGGATTTTCATTCGAACCAGCTGGTAATATAAAACGTGACCGGCCTCCAGAACGACTTAAGTAGATATGATTAATATCATTTTATTTGGTTTTTATTACACGTAGATATAAACATACGTCTCCTTTAAAAATCTTTTTGTAGGTTTTATGTCTTTTAAAGTATTTCCGCGTTGGGAATTTTTCCTTGAACATGTCATCAAAGCGGTTGCCGTTTTACAAATCACGCGATCGACTTTTATCATCGTCAACAAATGACGTGTTTTCTTGCTATTTGTTACTCTGCGCGTAGGGTCATCAACTTTAATTATGGAGTCACTATACAACCATATCGCAAAAAGTCAAGAGCCTAATTTACGATAATTTTTTTCGTGACTCTACGCTGTCGTTATTACAGGGTTTTATAGGTGTTTATATTTTAATTAATTATAAAGTAACACTTTAAGTAAACCTTCTAAAAATCATGACGGAGAGATTTAATTTGCTTAGCAAAAATATTAAAAATTATGTTAATTTAGTGAGTAGGCCGCACGGGCACTTTTACGCGTCAAGAATCTGCCATTGCTTTTTAAGAGAAGATCACTGCTGAAAAGAAGCGCCGCAAGAAACTCAATAGTCAGACATTCTTTAACAAGTTACTTAAGACAATAATAGTGCTCAATCTAGCAAAATATAAAACTATTTTAGCAGAAAAAAAGGCCAAGTAATAACACTGTACGAAAAATAACGACTAGAGATAGTTACTCAAATCTAAAAAGATGTAAAGAATTATCCTTATCCTACGTTCATTTGCAAGCCTTTGCAAATCTCTTTTTTTTTTTAACCTCTATTTTCCAAACCAAAATTGAAATAAACGATAGCAAACGCACTGAGTGTAGCCAAAATGCATTATCTGTTAAATTAAAATAGCTTGTTTTATGATAAAATTTTATAAATGGTCATTCAATGCAGCAATATATTTCACCAGCTGAACTTAAATTTACGTTCACTTTCAACATGGCAGCAACTCGTGACCACTGTGCTTTTGCAATCAGTGTCTTTTCATTATATTAAAAAGTAATGAAAGCAGACAAAAGCTTCAGCCATGCCCAAAGTCAATGACGTTGGCAAGTTCAAGGGTAGATTAGTTAGATCGGGTGTCTCAGCGGGCAACGACATGAGAAAACGTGGCGCCGCTTGATTATCCGTCAATTTACGTAGGGCTTTGTTCAAACTGTATTCCATCATAGTAACGTGCTCTCTTGTCTCTAAAACTAATATTTATTACACTACCCCTTTCAAAACTGATTTGATTTATTGAATAATAATTTCCAAACCTTACTCCACCCTGTAGAGGTTGATAATAGCTGACACACGTCGGTTCCAATTTGTTGCCAATTCCAATCTCTTTAGACCCAACGTGTATCAAAATTTCCACAACATTGATTCAGAAATCCGAATATTTTAGGAAAATTAGATTGAATTTTAATTGTTTTTTATTCCAATTGCCACTAGTAAATATAGTTTGCCCGTTATATTACTAAATCTATAGATTGGTAAAAAGTGGTTAAAAGTGATTGTTCAGATTGAATAAAGTATTGAAATATACTTAATTATTTCAAGTTTATAGTCTAAACCAAGCATGCTCTAAAATATCTTAAAAAATGCATGAACTAATATTAATTCTTGATACTTCAAGTATTCAGTTACCAATTATGTATTTATTTTTCAAAACATTATTTATAATATAGAAATAAATACAGAATACAGATATACAAGTAATAAATAGAGAATAAAACACATTAGTGATATTATAAAAGTTAATCATTATTATTAATTTTGCAATCTTCGAACATCAATACAACTACAAAAATACGTTCAATGAAATCAAAGACTTGTAAGGACATAAGAAATACAAAATCAAAATTACCGAGTAACGGATAACTCCGTTTGGGTTTACCCCGATGATTGCCTTTCAACTAGTCTGCGGTTCGCTCTTAGCAATTATACTCCATTCAGCGGTGGCTCAGTACTTTATTTAATCATTTGCTTTGATTTCCTTGTTAGGGGCTAACCTGCTAAATCAAATTACGACAGCGAAAGTTACCCCAGAACTACTCGTACGGGGTCAGGTATGCATACATCCACCTAAGGTTTTATTAAGATAAGATTATGACTTTATCACATTATATATTATATTGGCAGGTTCTGATACTATCATCTTAACGAATTTTGTCAAATTGTGTTTTTTTTTTTATATTTTGAGCCTTGTCAAATTTTGAGTAAGTCAGCTTTTTGGGAAAAATATGTATATAATTTTACTTTTAAACCATTATGATTTTAAAAAAGTTTCCATAATTAAGCACAATTAGCACGAGTATAATAGTTGTGATCTTCAAGTAGCTAGTTTGAGTGCGGTTTTTTTTAACAGTATATCCGGATTTAAAGAAAGTTGGTGAAAAAAAAACAATATTACCAATGCCAAAATTCCTCAAACTTTTTTTTTCACAAACTTTGTTATTCCCTCATTCCTTAACACCGGCTTTTGGTATCACATCAATCAAGAAACACATTTATACTTAAACCGTGCCTTAATAAATCACTTTATAAACAGTAAAAAAAACTAATGAAAAATTCTTGGCCAGAACAAATTAGTTTTCATTTACGGTAACTACTGTAACGAAGTAAAAAAAAAATTCACTAAAAAGTTTCTCGCTCTCGCTCGCTCGTTTATCTTGTTTGAAAAGGACAGAAGGATCACGAATTTCGTTTGACTAGCGCCATTGGGGGTGGATCCTTGTGATCTCCATTCGTCCCTTGTTGACACGTTTGGGGCGATTGTAATTCGAATTCGTAAGCGTAAAGGAGAAATCTCTTTGACCGCAATGTAAATTAAATAAAGCATATTGGTTTGGAAATTGTGTAAAATTCGGTTCGGTGGAATTTTTAGATTGATTAAGCCCTTTGAGTTCGAACTTGGGTCGGTGTTTGCTTATTCGATTATCTATGTATCGATTTGGGGTAATCGTCTTATATTCAGATAAAAAAACTTATTACTAAAATTATACAGAACAGGGTGCCGTTTTTTTACACGGTTATCCCAAAAAAGTAAAATGTTATTTAAGTAAATTACACACACCCCTGTTTCATTAATATGACATGTAGTCATTAAGCAACTTAGTTATTAAAATTAATGGCGATACATTATTATGATTTGGGTGTACGTAAGTACTTCACACTTTAGTGCCTTGTCGTTTTAATAACGCTTTTAATTAGACCAGCAGTTCAAACATGACGTTAAAGTGACAAAGAACTAAAATGTACTACTACCTATATATACTTGGGTGTTAACGCTACTCTCAAGAGACCTAACAACATAAAAAAAACCTAGTTACATGCGCGTTTGCGATGTTTGCCTTTTTTGTGTCGATATAGATTAGCCTAATAAGGCCTACCGTTCATGATACGGTATTTGACAAAAGTCAAATCAGCTTCTTTTTATGAAACATCAAAAACGCTCCGTTTCTATGGCATTTATAGGGATTACTATCTTGTGACGTCACAATCAAACAGCGTCCTTATTGTTGGATTTTTTGAATTTAAAAATCTTAAAATAGCTAACATGCTAATAGCTGTTTAGGATGTGTCGTAGGTACAATTGCTTGGAGATTGATGTGGATATCTTCTCGGATAATTTAATTAAATTCAGAAATGTTTTATGTAATCGGCCACATAAGTAAATTAGTTTAGTTTAGTGTTATTATAAGTTAATTTGTATACCTACCCGCTCTTTACATCAACGAATGTTGTGTACAATTGTTATTGGGTTGTTACCACCTAAATGTCTCTGTGATAACTAATTACTTAATTAATGTTTGGTTGTCAACCTGTTATTGTACCAAATTGAATAAATAAATAAATAAATAAATAAATCTGTTGTTAATGAAAAATCAATTTAATTTCACTCTTGTCAAATTTGAATACCCTATTATTATTATTTTTAGTTATTTCCGAAATCAACACATCAAAATCGAAAAAGACGTGTAATTTAGGCTTTTTACAAATAAATACGGACCTTAAATAAGTGGTACTTTATCTTCAAGACCCAAAAGTTATTAATATCAAATCAAAAATACAATACTAATAATGAAAAACTTAAACAAACGTTTATCTGAAAACAATAAATATAGAGCTGACAGTGAAAAGCGTTTTAAGCAAAAAGCGTAAGCACTTAATTAACTCCAGTTTCCTGTAAATTAACTTAGACCCGTTTTAAATTAATTCCTCTGTATGCCACTCGCATAATCGCTTTTAAATTAACACTTAAACTAATTTAAAAGTTACCTCGGGTTGTACCCACGAAATGCCTGAAGCCAACCAAGTTGTTGGGCTAAAATGATAAATTATTTAGAATCCTAGAAATGTTTGATCCATATTCAAAACTAACTGTTTAAATTATTTTTATTAAATTAATTTACTTAAAATTTAATTTATTTTTTTGTTACGAAAACAGATATTTTAATACCTATTAGTAATTAAAATTATTTTATACAGCTGCTAGTTTTTGAATTGTATGTTATTTTATTAGTTTATTTCATGGAAACAAAATAGGAAGTTAACAGTTCTGAGGGCCCAGACAAGATGCATTACGCTAATTATCGTTTCTATTCGTTTAGTTTTTAAGCCAATCGCGTCACTGGCACATCACGTGACTTTTCGTATCACGTCATCTACCAGTGACGCGATTGGTTTAAAACTAAACGAAGAGAAACGCTAGCTGGCGTAGTGCATCTAGTCTAAGCCCAGCACTACGCTATCGTTTCTCTTCGTTTATGTCGGGTTCCTATATTCAAACCGCGGATAGATAAGGCTTACTTCGGGTTAAAATTTGACATTTTCCCATATAAATTGTGTCAAATTTTAATCCAAAGTACGCCTATCTGTCCACGGTTTGAATATAGGAACCGGCCATTAGTTTAAGTAGACGATGTGATACGAAAAGTTTCGTGATGTGCCAGTAACGCGATTGGTTTAAAAACTAAACGAATAGAAACGATAGTTAGCGTAATGCATCTTGTCTGGGTCCTCTGTATAAAAATGAAAATTATTGCACCTGTAATTTTATTAACCTGTAAAGGGTGAATTCTAGAAATGCTTTCACCCAAGGAGCAGTAATTGTATACGGGCTTGTTGCTGCCAGATCAATCACCTGCTGATTCTCCCCTTGAGGTTAATTGGTACCCTGTGGTTACAGTCCACATCCAGCCCACCAATTAGGTTAGCTGAGCGAAAATGGAATTGTAACTCTGCTTACAGTGCCACAGAAAAATTATATTAACTAATATTAAAAACTAGCGACTCGCCCTGGCTTCGCTTCGGTTTATGTGAGTATGATATATAAGGTTGCCGTCAATGGAACTTGTAAAAGATGTAAAAAAAACAAACGAACCAATTTACCATGATTACTCGATAATCATGTAGGTACTTTTAAAGATCAAGTGAAGTATTTGCAATGATTTATTCACTAGATCATTATTTTCATATCAAGTTTAAGATGAAATAACTATTCATATGCGTTATTTTTAATAAAAACCCGCTTGGTGAATATTTACTGTTATGTGTCAAACAGTACTAATTTGTATATGTATACATCGTTCACAAGTTCTATTGACGGCGACCTTAGATTATAGCCTTCCTCAATAAATGGGATGTCTAACACTGAAAGATTTTTTCAAATCGGACCAGTACTTTTTGAGATTAGCGCGTTCAAGCAAACAAACAAACAAACAAACTCTTCAGCTTTATAATATTAAGTAAAGATTAGTGTAGATGTGAAAGCAAGTTTGTCTAACTATCCGTTTGTTCGGCATTGAGGTTCGCCAGTAAAGCAATTTTAATGAAATATAGTAAGTATGTTTGTTAAATCTTTATTGTACAAGAAAATAAAAGAAATACAGAACACATGCAACAGGAGATAATATTATCTGTAACCATGAATACGTCATACGTGTAAACTTGTGTCAAATAAGCTCTTTATACCTGTACCTTACCTTAGTACCTGCCATTGTGTTTAAATTGGCTAAGTAAAGTTTTTGGAAGATATGTATATTATATTTTTTTTCGATAGTCGTCATCCTAATGATCAAGAAACTGCGGCTCTTTTATTTTTATTTCCTCTGATATTTTAGAAATATTTTTTTTAGTTATGAAGTTGACATTTGTAAACTTTAATGACCGACAAGCTTGTTGCCTTCGTACTTAATGAATTAGAAAAAAAAAACTGTCACTTCTATAAATATCTGTCAACGTCAAGTCAAATCAAAGTAAACAAACGGTTCAATTCAAATAAGTAAATTCAAGTAAATCTTTGTAATACTCCATTTCCAAAGTCCGTGTGGGATTGCCGAATTCATTGCGTGGATTGTACAATTCAAAGCGGCTCTCTTGGCTATCAAAAAGCAGAGCAAGAGTCGTCGTGAAAGGAACAAAATCGGTGTCCAAGAAGAAGTGCCAAAGGGGTCGAAAATAAATTTTAGACCAAATATTGTGCAAAGGTTGCTCTACAAAGCGGCAAAATGAAAGTCCGGAGTTCGTTCTGAGATCGTTAAAAATATTTCTAAAAATACTGGTCACATGAAACTCAAGCAAACAGAAAAGAGCCGTTGAATTGAATCGTTTGTTTACTTTGATTTGACTTGACAATGACAGATGTAGAAGTGTTTTTTTTTCTATTTCATTAAGTACGAAGGCAACAAGCTTGTCAGTCATTAAAGTTTACAAATGTCAACTTCATAACTAAAAAAAATATTTCTATAATATCAGAGGATATAAAAATAAAAGAGCCGCAGTTTCTTGATCATTAGGATGACGACTATCGAAAAAAAATATAATATACATATCTTCCAAAAACTTTACTTAGCCAATTGTAACCCATTTAAAAAAAACATTACTATCTACACTAAAACGATACAACAGAAAGTTTAAACCGTATTTCATCGTTATAGTTGTTTGTCGGAGAAAATATTGAATGAATCTCAACTTCACTATTTGCATCATCATCGCTCATCAATATCGTAAATAAGTTTAAACTTTGTGTCACAAATACTCAGTAGCTTGTCGCAAAGGTAATATCAGCCACTGACTTTTCTTTTAATTTACAGGCAGCAATGTAAGCGTACTAGAGCATTCCGTTTATCATTTAGGCACGCTGAAACTTGTTACGCAATTTTCACTCTTCGAGATAATATAGATTAGAACCCATTTTTTTCCCGGCTTGCGACCTTTTTGACCCTTATCTTGAAAATGTCTTTTGACTTAACCAATAACGTCGGGCGTGTATGATTAAAAGTAATTAATGGAAAAAAATAAGACTTGTGTATAAGCAGGATGGTTGGGAAATATAAAAGTCTGTATACTCCTCGAGACAAAATTTCCTTTTAAGAGGCCATGCTCCACCCCCGCCAGTTGTATAAATTCATCATTTTGAAAAGCTTTGAATATTTTTTAATTCAAGATGTTATTAGTTTTATTTTACTTCATTTGTCGCATTTCTCAACAAAATATGAGGATACCCTAAAGGGTGAATTGCAAAAATATTGTACATAGTTAAGGGCTTAATTGAGACAACGTAAACTTTCTTCCATTGTTTTTCCTTTGTGTAACGAAAGTTGTCCGTATGATTATATGACTAAATCTTCGTTATACAGAGGAAAAAGTTAAGGATTGTTAAGGATTTTTTATTGGAGCCCTTACCTATGTAGAATATTTTTGCAATTCACCCTAAAAGAGATCACCAAAAGTGAAATTAAAATTGAAATCGATCAAGAATTACGGATGATACAAGCATTTTAATCTGCTAATTAGACAGAGAGGTCCGAAATGCACTGTGACGTCATTGTAACAGGTCGGCCATTTATAAACTCCACGTAAAATTCAGTTTTGCTAGAAAAAGATAGGAAAAAATGTTTGTTGGCTTACATCTTGGTTATTTTTATAGCTATTCAAAAATGTATTTTCCCAACTGATTGTTACATGAATCAGTTTTTATTGAAGCTGTAAAAAAAATCATGAATATTCCCTATTATACGCAACAATGGCAAATAAATAAAAATATTCTAGGAAATAAAACTTTACTGGAGTAACATTTTTACATACATAACATAACCTATAACACCCTAAGTAAATTGATTTCTTCCTTCCTTCCTTACATTCAATCTTAATGCAAATAAGGAAATACTGTTATGACTTTTTAAGCAAGTCATAGATTCACGTTTTTTGCAAACTTTTCTGAGTTTGCCGAGGCTTGCCAAGTTCAGAAGTTACGCAGAGGTAAGGCGATAATAATATTGCTTCTCGAACAAAATTCGCGCACGTCAGAATTTTAGGTATGTTTTAACGAAAAGTTTGAGAGTTTCTTCACGAGTGCAAGTTTGTGAATTCCCCTTGTCGAGAGCAGATAACTTTCAAACTGAGTGGGAATACGAACTCGTAATTTTGTGGATACGAGCATTTGGATGTAAATTTAGATAGTAACATTTAAGATTTTACTATGGTTATATTTTTACATATTTTAACGTGTCGCTAGTTCAGCATAACTTATACTAAACACTTGCAAAAGTTGGTAAAAATTGGCAAAAACATAGTAGTAGCTTACTGAAGACATATTAATATACAGAATCCAGTGCGGATAAAGTCGCTTACACAATCCAGTATTAAAAAAACTTGACCTAGCTGAACAAAGGCCTAAGAAAACTTGAGGCAGACAATGGCATGTAAAGGTGAAGGCTGAAAAATCAGGAATTTTAATTTTAAAATGGAATAAAACTGTAGTTGATTCGTGATTACAACACTATAATGTTACAAAAAAATCTACTAGATAATGCCACTGGGACGTCACAGCCATCTCACATTCAAATAAACATTTTTTATTTATTTACTTCATTGTATTTTATATTGTTTTGGATATTTTTATTACCTACCTTGAGAAAGTCAGATCATGAGAAAGAAGAAAACGGCAATACAAAAAACGATTGTTTGCATAAATAATAATATCTTAAATCGGTAATAACTAACACAATAAAAATCATTTTTTTCAGCGAGAAACACCAAAGTATACAGAAAGTCAACCTTTTTTAAAAGTGCTGACTGCGTCCGAAAAAGTGCGTAATAGCTTGAAGGTTTTTAAAATTGCCTCATCAAGAAAGCTTTTAAAATGCTAATATGCATACCTTTTTGTGACTCTTTATGATAAAAGACCAAAAAAGACGTTTTCGTCAACTACGGTGCTATAAATCTTGCTACTCGACTGGGAATACCTTTGTTTCGGTCGTTATTTGTCATTTGTCAACAAACATGTCGAAACTTTCGATTCCTTAACGTATTCGGTTGACAGTTTTTTAGATAGCTATGAATGAGAGTTTCTAGTACATTGCGGCCTGAGCCTCTAGTGTATTTTGTTTTGTGATACCAGCATGATTTGTACACTTATATTTGTAAGTTGTACTTTATTGTCTAAATATAAATGAAAATTATATTAACACTTGCTAAATATTTCACCGTTCGATTATCAATATAATGTCCATATTTGGTACAATTCAAAGTATATTAATTCTGAAAGCTATCTGCTGTTCGGGTTACAATTAAGTGACGGTAATGAAACTTTCACCCAGTTGTGTAGGACTAAACTACATCGTCAGATATTAAAATTATCCTTGGCCGCTCATAGACGAAGTTCCATAAAAATTTGCCCATTCTTTTTTTGGAGTTCGTTTTAAGACTACTGACCAAAACGAACTAAAAATGTTTTTTTCTCCGACAAGCTCGGAAATATCAACCTTACAGGCCGTAAAGCGTTTGGTAAAAACAGGCTGCGGAATTCCGCGTTCAGGCCAAGGGAAAATTAAAAAAAATATATTATTTACCAACAGCAGCGGCCACGAAAAATTTATGAAATTATATTATATCATACTATCAAAGTTCTTCCATGTTTGTTTTACTTTATAAAACGTATTAAATTTTGTATCAAATAGTTTCACTTTTGTTTACACATGGGGTTCATGTATGGGTATTGCCGAATAAATGATGCAATAAAAAACCCATTTTATATGTGATTCTATTTAATGATATATTTTAGTTTCGTAAAAAGACGTATCTGTTTCAAATGTAAATTGAATTATGAGTTATGTCGATGATGATGGCGACAATGTTTATTTATAAGGATGTTTTAAGACTATGTTTAATATTAATAACATTTGAGTTTTATTTTATTTATTTATTAAAAGCACTATAATACATATGTATTCGTCGATAGAGCTCCTGATCCCAAACAAAGCTATCGTCTTGTATCATAGGAACTTGACAACTATGAAGAAATGAATATAGAAAAATAAATAGAAAACGTCCAAGCTCCAAAAAATACTCACGCTCATCGTTTTTTTACCCTTATCGGGATCCGAATCCAATGAGGCCAACGGTCGTTGTGTAACTCACATTTGTATACCAATTTATATAAAATCTGCACGTGTCTGTTCGTATGTTCCTAATCTCTTGAAGATAAGATTGGATATCGTTTGGATCCCATGTTAACAACCGATTAAATAAAACGAAGATTGATCCCCCAATTGTTAACCGGTTCTAATGATAATTTTATCAATGTGTATAATAAATAAAATCAAAGCGGTGACTCCATTTAAACGTCACGATCTCGAGTCATAGGATGGAAAGTTTAACGTTTTGGAGTCAGTTCATTGTGTTTAAAACAAATTAATTTATTGTTCGTCACGATAAACAGGTATCAAGGTTGGTGATGCTAAAATAACGGTTAAATTTGAAAAAATACCGGTTTTCTTTACATAAGTTTTTGTATCTAGTCAATGTTGACATCGAAGTTATCTGAATCTTTGATTGTTATGTATTATTTGGGAGTGTATTTCTATATAGGTATTGTGTATTGTAGTGTATTGATTGTCGTCCTGGATTCATAGTACAAACCCAAAACTTAGTTTGCGATAAGGTTACCGATTTTTCCAAAGGTTAATTAAATATTCTCCTCTCATGTTTGCTTAATAGCATAAGATGCTACACGAAAGCAAAAGATAAAAAAAATAAGTATGGAGATTGTTGTTTTTTTACCTAAGTAAAGAAGATAAAACGAAGGATGTTTACTCTTTGATAAAACTAATACGGTAATCTTATCTCTCGCAAAACTATAATCAATACAAAGCTCATTTAAAGCTGGGAATTCACGGCCAGTCTATTTGATGGCAAATGCACCTGATCCGTTGGTAGTCAGTCAAATGGACGCCATTTTAGCAAAGTAACTTCTTCAATCCAATAGCAATTTATTTATCGGTCGTGAAGCCCGCAAATGGATGGATGGATGTCAGTTGGTCCATCCTTAAGTAACGCTACAATCCACGGAGTATGATTACTTAAAGAACCGGTTGGTTGAAGGGTACTTAGGATAGAATGGTACAACGACAAATGGTAAATAGAACAAATAAAAACCAACACAATCGATGAACATTTGACAGTCATAATCATATTTGGCAGGACGCTGTGCCAGCTATCGTTTGATTGACCATAAATATCCAGGGGTGTTATTCTCTCAAAAATAACGGACGGTCAGACGAACTAGAGAAGTAGTCCCGTCAGAGCGATCGAAACACATTTTAGCGCGTGCCTTCACAATTAGGCTGCGTTTCCTCCAGAGTTGTGAGAGGCAACGAAGCGGTGTTGCGAGGAAAAATCCACCAATAGGATAGTGAGGCTAGTAAAACAAATGAATCCTATTAGTGGATTTTTCCAAGCAACACCGCTTCGCTTTCTCGCACAGCTCTAGTGGAAACGCAGCCTAAGGCAGCCTTATACGTTCGATCTTTTCGAGAGAAGCCATGCTGCCAAATTGAAAATGCACGCGCTAAAATGTGTTTTGTTCGCTCTGACGGGGCTACTTAAACTCGCCGCTCCAATTTCGCAGAGAATAACACCCCGGCTTAAGTTCAAATAAGATTAAAGTAAACACATTGCGTCCAAAAGACTATTATAATATACCTTTTACCTTTTTTTTTTTTTTGACGACGCGCTGGCCTAGTGGGTAGTGACCCTGCCTACGAAGCTAGCGGTCCTGGGTTCGAATCCCGGTAAGGGCAGATATTTGTGTGATGAGCGCGAATATTTGTTCCTGAGTCATGGATGTTTTCTAATGTATTTAAGTTTATATTTCTCTATATAAGTATTTATATCGTTGTCTAGTACCCATAGAACAAGCCTAGAGCTTAGTTTGGGACTAGGTCAATTGGTGTGAGATTGTCCTCTTATATTTATTTTATTTTTATTTTATTTATTTTTATTTAAAAATATTGGTTATACTTAATTATTTGAAAGACTTATGACCTCGGACTTTATATAGAGCCAATTACATTTGCAAGTTAAAAATAGAACTTGCAGCTATTACATAATGATCACATACAAATTATATTTAGAAGTTATTTCCTGACTGATTAAAGAACAACAACATTGTGCGTAGCAACAAAGGGGAAGGAAAAATACAAAGCGGAAATAAAGGTAACATTAAATCTACTTCTTCAAGTTTAACAACATTGCTTAAAAACGGTATTTTACCTTTAACACATCGAAGCATAAAAGTGGTCAATTCTTACCAATTTTCTTAAGCTACTTTATATTATATGCGAGACTCTCACAACAAGCCTTTTTATCTGATACATTTCACGATACAGATGGCAATACTTTTAATTTGCTTACTACGTGACCCCATATTTGAAAATTCACGTATCAGACATACTCTTACCAACTTAATCAATTCGGCAGAATCAGAGAAAATTGGCTGTGAGAGACAGATCAACACAACTAATCCAATAAGGTTCGGAGGTACAGAACCTGCTAAGTGTAAATCAATCGACACCCCACACAAAACAAAACCCCCCTCAAAGTTTTATATCCCAACTTTGTCGGCTTGATTAATAATGTATTACGATGCCAAATAACAGCAGCAGTAAGTAAGTCTTTGAGTTAAACCGCGGACAGAAGGACAAGCGGATATTGCGAAACTACAAGGCTTCCAAATTAACTACGGAACCCTAAGAAACTACACTTTTACGGGTGTGAATACAAATACTTAGGTTCAAGTTCTGTAATACCATAGAAATAAAAATCAAACTGAGTTAAAAAACCTTCAACCGTATGGTAACCTCACGTTAAAAAACTTCTTCAATGTTGTCGAATCGAATCTATATTTAGCAGGCATTATTTTGACGTATACTAAAACCGGTTGCGGAAAGGTTACTTGGTTGCACAGATTACAATCTACAGTGCCCTCCTAAGTCAAATGGACGTATGCGCAATTAGATTTCCATATGAGGGTTATAACCCTTATTTAGTTAGATAAGGAGCTTCAGGTAAATTAAAATATAGGTATACTACCTTCCATTGCACGACGAACTATTGAAGTGATTTGAGAAATTTACTTATAACAAAAATGTAAAATTAACCAAATACATCGAGGTGCCAAACGCTATAATTAAACCATTTTTGAAAACTTTCAAAACGCGACCGTCCGGCAGTTTACGTCTATTGTATTCATTTTCGATAACAACAAAGAAAAATGAGTCCTTGTCCAGGCCCATTGGCCAATGATTGCTTTGGCAAAAGTTGAATAGGTTTTAAGGGATTTACCCCACATTGGGTTTTATAATGGTATATACCGGGTGTTTGGCAGTCGGGTGTAGGGGTTTTAAGGGATGATAGTTAGGGTCATTCTGAACATTTTTGACCACATTTATTATGCAAAGTTTCACGGTTTCCAAGATATTGATCACTTTTAATAGGAATTTTTGTCATTTTTCCTTATGTCCGTAATTCGGAAACCCCTTAATTCAAGTATTAATTTTAAAAAAAACAGTGTTTTCTTGCATGACTTGAATCACTATGAAATAAGGCAGTTTTAAAACTACATGCCATTTTTTTTCCTTACAACGTTTTGAGTAAACGCGCAGAGTCACTTTCTCCATACTAAGAGAACACCGCGTTTGTTTTTCACCAAGTATGGAAAAACCAATTTTGGAAAAACCAAAACACCCTGTATAAGTTAAAAGACCACACAGGCCAGCTGATGGTAAGTGGGACCTGAGACCCATAGACATTAGCATTCTCCAGACTACATCTTATGACTGCAATCTTGTCAATGCATCGCCAACCCTTAGGAATAAACGCTATTAAGAAAATAGTTGCACAACTCTGGGTTCCTAGAATTAGTTGCAGTGTGTCCCACAGGAGTGATCTGCGTAGGATACAGTAAGATCGTTATCTAATGATGTCGTCTGTGAACTACAGTTTCTCGATTAAACTAACTTGAACTAAATTTAACTTGCAATTTGAGTTTGCGACGGTTTAATGGAAAACTTAATCGTGAGAAATGCGCACGTTTGTGTAACTCAACTACTAATTAATCATGTCATCTACGTATGAACGAACAAACTGACAGATATATCCATCAATCATCGTCACGATATTAATTTCCGCCGAAAGACGTCCACTGCCGGATATAGGCCTCCGTCCAGGTTAGCCACAAGGACCAATCAACAATTCCAGTGATTGGATATATCATTGTACAGCTCACACTGCTGCAGAGCTGAAACCTAGAAACATTGAAATTCATTTATCTTTCAATAAATTATGCATTTAGAAGTTATCAATTTTAATTATTATATCATTGGATTTATACAGATTGAAGTTATGCAATTAGTTTTATGCAGAATGAATATTAGTGCATTTGTTGCTATGCAAATATTAATAAAACAAATGCATGAAATAGACAGATCTTAGATCATATTCTGGATACATCTTTAGCCTTTAAATCTTTAGTTAAATACTCCCTCCTTTATTTCATCCCTGAAATAAAGACAAATCTAGAAAAGTAACAAAAAAATAATTACACGGGCAGAGTTGGTGGCTCGTGTTGAACATATTTATTATCATAAGGACACAACGTGCACACATTTTGTTGTCATTAGTTAGAAAATACCCTTGTATGTCCTTCCACATGAAGATAACACTGACGTTACGTTTCATTAGGTGAATAAATACTTACAACCTTACACGTAATTGAAGAAAATATCAATTGCCTTGGAAGAAAAATATCCACACCTATCTTATTCTGCAGAACTAATGTAAAAGGTGTTGCTGATTAACAGTAGTATCGTTTATTATGATGCAGGAGTTTTTTTTTTGGTGATCTTAGGTTTAAATCTAGCCTACGTAGCTCCTGCTTAAGATAACCTAAAAACAATAAGGTTTCGGCAGAAATTAGCTTTCGATGAATTGATTCATTCGATAAAATGAGTGTCGATAAAAGAATATCTCCGAGTAATGTGCTGACAATGACACTCGTAATTATGAATTTGATGATACTCGTAATGACAATGATATTGAAGACAAAAAAAGGGTAAAAAATATCGGTTAAGTTTTGAAAAATATGAGTCATACCTTAAAGAAGCAAAGTCAACAAGCGTGAAATAAACTTGATCGAACTCTACTATACTTTTAACATTTTACAGATACAATACAACAACGTATATAAAGCCCATCCCATTTCAAACATACCGACATTATGCTATTTTGGCTACTGTGTTCCCCAAACCTAACACTGGTACAGTCACCAGCAATAATAAATATCTGACACGCTAATAATAAAGACCTGTCAGATATTTTTTCGCTCAATGGTGACAGTACCTAAGAGCTCTAAAATTTTGAGTCAGGATCTGTAAAACTACTATAAAGGGACTAAACTACGAGTGGACCATAAAAAAAAACAAATCGACTAAGTAACAGTTATCAAAAATTGACGAATACTAAGCAATAAAACAGCGAAAAACGTTTCGTTTCTCGAACAAGACCGTGGCAACTCAGGGTTATCGTCAGTATCACCCTCAGTTCCAGCGGAGCCGCACGCGTCCGGCACGAATTTACGCGGGAAACATCTGACGTCGCGCGTGGCTACTAAACCAACCCGAACCACAAGGATTACAAACAAAAAGTGCTAAATTTCAATCAATTACAGTGTCATAAAGTGTTGAAGTGAAGTGCTACAATGTGCCGTTGATAAGTGTACAAATTCGCATGGGGAATTCGGTTTGTTGTTTCGAAAAACGAGTTTAATTAATGGTTTAAAAAAATATATGACACGAATGCGATAAGTTGTTGTGGTCTAATTGCGGTTTACGTCTCAGCTGTTTAAATATGAGTTGTGACGTTACAATGCAAATTACGCGAGCAAAATAATTTAAATTTATACTTTAGGTGTATTGTAAAGAATTCCGTAAGACATTGATGCCTGTCTACCATTGTTGTAGCTGCTAAACGTCGAGGCAAAAGATTTGAGTTAGCTAACTTTGGACAAGGTTGTTACCAGCTAGTGTTTTTAAATTTAAGCGCCATTTACATATAATAACAACGTCTCGGTTTGAGTCTGAATTTAACTTTAAGGTTAATTAATACACGCTGTGTATTTTGGCTGCCGGTAGGTAATTGTTTAACAATGAAAAAAACTGTTTTGCTGAAGGTGATTTGGGAACGATTCAGAACGGAAAAACAAAATCATCAAATGCTCTTTATAAATTGACATGATCTTGTAGAAAAGAATGGCTAATAATAGGAAGGTTAGGTACGTACATAATAGGATTTACCCAGGACTTAAAGTAAAATTATTTGCATCAAATAATAAATACCAATTGAATTCAGTTGTAAATAAGATAAAAAAGGCACCTATTTGAAGCCAAAGAACTGGACGGTGACCGAATAAACATTTATTTGAATAATTAATTCCTTTTTATCTATAATTTACTACAGAAATATGCTATTAGCTACCCACCAAAATATCATTTTTTAGAAGCTAAACACTAACAATAAGTCTTTTTTAAATCTACATAATTAGTCAACTTGTTTTTTGCGCTTAAGAGAAGAAAATATAGAATATGTTAATGCTTGATTAAATTCCTCCTACACTGCAAAATATAATTATAATCTGCATCTTTATGTGAAATCAATAGCAGAATATCAGGTTTACTTAATCTGTAAGAAAGTTCTAACAGATTTGCGAGAACCGCGTGTTTCATGGTGAGATTCTCGATAAAACCCAAGAAAAACACATCTCTAATCAGGTAATCACAAATAGTAGATATGACGTTACGTTTTTTCCAACAAAATGGTATTTCTTGTTATAACTCTTTTTTTTATCTTGTATTTAAATAGGTATTTTAATAATCAGATGTGGTAATCTAGGTACCTATGACAACTCCGAATTTTGTATCTCATCTGTAGGCATCGGAGTTTTTGTCGCACGGTAAGACTATATAGCAAGCTATGGAGTCGTCATTTGCCATAAATCTAAACTATTATTCATATATTCATACTCATTTATTTAATTTATCTTAAAATCCCTCTACAGCGGTCGGTCGTGTATATTTATCTTAGTCAAGTTAAAAAAAATATCTATTGGATTATAAATTCATAACTTGAACTATACACCTGCGAATAGGTAATTCGCCACTAGTGTGGACTAAAACATTCACTTCTGCCGTGTTTTAATGTATCTTTTGTTTGTTTATAAATTTTCGTAATTAAATCAGTATAAAAATGGTAATTATTTTTTATTGTAATAATTATTTTCCAAATATAACATTAAATAATCGTTTCGAAACTCGTCAACGTTGTTGTCCTTGATTATAAAAAAACCTAAACAATTAAATAAATAAATGAGTATGAATATGAATAAGAGTTTAGATTTATGGCAAATGACGACTCCATAGCTTGCTATTAGTCTTACCGTGCGACAAAAACTCCGATGCCTACTCATCTGTATATTTTTGCCACAACTTTTTTTTTGGAAACCGTTAGTATTTTATTTTTAAAGATGACCTTTAGAGCCAATGTTTGCTTAGCTTTGCTTATTAAATATTTTGAAAAGTTAAACGGATTCAGTACTCATACATATTATACTGGTAATTATAAAAAATGTAAAAAAATTTGGTTGTAAATGGAAGTTAAAACATTTTGGACTAAATATAGGTATAACAATCAGATGTTAGTTGTTCTATAAAGTTCTTAATGAACTACAACTGCGAGGGGGGTTAGGCTCGTAAAACACACTTTCCCGAAATGTGCACTTTCTGCAGAGGTGCACTTTCCGCAAAATGTACACTCCCAAAATGTACACTTTCCCAATTTGGAAACTTTCCCGAAATGTGCACTTTTTCAAACAGTGCACTTTTCCAAAACGCACGCTTTCCCGAAATGTGCACTTTTTTAAACAGTGCAGTTTTCCAAAACGCACGCTTTCCCGAAATGTACACTTTCGCATGTAGGGCACTTTCTCAAAAGGAACACGTTTATTATTTAGTCACTTTCTTCATACACGCACACACACACACACACACACACACACACACACACACACACACACACACACGCTTCACACTTTTTTTTTAAATCCACACGCATTTTTGTCTTTAATTAAATCTCGCAACGGCGATTGTGCAACGGAACCTTATGTTTTGATGTCAAAGTGTACATATCGGGAAGTGCACTTTTAGAGACAGTGTACTTTCCGGGAAAATATACCTTCTGCGAAAGTGCATATTCTGGGAAAATGCACCTATTGACAAAGTGTACATATCGGGAAGTGCACTTTTAGAGACAGTGTACCTTCCAAGAAAATGACCCTTCTAAAGAAGTGCACCTTTAGAAGAAGTGCACATTTCGGGGAAGTGTGTTTTACGAGCCTAACCCAAAAGTGGCAGTGACCGAATGACAACCCTAGTCTTAGTTTAAATTGGAAATCGGTGTATCACTTCGTAAAATGGCATTGCTCAGATATGCGCTCTTTGTCGTTAACGCTAGACGCTGATATAGTGCCCACTTGAGTTTTACTGCCAGCACTATTATGAACCATTCGACAACTTCACAAGGAACCATAAAATATGCTGTCACGCTCTCTCTTGTTCTGTCTATCATTTGCATGTAAAAGACGGAATGTGGCAGTCGTTAAGGGGTATTGTAGAATTCTAAATTTATTAATAGTCCAATTATACGATTGTGGGTTAGTCTTCGTTTTATCATTATAGCCGTTGATAGAGTAATTGATGGGTCGTTTGTCAAATTGTGATAATGTCAGGCTAAATGTAGAGCTGCATTACCTAGTCTGAGTGCGGCGTTTTTGTACCTTGAAAATTTACGAGCGTAGTTAAATCGTTTCAGCTTTACCTTTTTATATGTGTGTGTAATAACAAATGCAACTATTTGTCTATCTTAGACAATATCGTTATTTGTTCGTAATGGAAATTTAATGTATATTTACCCAGGAATTTAACGAAAATTTAATATTTTCAGCGTGTACACGCAAATATTTACCCAACGTTCCAATCGTTTAAACTTAATTACTATAGTGTTCCCTACACACATTCGTAGGCAGGCACATTTTTTTTAGTGGCAAGTGGAAGGCACTACTAATTTTACAGGTTATCTTATCCTCGCAATGGAACACAACAATGTGAACAATACTGCTTGGCGGTGGGTTAATGGACAAGATGGTGGTAGTGATCCGGACGAACCCTTCTCAGGGTCATTCCACCACTGGTAAGAGAAGTGATTAATTTTACCGTGTTACAAATGTATGTAATGTACACTCCCAAAATGTACACTTTCCCAATTTGGAAACTTTCCCGAAATATGCACTTTTTCAAACAGTGCACTTTTCCAAAACGCACGCTTTCCCGAAATGTGCACTTTTTTAAACAGTGCACTTTTCCAAAACGCACGTTTTCCCGAAATGTACACTTTCCCATGTAGGGCACTTTCTCAAAAGGAACTCGTTTATTATTTAGTAACTTTCTTCACACACGCACACACACACATACACACACGCACACACAAACACGCACACACGCTTCACACTTTTTTTTTAAATCCACACGCGTTTTTGTCTTTAATTAAATCTCATCTAAATCGATTGTGCAGCGGAACCTTATGTTTTGATGACAAAGTGTACATATCGGGAAGTGCACTTTTAGAGACAGTGTACTTTCCGGGAAAATATACCTTCTGCGAAAGTGCATATTCTGGGAAAGTGCACCTATTGACAAAGTGTACATATCGGGAAGTGCACTTTTAGAGACAGTGTACCTTCGAAGAAAATGACCCTTCTAAAGAAGTGCACCTTTAGAGGAAGTGCACATTTCGGGGAAGTGTGTTTTACGAGCCTTACCCTGCGAGGGTATTAATGAATCCAGGCATTTATAAACTAATATCCTTAAAAAATTGAGTTTCTCATTTAAAAACTGACTATTTTACATTAATAAGGGCTGATTTTTCAATCTCCAGATAATACTATCTGTCTGGTAAATTGTAGCTCTGTCCTTTTCTTTGTCATAAGAAAGATAAGGACGGAGCTACAATTTACCTGACAGATAGTGTGATCTGGAGATTGAAAAATCAGCCGTAAAGGATCTGAGTATTTTGTTAAATTAAGGTCAAATTCCTCATCTTATTTAAACTTGGTAGCTTCAGATTTGAATAAAATATCAGGTACAAATCAGACGGATCTCCCATGCTTACGTTTTACATAGAATACTAATAATTATAGCTCAGACAGGTCATCGCAAAAACAGATATGGAAATAGAACAAGATTCAATAAACTCGTAATAGGTACCTAAGATTATGATTATCTGAAGTGGATATTATCGTAATTTATCATATTTTGACGTTTTTTTAGTTACATAATATATATATTTGTCAAAGTGGCATTCCTGAAACAATGTTGTGACAGTTGAAATTAATAAAATTAGAAACGGTTAAAAAGTGAATTAAGAATTATCCCGAGCTCTCTTGTGATGAAAATGTATATGAAATATTGTGTACAGCATGTGACATTCGTATTAAACAGTTAAATAAATATGTTATGTTAATGGGAATACCATCACAAACTTATGGTTGTAGATATAATTAAATAACACTGTTCATAATACAAATCTATTAATCTTGCGATTGTTTTACGATGCTCTCTCCGAGCTATGCTAATAATTTAACTTTCAATTTGTATTTTTTCTGTACTACCGTATAAAAGTAGTAAGTACAGTCAGCCAATTTGATTCCTAGGCCACCATGGACTTTGCCAACGTGACGTTGTAAACCAAATCATAGGGAGTCTATTACGTTTTGGTTGACAACGTCACTTTAACATAGTCCAAAGTGGCCTAGAAATCAAATTGGTTGACTGTACATGTGTTGATTTCAAAAATATTGCTTGAGGACCTACGAAATTACGTTATTTTGTTCCGATACACAGTTCCAGCATAAACCAGACACCAATTTCGGATGGAAGACGTTGGTCGCCAACAATTATCTCATATTCTTTTTTTACATCAGCTACAGGATTAAATTTATCCCTACTAAAGATGTTTTTGAACGCAAAGTTACTTAAGATACAATTTTATTGCTAGACTCCACATTACGAATTTGCATCTCATGTGTGTGCTACAAAATACCCCAATTTAAATATACTTAAATTAATACAATGTTAAATAAACTTAAGAGCAATGAAAATTTTCATATCGTACTTTTACCTCCTTTTATTGGTTCCAAGCGTATTTGTACTTACCCCTTGTTCCCGTGTCCTTTGCAAAGGACATGTTAAAGTATTGTGAATTATTATGTTAATACAAGTTCAATATGCTCTGACAACAACATTGGCCCTGGGTCTCAAAAGGCAAATAGCCCGTCACAACATCCGCCTTTTGTTCATCATTCATTATTAAAGTATTATTGTTTTTTAAGTAAACTTGGTAATTACCTACTATACCTTGTCCGATTTAACAACAATTTACTTATTTGGAGCGTCGAATCACTTTGTACTTACCGATCTTTAAGTAAAATATTAGTACGAATGTATAAATAAAACGCCAAAGGCCCTCGTAAATTTTTGTATCTGTCTTAAATTTAGACCGTTGTCCTTTAAGAAATGTATACCTATTTACATAGATTAGATTAGACCGTTTTAATCGGAATTCAAGACTCTACGCCATGGATAATATCATACATAATATAATACAGCGTTATAAGCAGCGTCATAAAAATCAAGAAAATAGTTATTTTCTGTTTTAGTGGTATCAAATTTTAAATGTTAATTAAAATGTGACTTTCAAAAACCCGTTATAAAGTCTGTTAGCTTAGGTAGTTGAAATATTATGAGTATTTTATCGTTGGCAAAGAAAGGTTCTAAATGCAAACAACACATGGAATTGATAAGATGGATTAGGACCTTGGTTGGTGAGGGGAAGCGTGCGATTATGAAACAATTCAATTTTCCATTATGTCCCAACATATTAGTTAGTCTAGTAAGTACAGTTTTTTTGGGAGGACCGTTGAACTCTGTAGTAATGGTAAATTTTAGTACCTACATTGTTGCACTTAAGTACGTATTAAAGCAAATTTATGATATCCTCGTAAGGCCCAATGTCCTATATTTAGGACATTTTTCAAAGTGACTTTTGACTTCAGTTGGCCGACACAAAATTCTTGACGAAATTTGACGTGGACCTAACGAGGATATCAATAGCTGGGACAAGGTATTGATATGTACAGCTACTTTTGAGTTCTACCGTAGAAGTAGTAATTGGATTCTACGTTGAAGGACTGTAATATTTACAAAAAAAACAAAATGGTTGGTTATTTCAATATTGCTAATATTATTTGCGAAAAAGACTAACAATACATTACTTTAATAAAATGAATTATCAATAATATCTTAAATGTTCTTACTGTTTTTGAAATCAGCTTTGATTGATATCGGTAGCTAATATTATTTTATATAAGTTAACTAAGTAATAACTAAATGAAAAGCAAGATATTTAAACCCTACATTTTTTATATAGTCGTCGATTTACCTTCCAATGTTAATAATTGCTATTTTGCCACTGTTGGTATTTAAATTTTAACAGTTTACTCGGTATGGTAAAAGGATGTTAACGATACCACACACATCTAAATCGGCTCAGGCGTTTACAAGTTATGGTGGAATACTTAAAGTATCGTAGGTACACGTACATGAACCCCGAAAAAAATCCCTTCCGTTTTTTGGGCAGTCGTGTAAAAATATCTCTTAGTTGGGTTTCTTTTTCTGGGTAAGTAGGTACTGATATTTACTATGGTTGACGGCAATTTGGTGGTTTTATGACTTACGGTCATGTGAATGCGTTGTGATTACATTCTTATAACCTGACGAATGCGCGATGAAAGAATTTCAGCTGCGTTATTTTAGTTTGCAAGTAGGGAATGCAAATAACCGATTATAACCGGTTATTTTCATACAACAACGGTTAATAATCGGTTAAATTAGATTCCCTACTTGTATTTTAAATAACTGTTACATTTGCGACTAGCTTATCTCAATCTCTGATTAACACGCTGGATTAAAACAAAGGCTACTTTTGATTCCGGAAAATTTAAAAGTTCCTGAATGAACAACCATAATCGAAATCTCTACCATCGCAGTCGCCGGCAGAAACTAGTTCCTTCTTTTAATGTTTATTTTAGATGAGCCTTATAGATTTTGACAGTTACAGATTCTGATTTAAGAGCATACGATAGTTATAGCAAATTGATTTAGAGATTATGAAATAATAGTTAGTATTATTATTGTTTTATTTCACACAAAACACGTTAATTTTTATCTAAATCGTTGTGGATACAATTATAATTCGCTGCTTAAACAAATAACGTTAGATTTATAACTTAAAGTAATTACCTACCGTTCCGATTTAAAATGCAACACAAACACATTTTGGTTTGTGTCGTTTTTGTATTTAAGCAACGATATGAGTTTATGTAGTGGATACAAGTCTTAAAACAACTAAAAACTACTTATATTTAAGTTAAATATAAAAATCGACCTTGTAACTACAATTTTATGGCACGGGCTATAATTAAGAAACTTATTTTGTAAACTTGCTGAGGACGACATAGTAGTTAAACCTGTTTGGGTTTTTTCATATGATTACCCAAAAAACTCCAAGTTCACGTAGCGTTTTATCATTTTTTTATTACTTGTTACGCCGTCTCGTCGCTCGGCGAGAAAAAGTGCTTAAATAACGTCATATCTAAGTTTTGACACAATTTTCCCTAAACTTAATGTTAATGTGGCCATGTGACTGTAATTGTCTCTAGATAGAGGATGAAATAGTGATGAGAATAATGTAAGGTACCTGTAATTAGTTAAAAAGGTTGAATAATAATCCACATCATCATCATCATCATCGTATAATAAATGCTAAGTGCGACAGAGATGAAAACCTCTCTTATTAATCAAATCTATCAACAACCACTATATTTTCATGCCAAATATATTTCGAAAAAGTAAATGTATGTGCTTTTCATCAAAAAATACAAGATTAAATAGAGATTATTACCTCGAAACAAACATGAAAACAACGATTAAGTGTGTAAATAGATAATATGACCGCGCTCAACCTTCAAAAGTACGCGAATATCGAGTAATAATGGTAAATTCATTTGTTAACATGAGTGCCCGAATGAATAGGACAGACTTTTGTAATTTGACTGGAAAAATTGATAAAAACAAGATCGTAGCCTTGAGTCCAAACACAATTTTCCTATCCTTAATCCGACCCCCACTTAACCGAGCTAAACAAGTGGGTTTCATTACGAGATTACGACTTAATTTCATAATAACCTGTTATCAATACGTCTAGAACCAAATCGACTGTGGAATTCAGGCATTCCAGGAATTTTGGATCAAAGTAATTACCTATGAAATTTTAGTTACACTTTTCTAAGAATGAAGCAATTTCAAATTTTAGCCATAATAGTACTCAGTCTTCTTGAGATTAGTCCAATTAATTATCAAGGCATTATGGACCCTTTTGCTACGAACTAGGTGCACGTACTGATTTGCAGCTTCGATTTAAAGGACCTTGGGATCATGTGAAAACAGCTACTTTTTGAGCTTCAAAACGTTACATGTCACTAGATGGTCAAGCCTTAAGCAACTACAAATTTTCCTTGCACTCAACAGCATACAGTACACGTACCATATCATAATGGCCGTATTAAATCACCGATAACCTAGCATTACGGTAAGTTATACGATAGCGGTGACACCGTGACATTGAACGATCAACGTACGTATTATACAAGACTATCATGAGTCTTATTACTCAGAAATTGTTGACTCAACTTGAATTTTCCGCATATTAAAATATTAGTCTTGCAAGACTTTTTGGAGCTTGGAGGCTGTATTATAATAAAAATCTGACAAGTTCCAGGGAGTGAAAGGGACAGAGATATACACATTTTATATACATCTATCGTTTCTACGTGAAACTCTTGCCAGGTTTAGATTGTTCATAATACAACTGTTATGAGCAAGTGACTAGCAGTATGCACTCCGCATGAGTTGTGGCAGGTCAATGAAAAAAAACCGGCCACGTGCGAGTCAGACTCGCACACAAGTTCCTAATAAAGGTCTATGAACGTTGAGTGAAAAAACGCCGTAAAAAACGCGCTCTTATGGAGCCGCTTATTTTTTTTACTTCATTTGTTTTTTTATAGAAATACACACTAAAAACCATTTACTACCTATTACCTATGAGATACATCCTGCAAACAGACAAAGACGGGCAGACGAATGCACTCATGGATGGACGGACAGACAGGTAGAGGCTAAGTAATAGAGTTCCACCGGGAGCCTTTGGGTATGGAACCCTAACAATGATACACAGGTGTTGCTTTTGTGAAATGTATGTCAGTAACGACGGCCATTATATTTACAAAAATACTTTAACGCAATGTCGAAGCGCTTATAGTATAATTATGCTCGTTCCTAGTATTCAGAACGAAAATAGATTAGATTACTTCGGAGTAAAATGTGACATTTGCCACGTAAAACAGTGTATTTGTTAAGGTTGGTTTCAACTTTTCTGTTTTTTCTCAGACCGTTAGGAAAGGAATGTAAAAATGAAACTGGTCGAATGCTAATTAAATGTCTAACAAGACGCTAAAACGGTTTTCTGATCAAATACCCAGCCTTATGAACCATAGTTCTAAAAATAACGGCAGTGACCGTCACCATTAGAATAGTGCGTTCTATTTTTAGAACAATTTTAATGGAACAGCGTAGGTTCTTAGAAAATATCATCAGACATATCGTCCCTGAATTTGCCAATCATGACTTGACCTCTAAACTCGTAAGCATTATACTAAATTAGGTGTCTACCTTGGCTGTCTGAAAAAGTACGACCAAACTTGAGGCACGCAATAACATTCACTTTATAGGAAACTAAGGGGTAAAGTTACGCTCACCTGTGCTTCTTCATCGATAAGCACGCCGGCGAATAATTCAAGAGATCAGGGACATGATTGACAGGTCTTCTTCTTTCTCTGCCTCTCCAACTCGTGGAGATCGCCAGTCAGCTTTGTATGTCCGCAGAACCGCCGGTTATGCGGCACTCGTGATTCCGGTGTATTCCAAGTAGGGAATGCAAACCGGTAATTCTTAGTATGGAAATTACCGGTAATTTACCGTTACCGCGGTAAATCCCATACAAAAATTTACGACGTTACGCGGCCACGTCTTCTTCCTACGGCCAACAACTCTTTTCACAGTCACTTTCCCCACCATTATTATTTGCAATGATTCATATCTGGAGTGCCTAAGGTCACATTTATTTATATGAGACCTCAAAGCAATAGCTTATACAAACTGCTACCTGTCACGTCACGAGTCTATATTGTATATTGTATGTGGTATTTACCAGTGACCCTTGATGCAATCGGCGAACCGTATCATTATTGAAAATGCATAGGAATACCGTAAAATACTAGAACCGATTGTCAATTCCATACATTTTGCCAGTTTTCGTATATAGTTTACTTTACCTTAGCGTTAAGCGTCACGACTACGTCATGATATTCGATAATTAAAAAAAAGGCTGCTAACGCGTAAATATAAATCTTATTTTAACCTTATACTCGTATAACTATCCAGATTTAAGACTGTCAGTTGCATATATTTTGACAGATTTAAACTGTAGTTAAGAAAACTTTTATATATCTTTTTGCTGCAAGGCCCTTAAATAAAACAAAAATAATTCAGATTTTAATATTCTTCCGTCTAAAATAATTAAACTGTAGTAGAGTATCATGCCTTTAAAAAAGCTGGGATTTCTATTTACCTCGGTAAAACCATATCGCCTTTGACATGTTATCATATTCTCAACTTTGTGGTAGCTCTTATTTACTTGACAATAATGGCCGAGATGAAAACAAAACAATATTTATTTATTTTATTTAAAAAGTATATAAAACAAACAGCAATCAAAATGTGAAATTGAAGAATAAACTGATAGATGTTCTAACCGAGATTACAGTCCAAAACAATATGTACAGTCAAGGAAATTGATTCCTATACCATTTTGGACTATGTCAAAGTGACACTGTAAACAAAATCATAAGAAGTCCCTTACGCTTTGATTGATTACTTCACTATGACATGGTCTAAATACTGTACAGATGTAGTGAATAATCCTTTCCCATCGTTTTTGGTCGGATAGCTTCGTATTTATCTTGCTTTCTCAGTTGGCTTATTGATGGGTACTCAAGCTAATTGAGAAAGCTAGATAAATACGAACTTATCCGACAAAAAACGATGGGAAAGGATTATTCACTACATCTGTACACAGCATGGTCAGTTACAGTTGCACAGATTAAATATAATAAGAATAGAGGCCATGGTTTATTTCACACCAACATAAATTAGTTTGTCCTCCAAAAAATGCAATAAAGGAAGCGTTGTTTGTTAAACTTGAAACTACAGTGTGTTACCAGCACCCTGGCTTTTGTTAAAGTAGGTTAAAATAACGTATGTCTGTAACGTTACAATGACATTAATTTAATTCGTAAACAAATTTTCAGGCTTTGTTAACTTTCTAACAAAATTTTAATTGCCAGCAATGTAAAGCACATCAATTTGAAAAGTGTAAATGACAGTTGACGGATACTTTGATTATTATGAGTTGCCCCCGTACCACGACATGCCTTGTACTACGCAACAGCGATACTGATAACGATGAGAACGCAGCACATGCACTACATTAAAAATGGACAGTATCTAAGAAAATTAATTGTGAAGTTATTTTAATAATTTTTTAATTAAAAATACTTGCAAACAATTGCTAAAGCAACATATTATCGGCAGTTTTACTAAATGCCCGCATGCCGGTAACACACTGTATATAGGCTGTTGTTTGTACGATAGACTAATACAGGAAGCGACCGATGCTGCAAATAATAGTTCGATGGTCGCGGTCATTTCCGGTGACGCTATAGAAGAGTTAATCCCCGGTATATCGTTTTTTATTTTTGTCACTATCTCATAATATTCTGCATTCGAATGTACAACGAAAGTGTGGCAAAAAAGAACGGCTTTAAAGTGAATCTAACGATAGTCGCATTAAATACATCGGCGCTCAAGGTGCTCGAAAGTAAATACGCGTTGTACGCTTCAGTGTAAGTGAATACGCTCTAATGTCATTTGGATCCAGGATACGACATATCTGTGTGTAGTAAAAAAGGATCATCTCCGACACTTTAGGAGTTCTGATGTAATGCTTTGATTTTAAAACATTGTATCCACAGTTGGTGATCATAACAAATAAATAAATATATTTATTATTTTAGCCACAAACTCTCTAAGAGCGGAGACTGTATGGCGCGGTCCCATAGTAAAAAGCACATTAAAAGGCAGAGGCGTTTTTTGTATGGGAACGCACCTCACAGCGCCGCTTCCGCTAAGGTACCAACCTTACCCACCAGGGTTTGTACTTTTAGTAACAAAGCCAAAGACTTATCAGCAGAGATCGGAATAGGTAGAGGTAATTTGCCTAAACTTGAGGAATGTTCATTCATGCGTGAGTGAAATGGGAATACATTATTGAATGAAGGTGCATCAAGTTTAGGCAAATTAGCTCTACCTATTCCGATCTTTGCTTATCAGAGCCCAGCCACGCCCCATCATTTGCTTGCGGCCCGTACGTACAGTCTACCTCAGCTATTATAATTAGATGAACACGTTTGTTCCTTGTCGCTTTAACATCTTTGACAGATAGATGAGTGCAGTACTTCATACAGGACGTTAAGGTGACAAAGTGATAGTGTCATACGAAGCGAGCACACAGCCGCACGGTGTTTATACAAAATCCAACCTTCATTATAAAAGTTGACATTCAATATTCGTATACATATGTATATAGAAGCTGGTTATTATAGTTATACTCACTGAGATTAAAACAGAATGAATAGGTAATTATAATACTCGAGTTGGAAAACGTCAGTCTACGTAGGAACAGTTATAGAGGCGAAACCAATTTCTTTCTTTATCAACGTCATTTAAGTCGATGTGTCACTCAGCGGAAACTTAACGAGTTATGTTTAATTAACAGCCCACGGGTAAACCTACGCCGTTACACTTCATCACAAATTGATATTTATGCACTGATGCATTTAGTATTTATATTTTAATGGCATAAAGAAGCCAAACTCAAACGCCACCTGATGGTAAATTTTAATTCGGAGACCCCTGAAAATTTTCTATCTCAAAATTGCTAATGCCTTGTGAATCTTGAGGACTAAGAATGAGATGCTTGTCATGACATGGGAGCACAACAATACTAACTGATGCTTTGTGGCAGTGAAGCGGAAAATTTGGTAGTGTAGTGATCTGGACGGACCCTGCACAAGGTCCTACTACAGATATATTCGGTATTTTATCATAGCAAAAGCAGCTAAGATGTTTAAAAAACATTAAGAGGTAATAAAAACTGTTTATGTGAGCAAAATAAATCACTCACCGTCGTACCAAAGACATTTAAGGAGCGTTTCCCATAATTTCCAAAAATAAAATTTTATTGCTTGCAGAATTTCCATTCCCATTTTTCCATTAATGATTAGGTAAAAATGGAAGGTAGGTTTAGGGTGTGATAGTTTTGCAGCAGGCCCGAAAGGCCAAACTGCGCTGAAATAGGAGCTCCGTCGACACAATCAAATTCATTTCAGGAACGGTAATAATGCGTCAGGGAAAACGAGCCAGTGAAAAAACACGATTGTGAAAAATTAAGATTAGAATTTTTCTGCAACCAATCAAATTTCATTTCTGGAAACTATGAACCACACTCATGTTTTGAGACAGTGAACTCGTTCCTTTTTCAAACTTGTAAAAAAAGTCGTCACTAATGACTTAATAGTTATTAATTGACTCTGAGTGCGGCTGTCAGCCAGTTTACTAAGTTAGTTAGGTCTTGCGTTCGCTTACGGTGCTTATGTATTATATAGGCCTGCAAGTAAATTGACAGCATGAGGTGCGGGGACGGGTACGATAAAGCTCGACTGCCGTCTCCCCGCGCCTCATGCCTACCTCAGCTCTTAATTGAGTTGTACACCCATACCCCCTTACTTATAAACGTGGAATAAGCTTAGAATAGTTTATTCCATGCTTTGTCCTTATCTGTAATTGTGACATTTGCCTCTGACAGAAAGTCACAAAACATGGCATAAACTACTCCAAGCTTATAAGACAGTAAGGGGTAAGTAAGGGGTATATACACCGTGTTTTTTTTGATTTACGATAACTTTAAGGGAACGTTCTTTAGGTCAATTAAAGTTAATTTCCCAAAGACAGACAAATGATAACTCTTACGGTTTTAAAGATATTTAATTTTTAAATTTAATCAGTTAATCACGTTGAACTAGTATAAAAGGCTCTTAATTGGTAACAACAATTTTCTTTTAATTCTTATGAGTAAAGAGTTTCCAATTGTTAAGTTTGTATTCGCGTCCATGGAATTAGTAAGTACCTACTAACGTACATCTGGGAGGTGCACTTCACCGATAACGCGAGCCGAAAGAAATGTACTAAAGCTTACTGCGTCCTTTTCTAAAGGTGACCATATTTGAATTGCAATTTACGGACAAATTAATTTTACAAGCCGGTGGGGCAGTAAACGAAACAATATTTACTTATTCAACTGTTACTCTTATTCTTACTTATTCAACTTACTCCCAAATCGATATCTGTGGATCTTTGGATCTGTGTGGTCTCCGACAACTAATCCGTTGACAAATTGAGGAACAGTAGCCGCCATCTTAAACGTTTTAGTTATTCAACTGATTGTCTCCAAAATCGATATCTGGGCATCTGTGTGGTCAGATATCGATTTTGGAGACGTCAACCGTCAACCGTCAATGAATCCGTGGACAGACTGAGAGAAAGTAGCTGCCGTCTTGAACTTCTTAATAAGAGCAGGTAGAACAAAATACAAGCATTGAAAGCTTTCAAACAAAATCTAGTATAAGTTGTCATTCAAGTGTCAATTTCGAATCATAGGAGACCACACAGAATACACAGATCCCCACATCCACATACAGGTACATTTCTTTCGGCTCGCGTTATCGGTGGAATGCACCTTCCATATGTACGTTATTACCAGTGATCGTACTTTTTCCAGCATTCTTGGTGCGATGACGTCAAATGACACACGACAGGGACCTAGGGTTGTCGACTTGTATAGGTAATATGATTGTCGTTTAAAATTATGTAATATTATATGTATTGTCATTGAAAATGAAACACTATTTTTTTACTTAATCAGTTATTGTAATTGTGTTTGAATCTTAAGTACCTACCTACCCGCGACCGACGTGCGTGCAAGACTTGATGTATGAATGTGGAAGAAGTGAAAAAAATTTGTCAGGATCTCAGCAAGTGGAGAGAAGTGGTCCCCGCCTACCCCTCGGGGAAACAGGCGTGTGATTTAATGTATATCATTTATTACTATAACCGAAAATTCCTCAAATTATTCGGAGCGTATGCTATGTTAGTATATCAATTCCTAATCATAAATATGAACTATAACTTGAGATAAGGATTTATTGCAACTGTCTTTTCTCATATAATTACTCGTAGTAAATTAACCCTTCATTTCATAATGCATATTGGGTTAGGCTTTATATGTTCTGAGAATATTTACTATATTTCCGACTTGTTTTATACGCTATTTTATTTTTATTTTTGATTTTATTTGATTCTTGGTTCAAACAATTTAATATTGGGCACTACTAACAACCCTAGCACTGCACCAAAAATGCTGGAAAAAATACGATCACTGGTTATTACTTACTAATTCCATGGTTACGCCAACATTGACGTATTATTTGACACTCACTATTAGTTAACTCTAAAGGCCCTTTTAGAATGATCAAAGATATAACATTCAATTACTTTGTTCTAAACAGAAATTTTTTTTTTTTTTGCAATATTTAAAAATCTAATCTACCAATTAGTTTCTATGGATATACCTAGTAATATGCCGAAGTTATCGTAAATAAAAAAAAACACGGTGTATAAATAGTCTTCAGGAACAATGAATTAAGTATGACTTGAATTTATATGCCGAATTATTTTTGTTTTAGCTTAACCTTGGCTTAGCTTTCACTAACTGATACAACACCAGAAAGTAAAACACAATTTGGACGTGTATAAAATGTATTATAGTCGATCAAGAAATTCCTTAATCACTTTTTGTTTGTGTGACGTTAAGGTCCAAAAGTGTTAACAATAGGACATTTATTTAATACTACATTTTAAAACAAATAAACTAAGACACTTTCCACAAAGTGGTAAAATACTTTTTATTTGTTGACGTAGTTACAATAATGTAATAAAGCTGATTTTTTCAAGAAGTAGTTCGATTCCAAGTATGGGCACATAGTTGTGTGATGAGCTTCAGTATTGGTTCTTGAGTCGTAGATGTTTTCTATCTTTATCGTTAACTGATACCGACCGACCGTATGGTCGAAATCGGAAATAGCTGTTCATTTTAGTACGTTGTCGTGGAAAATCATTAACTAAATTTAAACCACTCTAATTATAACACTTTACTGCGACAGGGTACTAATATGTACAGCTACCTACTTCAACTGAGCTTTACTGTAACTACCCATAGTATACTACCCTAGAGTTTAGTTTGGATCTAGATCGATTTTTATAACATAGTCTTGTGATATTTATATGTATATTTCGATATTACCTCGCGGCATACGGACCAACAAAAATATTTTTCTTTTGATTACTTTACGTCAACAATTTCAGGTAAATATTACTTTTTATTACGCTGCTTGTTTTATTAAAGACTGTATCGTTTAGTATAAATACATACAAAACCTAGTCTAACTTTTGACATCCGTATTATTTTAAATTACAATGTTGTGAGGATATGACCTGCAGGTGTTTTTTAACCATTTCATCTGATATAATATGGTTAACTTTTGTGTCTTGGAGACTTTATGATGCTTTCAAAATCGTCCCCAAAATATATTTCGGACAAGCCTATTGAGCTCAATTTGAAGTATTTCAGCAACTCCTATAGTATAATTTTAAAATGCAATAGGTTGGTATGCAGCCAAAACATGTAAACTAAGTGTCCCCTTCATGTTTACCCGAATGAGCATCCGCAGAATAAATATGATAGATTTTTACTTTCACACAAAAGCGACTTTTTACGTAATGTTTTGGTTTCCCATCAATATCTGGTGCGAGCGGGAGGAGGGAGACTAACCAAAGGTCTCAGCCAGACCCAAGCACAATGGACAATCGTGGCGTCTAACCATCGGTAAAACACGTCGATAGAAACGCTTCTTAATAGTTATAATAGATGTCAAAGTCGGAGTTGTAATGAGTAATATGCCATATTCTCAAAATGGCCACCGCCCATCGCCATCCATGCCTTTTTTTTATTAAAAATAAATTAAAGAGAATGCTCAGATGTTTTACTTTGGGAATCATGTGTAATTATGGTTTGCGTAGTATGATAATTTTTTTTGGTTACGTTGTCTAGCTCGCAAACAGTAAAATTTATTTTGCTATTTGTCCACTTTCGTTAACATCACTCAGATGGATTCGGTAAATTTTGACTAAACCATATGCCTCAAGTCGAGCCCGCAGGATGAAATGTGTACCTAATAAAAGCACTAATTAAACACATGTACATTTAAATCTAAAAAATACTTTAGGAAAGAAAGACGACTACGTAAAGTTGTATTTATACTTAACGATACAGTCTTTAATATTACAATCTTGAGCATATAACATTGAATTCAGAACCAAATAAAAAAAAAAAAATCAACATGTCAACTTCAAAGAATATTTGAATTTCCGCTCCATACTTTATTTAACAAATTAGGGCAATTTTCCAATGACAGCCTTTGCAAACGTTATCGTGTGGGAATCTAGAGGACGGGAGTCTGCGGCCGCTGTCTCCGTCGCCTTGGGCAAATTGTTTTAAGTGCCTTTTATAGGAGACGACGGCATTAATGGTGTTTTAATTATGTTATTTTATTATTATTTTATTTGACGACGCGATAGCCTAGTTGGTAGTGACCCTGCCTACGAAGCTAGAGGTCCTGGGTTCAAACCCCGGTAAGGGCAGATATTTGTGTGATGAGCGCAAATATTTGTTCCTGAGTCATGGATGTTTTCTATGTATTTAAGTATATATTTCTCTTTATAAGTATTTATATCGTTGTCTAGTACCCATAGTACAAGCCTAGAGCTTAGTTTGGGACTAGGTTAATTGGTGTGACATAGTCCCCTGATATTATTATTATTATTATATTATTATTATTTGGTAACTAGCTGTTGCCCGCGACACCGTCCGCGCAGAAAAATAAAACATAGCCTATTTTCATCAGCCTGATCCGGCCGGGCGTCCCACTCATCATCATCATCATCATCATCATCATCATGTTCATCAGGGATAATTTAGAATAGTAATGGTGAAAGTTTTTTTCAAATTGGTCCAGTAGTTTCAGAGCCTATTCAAACAAACAATCAAATCTTTCCTCTTTATAATATTAGTGTAGACTAAACAGCTCTGCATGCGAAAAATGATTTCTAAATGGCACCAAAATATTACCAAAAATTGGCAAATAAATATATTATGATGAATTTATAAAATTTAAAACATGCTGTATAACTTCTCAGCACATACGAGCAGAGTACTTATCAGAGGCTTTTTAACTGTATACTTACCGACGTGCCTTCGACGTGACATACTCGTATTTGTAAGCCTAGCGGAAAAACTCAAAGCATAACTTTTGTTACACCTTATATTCAATTTATTACATTGAAAGTTGAAAATTGAAAATCGTTTATACATTTAACAATTTTCAGGTTACAAAAATTGTTGAAGTGTTAGAGATTGTCTAATTAAACGACCCTCCACTGCCTTATCGACCTATGAGAAATGCATGAACCTGTATCCTAAACACATTGTTTCAGGGGGTCCGTAGCATAATATCGAAAATCAAATTTCATAAGTACGAAATTCCTAACACAAAACTTCGAATATCAATATTATGTCTAATGTACGACATTCCTAAAGATGCATGTTCTAATGCACTTTTAATCGAATGATCTCATTTTAGAAAATCAATATTCCTTTGTACAAAATGCCTAATGACAAAACTTCAAACTCAATATTTCTAGTGCTCAAAAACGCTACGTACAAAAAGCTTTGTGACAATTCTTCGAAAATCAATACATTCAAACTTTAAAACTCCACCCCTAATGAACGTAACGTACCTTCGAAAATTAAAATGACGTTCGAAATTTCGCACTTTATACATTTTAAACTTAGTTCAACCGGGCGTAGGTAAAATGTCGTTAGTTTTTTCGTGCACTAGTGGTATTGTACTTTAGACATTTTAAAAGAGGCTAATTAAACATAGGACATGCATCTTTAGGAATTTCCTACAAGAAGTTTTGTTTTTAGGAATTTCGTACTTATTAAATTTGACTTTCGATATTATGCTACGGACCCGTTTCAGGGTATCTATTCTACTCGGTAAAAGCATATTGCTTTTGACATGCAATTGTAACGTTTTTAACTCGGCCGCCATTACAAACAAGAAAAAATAAGAGCTATCATAACGTTGACAAAAAAACATGTCAAAAGTAATACAGTTTTACCGAGTGGAATAGAGCCCCAGTTTAAGATTTGTCGAATTTCTTTAATGGACATCTAGATCACGGGTAGGCTAAAGAAATTGCGGATGGCTGTTAAAGTTGTATTGATTACCCACTTTTTGCGTTGACCGATAAATACTCACTAAACTAACAATAAAAAGATGTGTAAGTATTAACTATACGCGTACAAATTAATTGAGACCCGGGGAAAGGATGAGGTGCGGGGGTGAGGTACGATAAAGCTCGACTAAAGCTGAAACCAGATAAAGGGCTACCAGGGCTAATTTCACAGCAATGAAATCACTAGTAATTTACTAACGTGAAGTAAGTTGTCAAAGTTGTCTTACGGATTATGGTTTTGACTTTAGCCACCGTTGCCTCTCCCCGCACCTCACGCCTACCCCAGCTCTCAATTAAATTGTACAGTAGAACACAATTTATATGGCGTGTCGTGAATCTTCGTTCGCGCAGACACGAACAACGATTCCGATGATTTCCGAAAGCACGATTAAAACCCACTATCAGACTTGTACGTAATAGTTATAAGGTGCAAATAGCACTCACGCACGTTTGACCGCTGACTGAATGACACGCGGGTGCGCGTCAACATGGTGTCACTAATAACCAATAATAGCACAGAATATAACCACGCAACGCGCAAATAATTCTGATTGGTTTCCGTGCTTCGAAAAAATTACATCTGCTCAGGTACATCGGTAATCCATATCAGTTGTGTTTTACTGTTCGCTATAGAGCCTGTTCCGGCTTTGCCTCGGTGGGATCCTGGAATCGATCTTTGTGCACAGTTACCATTGAATCAAACGTCAAATCGTAAAACGATTGTTTACGGATGAAATGAAACGTTAAACCTATGAATTAAAATTAAAACGCGTGTATAATGTTTCATTGTTCCTAAACTCTAAATTTTATAGCCTTTAAATAAGCAAAAATAGAAAACGAACCACCAGCCCCCTATTTCACTATCTTGACAATGACATGTGACAGGTGACTATTCGGTAGGTATACACTGCAAAGTCAACACGCTGATACATCACTGGGTTTCATTTAAGCTGCGCCATGTACACTAAAATGTCACCTATCACCTGTCGTTGTCGAGTGAAATAGGGGGCTGATAGTAAGCGGTCATTGTCTCTCAGCGTCAGCAATAGAATATAATATAATACAAAACTTAAATTTTCAGTAACAAGGCCTATAATTAGAAATTCACACATATTATTTTAATAACTGTGACGAATTATAAACCCTATTCTTATAATTTTACTGCGTGTATCTACTTAAACTAAAAAATGCTTATAATCTACTCTGACCCGCAAAACTAAGTAGGTAGGTACCAAAATACTTTTGATGAAAATTTCATTGAAAGTGTGATACCTACTTAGTTTTGCGGGTCAGTGCATTATACTAAACTAAGCATAACACTTCGCTCATTGAATACAAAACAGACACATTCCAAAATAATTTGCTCTACCATTAAAAATCGTATTCCAACCGCTTCTAATTTTAAAATGCAACACTGACTCATTTTGGATTGTGTCCGTTTTGTATTCAATTAACGACTTATTCATATCTTCGGATACGCTTAAGTAAACATAATATTTTAACTTATAATTTCTACTATTAGAATACCTGGGGCAGAGCCAAGTCGCTGCCTTTCAGTGAATACTTTTTCTCTAAGCTGCGTTTAAAGGTGAACACTGCACATGACATATCAAAGAGCTAACTTCCTCTATGCTTACTAGTAAATTGTGTAACTTTTTTAAATTACAACTTACCTCAGTAAGCTGATTTCATATCAAAATAACTTACTATTTTTTGGTGTAGCCTAAAAAACATGAAACTTAGTCATTATTTTTATAAAATTAAGTTCACCTAACATCTATAGCGTGTCTAGATTTTTTCTAAGACCGCTTAAAACCAGACGGTGTCGAATCCGTCACGGACGAACAAAATCTGCCAAAATTCTTATATTACGCGCGCTAACCTAAATTGAACTTAAGCTTCAAGTGTTTAGACACACTTGAGATTAACAAGCTGAGCCCCATTACGTCTTGTCTCAAGGCTAGCATTACGTTCGCGATCATCAAAGAAATGGTACGGGAGATGAGTGTTTTCTTGAGTATTTGATTGTTCTCAAAGTTGAGATCTTCGCGGGTGTAATTTAGAAGCATTTGAAATTTAAAATGCTCTGGGTAGTGATTCTGTAAACAACGCCGGTCGTGCGGACTGTCGAGTGATACCAAGCGGCGAGATTAAGTAGTCCCGTCAGTGCGAACAAAACACATTGTAGCGCGTGCATTTTCAATTAAGCAGCCTTATACGTTCGACCTATCGTGCTGCTAAATTGAAAATGCACGCGCTACAATGTGTTTTGTTCGCACTGACGGGACTACTTAATCTCGCCCCTGGGTATCACTCGACAGTCCGCACGACTGGCGCTGTTTACAGAATCAGTACCCTGGAGACTACTACAAAAAACCGGGCAAGAGCACGTCGGACCATGCTCAGTGTAAGGTTCCGCAGCACAAACAATGAAACTAGTTCCGAAAACCACAAATATTGATTTGTTTGCTTGTTTGTTATTTATTTGTGTTATTTGGTTGCTAGGCCTCATGAAATCTTGATAGTTTCCCTTTTGAATTCCTTACATTATCATTTACGATAATTATTTCGCAGATGTTTAGTATTCGTAGTTGGCTATAAAGAGTTTGGATAGGGTTGGGAAATCTACCTAAACCCAACCTAAGCTCAAGGCTTGTACTGTGAGTACTAGATAACGATCAACATACTTTAGGTATAGAGAAATACATACCTACATAAATACATAGAAAACATTCAGGTGTCAGGAACAAATACTCGCGCTTATCACAAAAATATTTGCCTATTGCGGAAATTGAACCCGGGACTGCTAGCTTCTTAGGCAGGGTCACCCACCAAACTAAACGCGTCATCAACGTAAACTGTACTGTAAAAGTCGTTACCCCATAGTTTTAGCATAGAGCGTACATTGCGGGCTGGCTCAAAGCCATAAACAAAAACGAGATTTTAAAAAACGACTAAATGACATGTGCTTTCATATTTTCGTGTTACTATTTATATAAATAGGTATTTTAACACATGTTGTGTATATTTTTGGAATCACCGTTCGAAGACCTCACACAATGGAGTTCCATGACTTTTTAAGACACTATCAGACGACAATTAACAATAATATATTTCTCGTTTTAACATCAATAGTGAATCGATCTTTTTTTAACGTTTTGAACATATCCCTGTTGTTATCATATTCCTGCACCCCATACTTGCGTATAAGATAAATAAATACTTCTTTACTGCATGGAGAAGGTGAACATACAAGCTACCTGATAATAAGCGCAAACTGTGACCAGAGACATATGCATTCTCAAGACTGGAATCTAAAGACTGCAAGCCTAAGACCGCAAATACGTTGTAAAGAAAACTCAAGAGCAAAATTTTCGTCTTCTTCTTTCAAATATTAATGGCTTCCAACTAACAACTAGGCTTACAAGGTCCTGAAATCAAGTTGTAGACTGTCAGTCACGCGTACCTAATTGAGTAAGCAACTGACTGTCCACAGTCAAATCACTGCTAGTGCAGCCCTAATTTACCCAAAAGCTGTTAACCGTTCTCGTAGTGAACGATCTAGTTAATCCTTTGAACGCCACACTCAGCATGGTGACGTTATGGGATTTGCGTGCCATAGACATCCAACTCACATTGTTCATCAGAAAAATGCCGTCTTGACGTCTGATGCACGTTAAATTGCAGTTTATGGTATCGTTTAAGGCTTAAAATACATAGTATACTTAGTTAAGTAGCCGTTGCCGGAGGCAGTAGGTAGGTATGTATAATCTATATGATTTAATACTTGTATAGGTACTCCATTTTGCTTTTGATGAGCAGTATTGAATACTACTTGCTTATATAAGCCGCAAACTTTACTGTTAACAAGACCTAAGCGTACAATCGGACTTATAAATAGCTGTACATTTAAAGACCTTTTCGCAATAACGTAAGTATTAAACCGAGATTGGTTTGAATTTAGTATATCAATAGCCATGACAAGGTACTAAAATGTTCAGCTACTTATGAATTTCACCGTACGCCATTTTTGTCGAAAGGTAAATCTTCACTAAAACAACTTTGTCAAATATCATACTAGAGTTTTGATGCTTCCTCGCTTGTATCTTATTTCAGAACAACTCGTACAGAGTAGCAACATTATGTAGATTAATTTAACTTTATATGACTTCCTGCGCTTGACACTGGCATAATGTTACTCTCGTAACAGGAGTCAAAAACTAAACTGCAGATTTTCCAACAAGGGCAAAACGGGAGTAAAATTTAGGACCTATAAAGCATCGAGCGCAATGTTATATGGCTATTACAAGAACACCATTCAGTTTTCATGCATCTCGTCGCGCATGCGAGTTTCAGCTAAGTACAAGGTTGGGTCACGGAATCAGATCAAGCATATCGTTACTAAATTGAGAGTTCAAAACTATGTTGAAGCCCTTACTTTAAATTGTTTTAGAGCTGATAACACAACATAACATAACTCTTAATTGGCTTGACAATTTTTGTAAAATAAAGCTTGGAGTTTTTAACAAAAAAGAGCTAATAAAGAGAAGCCTGACCAACTTGATAGTTTATTAGCTTGCAAAATAGTTTACAAGTGTGATTATAAACTCTTTCTTAAACTCCTTGCGGATACCGTCAATTGCCGCTTATGTTATTATACCAACCAAATTGCTTTGTTTACTAAGGTGTCTTTGGAATTCACTGCGGTTAAATAAAATTTCGCGTTGCCATTGAATTAAAATCCGTTAAGTATTTAGAGCTTTAAAGCGAGTCTTTATAAACCGAAGGTCAGGGTGCTTTGGCTCTATTCTACTTGGTAAAACCATATTGCTTTTGACATGACTTGTTACTTTTTTATTTTTTTACTCGGCCGCCATTACTGTTAAGTAATTAAGAGCTACTACTGTTAAGTAAGTAAGAGGTAGAACTATAGCAGTTATGTCTCTGTTTCTTTCACCTTTTCTACCTAAAATACTGTGATGTATTCTACAGACGACGGCATCAAATGTAAAATTAGTTAGAGTTATTACATGCTTGTTATAAATATTTGTGGAAAGCCAAATAATTAAGTAATGAAATACGTTAAAAGTGGCAGTTTGTCAGATTTTATGTTTATTTACGAGAACCGCATAATATAATGTAAATAAGTTCTTAAAAACGTCTGTTAAGTTTTAGACACTAATTACAAAAAAAAATTGTGACAAACATATTTTTTTTTAGGTAAACTAAAAAAAAACATACGATCACTATTAGACAATTATACCTTTTTTACGTAAATAATGAACATAGTAAGCGAAGAATTAATCTTTATACGGCTTAGGTTTGAAGTTCAAAGTAGGGCATAAATTCCGAGATCTCCAAATCTCGGAATCTCGGACCAATTTTTCAGATATAACAATTCCGAGATTACTCGGAGCAATTACCATATATATAATAATACACTTTCAATATCAAAATTTAATTTCGATATTGGGCCTATCAACATCGTAAATCCGATGTTCATTACCTTTTAATTCCGGTACTTATTGTAATATCGAAAAAAACGTAGTATTTCGAAGTTATCTATGCAGTTGCCTGGTATTGTTTCAAGTTCCAACACATAGATGACATCACCTTCTTTGCAGTATCGGAATTGAAAGTCGGTTTTGAATATTGAATAGAGTTTTTCTAGTAGATCCCCATTTCCGATACTAGTATCGGAATTCCGATATTGAGCCACAATACCGAATTTCAATTCCGGTATTGGAAATAGGCCGATACCGTATGCCCTGCGTAATGCCGAGATTCCGATATTGAGGTTCAATACCGACTTTCAATTCCGATACTTGAAATCGTCCGATACAGCATGCCCTAGTTCCAAGGTTTTACTATCTAAGAGGTATTGTTCTCTTTACGCCGTAAATAACTTGATTGAACGTAAACTTGAACCGATTTGAACTAAACATAACTGGGAAATAACCTTTATTAGTCACACAAGCAACTCGGCTAAATTAAAAATTCTCTCGCGTATCCATATTTTAGACGTAATCTCACACAAATTTTGCAGAGTCAGGCTATTAACTTTTCTCGATGGCATAAACAACGTGCAAAGTTGCCAAGTTTGGTCATCTAAATTGTAAATAAGGTAGATATTTTAGTAGTTTGAGCGACCCCGTAGGGAATCTCCAGACGATGCATATTTTTGGATGCCTGCCATCTAAAAACAGATTAAAAGTTTCTAAACTTTTGGTTCAAATTATTTCTGCGAATATGACTACAAGAGGGAAGGCATGACGGGGAAGCCAGGGTAGAAAAATGCCATTCGTTCGAGTCAGGGTTTTTTTTTACGAATACCAAACCATTGTAAGAAATACTCTGGTGTCTTTACATGTTTATAAATAGCAACATTTAAGACCACTTAGCAAAATTTTTGCTCTTATTGATGTTATTTTAAGTGTATGGTATACATCTAATAAGTAAATAAATATCAGGTGACAATCCCACACAAATCACTCTAGTCCTTAACTAAGTTATATGAATATGTAAAATTTTAAGCCATTATAACTGTCATAATAACGTTAGCACCAAAGCTTTTAAAAATGCGGTTAAAATCTTTCACTGTTCATGTTAAGGTTTTATGACTAAATAGTAAATTAAAATTATCTCAATCGTGTTTTTAGCGCCGGAGGTGCATTATTATTTTCAAATTTCAACTTTTAATCTTAATAGTCACAATGAGTATCCCCTCAAGGAATTGTCTTAAACACATACTTATTCCGGACTTCTATCGTTTTGAAGATATTTTAGATTAATATTTTTATTGTTACTAAATAGGTGTTTAACTCTAACATTAGAAGTAAAAATAAAACAGCAATAAAACATTTATGGTTTACTTACTTGCCCTTTTCAAATTCGTGACGGTTGGACGTATCGTCTTCAGCTAGCCTAAACGACGACCTCGTAAAACATTCTCGAGTAGGCGGACGACCAAGAGGCGGCCGCTGGGTGTCTCCGAACTCGATACTCAATAAATCTTCGATCGGAGCGGGAATGAAAAATATCTTAACGAATAACCTACTTCCCATACTCTCCATTATTCATACTGTTTGTTGTTGCCTTCGATTCGGTAGATTTTTAAAAGTAAATAAGTCAGATGATAGCAAAGATTAGATGAAGAATAAAATTTGTACGCTACACTTGACAATAACCTCATGTGTTGAAACGGTGAGCGTCATTTCTAAGATAAAGCATACAATTTGAAAATAATGGCTTTTATGATCTTGCTTTCATCTAAGGTCCATCGTCGCGTTACTTTTTGTAGCTCGAGCGCAGATTCCTATCCTGTCATGTATTTTTTACATTAAACCATGGTTATGGCAGCTTGGGTAGGCCCCAATAAAGACCTTTCGGTAGAAATCAGCTAACTATCCGTAGCATAAAACTGATAATTCGTGATCTTAACTATTATTTTTAGCAGCGATAGAACCTGTGCTGGGTCCGTTTGGACCGCCACTATCTTATCCTTTGACTAGACACCAAGCACCTGTATAAAAGAGAATCGGTGAGTTGAAAGAAAGAAGAAAGTAAGACAACTCATTTGAAGTAGTCTTGATATTGCAAGATCTTAGATCCCACTCCAGCATCCAGCATTCAGTGGTATGTGTAGTTGTTTTCCTTTTTCATATAAAAAAAAAACAAACAAAATCCTCGGAGATGATGACGAATATAGAACGTTTCTAAAAACCAAATAAAACAATTAACACTTCCTCAGGAATTACTCTAACATAAGAAATTAAAAATTCACTAGCTTCACCGATCCCATCTTTAAGAAGTCTGGTAATCTTTTGTAAACTAAAACTCCATTTTCTGTATTTCATTGTTTCGCGAACAAAACGCTACAGTCCGCCTTCGTTTGCTATTGTCGTGAACTCCCGAAGGAGTATAATTTAATACTTTTCTCGGGTTTGCTCTTGACACTTGGACAAATGCAGCTCGGGTGACACTCGGGTGCCCGAGGAAATTCAACGCGACTGATGTGAAACAATTTTGTATTGCTGGTGCAGGTTTAGAATACGATGCATGGTGTTCTAATTCAAATATTATCATAATTTATCGCCTTTGTCTATCTGCGTGTCTACAAAGAGATGTAGTCACTTTTGGACCTTATTAGTTATTACAATGAAATAGAGTGAAAAATGCTCTTTGTCTTTGGCTCAAACCGAAAGGTTAATTTTAATGTATTATTAAAAAAAAAACTTTTGTCAGCTTTGTTTCAGCTAAGTCTAATGAAAATTGTTTAAACTGTTCTTATTTCTGTGTATTAAAGATTAAATAAATATATACTCGTAAGCATATCCAATCAATCACCTTGATCAAATTTTCACTATCAGTAAACGAGAGTATTTGTGAAGAGATGTATAAAACCTTAAGCTAAACTGATAGTCCAATGTATTTTATCACTACATAGTATAAAACAAAGTCGCTTCCCGCTGTCTGTCCCTATGTATGCTTAGATCTTTAAAACTACGCAACGGATTTTGATGCGGTTTTTATTAATAGATAGAGTGTTTCAAGAGGAAGGTTTATATGTATAATTAATCCTGTTTCATGAACGGGTGTTACAGAAAACTCACATAAACCGAAGCGAAGCGAGGGCGGGTCGCTAGTATATCATAAACTGACGGGTCAATATCAGTCGACGACGATCTGTTAGTCGCCTTAGGTTTTTTATCGGCACCAACCAGGTCAAATCATAGTTTCTTTTTCGTTCATAACATACAAGATCAATTTTAATTCAATGTTTTAAATAGTTTTAACTTGGTACTAAAAACCAGGCAAATAATGTAATAACTATCATAGACCTTTACAAGTATAATTTTAGTGACGTTAGACGTCACTGTAATACTAGTTTTTTTTTTTACATATTATTATTTCTCCAGATATTTATTAAATTTTCTGTAAATTAGGTTTTTAACAATAAATATTCAAATATAAAAGTAAAATAACAATACTAATACAAAAAATAAACATTATTGTTATTATTAATTTATTCATGAAAGACAAACTTATTTGTGACAGTTTGCATAACAGTTTGTTGGCAGTGCATTAATTGCTCTTGATACATAGTTGTGTCAAAAACAAATGGCTAAGTTATATTCATGTTATTATATACACAGAATAAACACAACACACACACACACATACACACACTAAACAGTAGAATGTATTCCGAAAAACAAAACTATAAACTACGAAAGTTAAGTCCATTGATTAGCCCTGACTGGTAGTAAACAATGTTATAGCGTAAGCCGGTTGTTAAATCCTCGAATTTCAGTGTTCCGTAGTCTAATTCTGTAGAAAACCGGACAAGAGCATGTAGGACCATACGCAGTGAAGAGTTCCGTAGCAGTAGCTATAGGTACTTACCATTTTTTTACAAAAAAATTGTATGAGGAATAGGTTATGGAAGAAAATAAAAATATTCCAAAAATAAAGTTGTAATTAAATTTGTACAGCAAATTTTTTAGTAACTAACATAAAACCTACATTTTACAGAAAATGCCTAGGTTTCTGTACATCCCTAGAGTTATCGTATTGAAAAACTTTTGTCCAACCACTTCGTATAGTGCTTTCAAATTAAAAGTTTATATCCATGAGGCCTGTATAGTGCTTTCAAATTAAGTTTATACCGAGGAGGCGCGCCACGCCATCCAAATTGACTTTGCACGGGTAGTACGTCAATGTACAGTCAAGGGCAATAATATGTATACACTTTAGTACCTTGTCATTTTAACCACTGTGACAGTTCATATATGGCAGTTCAAATATGACGACAATTAGACAAGGTACTAAAGTGTATACATATTTTTGCCCTTGACTGTACGTCAACAGATATTCCACATTTAACTCTCACAACGGACGTAAAAAAACTAAAAGGGTTCTAGTTTGACCTCGAACCCCTAAAATCGTAACACTTAATACTTAACATCATCACACCTTCGTTCGTTCTTGATGTTTATTATAAAAATACGAAAATATAAACTGGACATCAATAGATATAATAATAGGTAATGTGTTTCTGTTTCTTTTTTAGTTTGTTATTTTATACTTACTTGTATACTCACACCTTTGTTCCCAGAGTGGGGTAGGCAGAGCTACAGAATTACCAACAACTCTAAATATTTGTTGATAATTCTCTTACCAAATTTTGCATAATTAGGCTCAGAATATAATCCTCCGAAAATTTATCGTGAGGTGAAAACCTGCGATATCCAATAATAAATTTGGTTTGTTTCGCCATGCATGTATAAAATATTTTATATTTCACACATGATTTTTATATAATATTTGAGGTTATGGTAATACTTTATTAAGATTTAAGTACTTACTTTATTTATCTACACACTTAATAAAACATAAACAAATAAAACAACGGATACTTTAAGGCTCGACTAAACAGTTTTGATTGGCTGTTTAACAGATTAAAGTAACCAACTAAACAAATGGAGAAGTAGATTAATGTTACTTCTTCTAGCAGATAAAAATTAATGATTAGTGATCAATAATATTGAAGAAATAATAAAATCGATATGACGTGCTGTATAATGAAAGAAAGCGAGACAGTACCAACAGACAAGCGACAAAATACAAAATGTGTGGGCGTATGGTTGTGTTTATGTATGTGAATTTACGTGGACTAAATATCTGACACTTTCTGACCACTATGTAAGTGCGAAAGTGACGGATGCTTCATCCACCGCGATAAAAGCGACCATAAACTGGAGTTCTACTGAAAAACGAAAGTCTTCTGAAGATCAAGTGAAAATGGGTTTAAGTCCAGTATACTCCGTTTATGTACATACCTAAAGTGTTTTAGTACGAGTTAAGTCTAGTTATACCTACCCTAGGACCCCAGCACGGGCCATGCCCGCTATACTGTATTTATATCTAACCTACATAAAGTACTAGTGAAATCTCCCAGTAATCCGAACCCTCCCCTAAGGCCACTAAATTTTAAGACCCATAAATAAAAGCTGAATTCACGTGTAAAATACAGTTTAATTCTACTAATTTTGTTAGCCGTAAACGCAGCAGTAAAATTTAGGGATCAAATAACTCGAGCGAAAATAAGCTTTCGCTTTGTAGGTTTTTGTTACCAGATTATGTGAAACTAAGCTGTAAATTTTAAAACTAAAACGTATTATAAACGTAGAAGAATATGTGGAACTAAAATCAAACAATAACACAAAGTAACCTTTCACGTAATATTTTCATTAAACTGAAAGGGCCTCATTTACAATCTTCAGATTACAATCTGACGAATAAATAATTCCTTTATCTTTAATTTAAATAAATTATTTTCTTTCATTATAATATTTAAGAAAAAAGAAAGCGATAACTTTAACAAGCATTTATTTTAATTATTAAATTGAATAAACTAATATTTAGAAATCTGTTTCAAGTCCGGACTTGCAAATATTATTTTTGCCAGTTGCTCGTCACCTAAAGGTCAAACCACTAAACTAAACTGTAAATATTCTACGCATCATTTTGGGTGATAACATATTTTTTTAATATACACCTACTAACTTGTTTGTAAGTAGGTACCTAATAAGTAGACATTTTATTTTCATCAAATCCCAAACGAGGATTCTTTGAACTGCGGGTTATAAACGAAAAGAAAACTTTACAGGATAAATAAAAACCTAAATAATTAAATAAATAAATGAGTATGAATATGAATAAGAGTTTAGATTTATGGCAAACTAGCGACCCGCCCTCGCTTCGCTTCGGTTTATGTGAGTTTTCTGTAACACCCGTACATAAACCAGAATCTATTATACACATAAACCTTCCTCTTGAATCACTCTATCTATTAAAAAAACCCGCATCAAAATCCGTTGCGTTGTTTTAAAGATCTAAGCATACATAGGGACAGACAGCGAGAAGCGACTTTGTTTTATACTATGTAGTGATGACGACTCCATAGCTTGCTATTATCTTACCGTGCGACAAAAACTCCGATGCCTAGTAATAGTGTACTAACACACGATAGTGAATTTTTACACTACGACTTGTCCGTAGCGCGCTGCGGATATTATAACAATGACAATCGGAATAATTGGAGTTAGTGCATGCACCCAGGGCCTCTTTTCAACACTAAAAAACCAAATCGTTTTTGATCTGTTATCGTATTGTCAAGTTTAGATAGCTCTTATTTATTTGACAGTAATGGCGGCTGAGGTAAAACAATACCATAACGGAGAGGCTATTGTCTAACGCACTCGCAATCACAATTGTTTTCATTTTGAAAATGGAAGGCTTGTCTGCATACAAAATGAAAACAATTGTTCCACTTTGAAGTAGATTGCGATTGCGAATGCGTTAGGTAAATAGGCCAGTACCCTTGCCATGAGTTACAAATTTACGTACTCGTTAGCGAGTCGAAGCTGTCCCTCGCAGACCTCGCAGTATTCTTATAGAGTGCGAGGGACAGAGCGTTCAAATCGCCAGCGAGTACGGTAATTTTTTGTAACTCATGGTCAAAACACAAATATTAGAATAGAAGCGCTGTATTTCTTAGACCCACTTGGGTGGACCAGAGTTAACGTCTTAACCCGAGGTTAGGCGGCAAACCACGTACAGTCGCCGTCAGATATATGGTAGCGGTCAAGGTACTCAAATATTTCGGAGCAGCATTAAATTTCAATATATTAATTACGCTAGATAAGGTTATAATATCAGCCCATATAATTCGTCATAAATTTAGGAGCAGCGACTTTTCAATAAATTCGTAACATATAATTAGGTAAAGATATCGGAACTTGCTAACTTAATAAACGTTGAATAACAGTGGAATAATTAAACACTGTTTTGTCCTTATCTGTCGAATTCTAATTTCACCATGACAGATAAGGACAGAACAATTCCACTGTTATTCAACGTTTATTAGTAAGGGGGTTTAGTTAAAATATCCTTTCAATTCGCGATAGAGACATAAATATATTTGACACGATGACAAGTCCACACTCTTTTCGGAGCATGTCACAACAAACCACTCTGTCCTTAATTCAAATTGTTGACAACATTATTAATCATGCGTGTCTGAAACCTTATTTTAATGGGTCCACCGTAAAGTATTTTGAACTATGTGACACAGACTTAAGGTATATTTTCCATAAATGTTCCGATCTTTATGATCATCCTGGCTGCTTCGATATTTTTGACTTCTGTAAGTTCCGATATCTTTACCTAATTGTATGTTACGAATTTATTGAAAAGTCGCTGCTCCTAAATTTATGACGAATTATATGGGCCGATATTATAGACCTTATCTAGCGTAATTAATATATTGAAATTTAATGCTGCTCCGAAATATTTGAGTACCTTGACCGCTACCATATATCTGATGGCGACTGTACAAAAGTAGACGCTTAACTCTGGGTTAAGGGCTAACTCTGGTCCGCGCAAGTCCGCCTTAATCTACTACTTGAATTCAGAAAAAATCAGATCGGATGTGAGGTGTCGCCCTTAATGCTAATGTCCAGCTGTGTCATTTACGTTAGATTCATTTTTAGTTTTTAGGTATGTTTGTTATATTGTTATTTACGTGGAAATGAACGTATTTCTTAGCAGATATCTAGATGTTAGTAAAAGAGTAATGCTCCTTAACACGAGACTAACGCGAGCCGGCCATAAGCCTAACAGGCACTTGGTTTTTATGGCGTGAAATAGGCAAACGAGCTCACGAGCCACCTGGGCCCCTGTAATACTTCGTTTGAGCTAATCTTGCCTTTATCCTCCTGAAGTTCCTTGTACTAATAATAGTACATAATACGGCTATTGAGATAAAGATCTAGATTCTAGTGCAAGGGAAGTAAAGTGGAATGTCTTTTGTTTTAAGACTAATGATCAAATTAGAAAATTGACTTTATTTCATTCACAATAGATGCATATTCCATTGACTAATTTCGTTGTATCGTGGGCCTCAGGAGGATCGAAATCACAATGTTCACGTTGTCACTTAAAAGTAAGAGTTTCTAATATCGTCAACATTAATGATAATGAAGTACCTAATATGGGCTAATCTGAAAAAGAGCCTCTAGTACATTTACTATTTGGTAGAACTATATTGTTTTCATCATCATTCATCATTTATTTATTGCATATCACATTACAATTCAAGGTGGAACAAACAGGAATAGGTATACATGTGACACCCTGCAAGGGCGCAGCAACACGAGAGGGCTAGCTACATTTATATAATAATTAATCTATGTCTACGTTACAAGTACTTAAAATAATTTTCTCTTTAAACTATATGTTATTGCACTTCTTATAACATAACTAAGTAGTTTTTAGAGCAGTAGAGTAGGATTTAGAAACTTTCTTTAAAATAATCGTTTAATGTGTAGTAGCATTTATCAATAAGGAATAGTTTTAGTTGTTTAATAAATACAGAAGGTTTTTCTATATTTTTTATAAAATTAGGTAGTTGGTTATAAATTTTTATCATCATGTGGGGGTTTTTGACATGTTATGAATAGTTGTCAACGTAACGACATGACAGTGATGACAAAACGAAAAAAAATACAAAGCAGTATGGTTTTACCGAGTACAAGAGCCCAAGATCTCTATTCCCCACCCACCTTGCTTACATATCGTATTCGATATTGTTGGCTTTTGGTTTGGAATTTGGAGTAACTACGCCTAAAACTCATTGGGATGGAACCAATGGTGGTAAAGGCTCCAAGACTTACAAAATCAAGATTGCAAAAAAAATAAAGACTCGGATGAAAACGCGGTTGGACGAATGAACGAGTGAATGTCGCAGCGGCGGGTTTTAGTAGTCCCGTCAGAGCGAACAAAACACATTTTAGCGCGTGCATTTTGAATTCGGCATGGCATAATGTATAAATAAAAAAAAGGGAATGCATGCGTTAAAATTAGTTTTGCTCGCTCTGACGGGACTAAAACTCGTCGCTATGATGACATTCACTTGTTCCTTTGTCCGACCGCGTTTTTAAGAGAATCTTTACTTAACAGCTTTGACTGCCGAGATAAAAACAATAGCACAGGCCAAGGACGATAATAAAAAGTTGACAATACGGTAACGGGTCAAAATCGATATAGTTTTTACCGTGTTGAATAAAGGACCTGATTAGTTTTCAATAGAGATAATGGTAGCGAAGGTAAGGCTTCGCACATGCTTTCACAAAGATAATAATTGCCTTAAATTCCTTATAGCTGACTAGGTCACGCAATCTCCTTTCCACATGAGTGCCCCTTTATGGAACACAATTGCCAAGCACTGTAACAGCCGTTATACTCGATACATTGGGCGCCATTGTACCTTTTGTGAAGTCTAGCCGTGTAAGTTTCAGTTAGACTTTGATAGCAGTTAATGGATTCAATTCTCGCTTCCGTGACGTGGTTATGATTTCAAACTTTCCTTTTATATTACCAAAGAGCTCAAAATTAAGTTCACAGTTACATCATGTTCAGATGTTTTCCCGCACCTTGGATGCTCTAATATTATTTGATGACCATACAAGTGAATAACAAATTGCGATTGACATTCAATGTCATACTTATTACTTAAATTTGAGGGCCGTAATGAGTGCACCTCAATTTTAGTTTTAAATCATTATTATGCCGGCTTTACGAACAGACCTAGAATATCAAATCTCTACAATAATGAAGGATTATAGTATATTAAATATTTTATATCATTTTGACCATGATATTTCGTTATCGTTTCTTTACATGTTTATTTTTAAATATATTTCGTTGTTCACGGGTGAATGTCGTATAAAGATCTAAGTATAAACATGTCACAAAACACGCTTTATAACCAACGTGTAAACGATTATTATTATTAATAATAATTATTGCTCTTTTGGTTAAAACTATTGGAGTCGGCGAAAGGACAGTAGTGGTTATACCAGTACTATACGGCCCAAAAATAGAAGGTGGTCAATATTTACCTTAATGTAATTTTAATGAGGGAAAGGCAATCTTGATTAACTTTTCGAATTACAGATTACGCAATCTAGTTGGCGAAACTTCGACAGATGTATTTTGAAATAACTTCAACCTTCAGACCTTCCCGTTTAATAATTAGCAGTTTTAACTAGGTCAAAAAAAAATAAAAAATTGAGCTGTTTATTTCAAGCAAGCCAACTTTTGGTTTGCTTAACATCTAATCTTAATTTATAAAGATTTTAGTGAGTTTAGGTTACATAATATTGCAAATTTATTTGCTATAAATTATATTTATATTCTTTAACATTACTATAAATATTACAATGCCAAATTTAACTTAGGTATATGGTAGTTTTTTACATAACAAATATCTTTTTACGAAGTTTTTTGTTTGTTTTTTGTTGTTAGTTGGGTATTTTCAATTACTATGCTTTAGATTAGACGTATTAATATGCCACTAATTTCTAGATATATTTCTCTGACTATAATCCAACTGCCGATACTTCAAAGTGATTTTAAACGATCACTTTTCACATCAATTAAAGTGACCGACCACACTTCGCCGTTTTTTTTAAATCGTATATAAGTTAAATAGGTCTAATCGTCAGCCAGTCCAATAAAATCTCTCCGGCCAGTAATTTTCTCAAAGAGGTTGCACTACTATCCCAACTTCACAGGTCATCAACTTTCATCGACGTTGGCCAAATAATCCTGGCAAATAGCAAAGTCACTCTCTGTATGTAGTTGTATACAGACAGTGGTAGTTCTATCTTTGGAAAGGCTACAGCTGCATATATAGCGTGTTCCCTCAAGTGGCTATTGAAAGAGTGCTCTCATGCGTTCGGCGATTTCCACTCTGGGGCGTTCTCGGGGCTTATTGCTAACGAATTGTGTGTTTCAGTTTTGCGAAGGCTTGTGAAACCGGTTGTTGATTAATGTTCTATATGTGTTAGGTTGCGCACAATATTGTATTTTATGTTCAGTTTTACATACACCGTGGCATATAGGATTTTGATTTAGTATTTTATAAACAGATGCGTTTGCATTTGTTTATAAAGTATAAAAAAATCTAATGTACCTTAGCTGTCTTGGTCGACTAAATAGTTTTAATAAAAATAAGCAGATTAGGTCTATAATTGTAGCTTAAGACTGCGCCGAGCAAACGCCGAGCGTCCAGTGGCGCCCTCATTACTTTTATTGGGTTTTCTAATTAACTAAAGAATTCCCTTGGAACCAAACAAAATGTGTTTGTAGCGCAAGTGTAAACACAATTTATGGGATACGTAACAAACTTTAATAACAATTACCCTTTGAGTAGTCAGCTTAACGGGAAAAGGTGGCCACTTTTTTTCGTTAAGTTAATAACTCGGGGGTGAATTGTTATTAAAGTTTGTTACGTATCCCATAAATTGTGTTTATACTTGCGTTACAAACACATTTTGTTTGGTTCCAAGGAAATTCTTTAGTTAATTAGAAAACCCAATAAAAGTAACGAGGGCGCCACTGTACATCCGGCGTATGCTCGGCGTAGTCTTAACGCATTGCAGACAAGTACACCACCATAGAGAAAGCTGTAAAATAATTGTCATTTAATTCGACTTACCGTTTTATTTAAACAAAATAGGTAATTAAATATAAAACAGATGAATTTAATTTTGTAGCGTAGTTTCATTTCCTTACACTTTATTAATACTGATAAGGCATCGCGAAGCATGTTTGTGTACGTATAGTTATCATATACCGTGAAGCGAACGCTGAACTTGGCAATTAAAGGTACCACGGAGGCTACGTCGGTACATAATTGAAACATGCTGCTTGAGAGTTCACTCATCCGTTCAACTTGCAATCTACGTAGTACTACGTATACGTAACGCAGGAGCAGTACAAACATTACAATCATACGGCACGTTATCGAATCGCTATTTGAAAACGTAAATACCCGTACGTTATTTTACGTATACTTCACCTTTACTACTCCACAATACGAAAGTCAACGTGAAAGTCAACTTGCAATCAAATTTAAGTATTAAATGATGCATACTAGAGGGCGCTGATATCAATCCCCGAACTCATCTCGAAGACAATCATTAACGTTACTTTCTTGATAGTTCATGCTCGGGACACCGTTCTTACGAATAAAGCGTAAATACTACACTAAAGTTAAGTACTCAAATTGGTTTTTTTTTAGACAAAAATAAGGGGTTTAGCATTATGAAGGTATATTAATTGTAATTGTGTTTAGAACGAATTGAATATAGTTAAGTCCAATTAAGTCACGTTACTTGACTGTACGTTGCGAAATCCCGAGGCTGATATTACTGTAATTATAATAAGTATACTTATTTCACTTGAATATTTTATCAATATAAATTAAAAATCTATAAACTAAATTACTTGTTACCATGCTAGAAATTACAAACAGCTAGAATAAAGATAAAAATAATGAAAACTCCGTTAACAACAAACCACCTAATAAATTACAAACAAGCTTTATCAACTTTATTAAATTAATTAACGGACGAACTTCATAAATATAATAAATTAGCCAACGTACGCATTCACTGCCCATGGCTCCTACGATACCTTATCATGCCATCCAAGTGTAAATTTTGAGCACTTAACGTGCTTAGACTATAAATATTGAATTGAACGCGGAACGTCTTAACTTTTAAAACACTTACGGAATTTGTTCACAAAAGACACATTAACTTGTTTACTCCATACGTTTCAATTAGCCTGACATATTTAGGATAGGGATGAGCGACGGTGACATATCGATAAAAGTTTTGCAAATCCGGGATTAATGCGCGATCAGGAAACTTGTTACGTAGCCGCAACCGGAAATGCTTGCTTTAACACATTTCGACAGCTTCATGTTGCCACGATAATTTTGTATTTTGATTTTTATTAGAGAGATTTTACGTTAAATCTACTTAGTTACACATTTATCTTGTATTCCAAAATATCTTACGACTAGTAACATCTTCAAATGAAGTAAAAAAAATGAAATAAATATGTAGGATTAACTAAGCTGCTACTACTTTATCGATATTTTCAACATATCGATATCGACAATTTCTAGCTTACCGGCAAGGTGTAATTAAACGGTGATCGAATTATCCAGTCCGTAGACTGTGACTACTAATTTTGGAGAGCGGGACACGCTGTACACACACAACGAAGTCGTAGACAATGCTGGGGTCACACAAAGTTCGGTCACGCCACTAACAACATACGCATAAAGTATTTCCAGCTTTTACGCTTAGGCTACACTGTCTTTGCTAAATTATGCGTTATATTCTAAAAATAGACCTATGTCTATGTAAATGTAAAAAAACGAGAATCAGTTTTTCTTATATTCGTATAATCATTGATGTAAGTTCAGTCCAGCTTTATTCTTATTACGTTATCTGTGGTCGTGTTGTATTGTATCTGTGGTTAGGAGCTTACTTGAAACACAAAAATTATGAATACCGAATTTTTAAGGTCTTTGATTTATTAAAATACAACATGGTGACAGTGGAGGAATTATAAAACAGCGAAAACATAAGTAAATACCTTTTTTTGGAATTAAGCAAAAGTTCAATAGTTTAAAAACTGGGAATAAGCCTGTCGAACCATGCTCCGTGTAACGTTACTACGAAAATAAAAACTTTTTGAAAAACAACAAATAAAGGAATTTATTTAAAGTTATTTATTGCTGTCTTAAACGATTTTTAGTAAGTACTAGCGACCCGCCCTCGCTTCTCTTCGGTTTATGAGAGTTTTCTATAAAACCCGTACATAAAACAGAATTAATTATACATATAAACCTTCCTCTTGAATCACTCTATCTACTAAAAAAAACTGCATCAAAATCTGTTACGTAGTTTTAAAGATCTAAGCATACATAGGGACAGACAGCGGGAAGCGACTTTGTTTTATACTAGATATATATATATATATATGTATATATATATATATATATATATATGTAGTGATAAACACTTTGGCCGTTCGTATCTCAAGAACCAATTTATATAGCCTTTAGTAACGCTTTTTCTACTTATTGCACATCGGAAACTGTTGATTATGATGCGCCCAAGTATATACATAGCAACGTAGGTATGGTACAGTCAATGAATTTAATTCCTAGTCCACTTTGTACTATGTCAAAGCGACGTAATTAATCAAAACGTAAGAGATATCTTATGAGTTTATTTACAGTGTCATTTTGACATAGTCCGAAGTGGACTTAGAATTAAATTCCGTGACTGTACTTTCAATCGTACGATAAATGGCAGGTATGCTAATTATTATTGGACGTAGTTTTGCAAACGGGAACCAAACCACAAAGATTTGACAATAAAATGTCAACTGTAACAACTGAATACTGTGGGTTGGTTCCAGTTTGCAAAATCTTTGTGGGTTGGTACCCGTTTGCAAAACTACGTCGATTTTTAACTTATTTCATCATTGTTCTTAATTCGCGGTGTAAATATGTATGTTTACAAAACGTTAGTTTTGTAACTTTAAAAGTTTCTGAGAAAAAGTGGCTGTGACATAGAGACAGACAGACATATGGACACGGCGAATTTAAATGGGTTCCTAATTTGACACCGGTACCTTAAAATTTGGCCAAAGATTGTATATGTAATAAATGTATGCACCATTTTTGCGTTAGGATCTAAATTCTTACCCCCTTACTTATAAACGTGGAATAAGCTTGGAATAGTTTATGCCATGCTTTGTCCTTATCTGTAATCGTGACATTTGACAGAAAGTAACAAAGCATGGCATAAACAATTCTAAGCTTCTTCCACGCTTATAAGTAAGGGGGTTAAAGAGTATTATAGTTTCCAATCGCTTATCTTAGAAAGTGAAGTACGAAAAGAGTCAAATTTAGCAATGTGTTTAGAAAATTGTTAAAATTGGTTCAGTGGTGCATGGCGATATTGTAGAACAGGGGAGAAGAGAAGTATGATCGAGAAATGCTGAAACCATGTCAAAGATATGCCTTTAACACGTTCTAAAATACTATGGCCGCTGCCTGACTTGGCATTATACATGCAGTTAAATCAAATATGTTTGACGTGAATGTTGCGCATCGGTCGGTTAGGGATTGTTGCCTGGCAACCCTCTCCAATTCCGTATTTTAGTGCAAGTTTACTGCGAGTTTAGAGAGGGGTCTAATGTGTGACAGATACCGTCGTGTCACGTCTCAGTGCACCCTTAGCTTTATACGTTCTACTATTGTGTACAGGCCTCTTAAAATGAAGAGGGTTTTAACCAATTTTCCCACGCGGGGCTAGTGCAAGCTGGGGACTTCTCAAAGTTGAATAGGTACTATCTTATGTTCTCCAGCTGGGGCTTCTCAGATGTACTTCCACTCTGTAAGTTCTTTTGTGAAATTACCCTTTACATTCAGTTAGCAGAATAAGCAGGGTTATTTTTTATGATTTCTCGCAAGGCTCGTTTATCACACACCATGGTAGGTAAACCAGTCGCCACCACTAACAAAATGTATAACGTTATGCACAATTAAGCGTATCACGTCATCTACCTGTGACGCGATTGGTTTAAAAACGTAACGAATAGAAACGCTTGTTAACGTATTGCACCTTAGCTAGGGCCTCAGAGGGCGTAGTCAAGAGCAAGACGCATATCGCTAAGTTAGCGATTTTTGAAAATCGACGACAATTTACGCAAGCTGATGACAGATCGCTTTTGTACACTACCTAGGTACTCTTATTCCATTGAAATTAGGTCCAAAGGTATAAACATATCTTTGACGTCGACTGTACTTAATTAAGAAAAACTCATTGATACTCGGAGAATATTGGAGATCGAATGGAACTCAGTACCTTGATTCACAAGTCGTCCCCTCAAGCCTACACCACCAACGCTGTTTTTGAATAAACTGTCGTTGCACCTGAGTGCAGTCATGGGCACCATATGAATGCAGCAAAAAGTCTAAAAACATGTACACAAACCTTATTACAATGGCAATAAAGTTCATGCGTACATACTTTTGCAACTTTGTGCGGATATTTGTTTTTAACCTTGACTGTACGTATCGATCTTTGATATACAATATCGGTAAAAATATATAATTACTCATTAAAATATACTGACCGACACATACAATGCACTTATTTATTTAAACGTTGTTCGTAAAATGATGCAATTTATTTATATGTAATTACACACCAAAGAGTAATTTTAATAACACATCATGAAATTATAACAATATTTCGTTGTTATTATGATCATTATTAATTATACCCTCGCCATTATATCAAATTTATTATAACATGTAAAAATATATCAATAGTTGTTATATCAAACATTACAAAACTTCTTGTCTGAACTTATTGCTGGTGTACATTTTGAAGTGATAAAGTTATATAAATATGCTGTGATTTACTAGTTAAACCAGATTTTATGATAACTTATCGATGCTAATATTATGATTGCTTGTTATCTTTTATGTGTTCTATTTCAGGCTTATTGTGATAATAACGAATAAAGATATCTTATCGGATTAGCTGATAAACTAAAGTAGCTATAAATAGACTAGGTTCCTTACCGTATCGGTTTTTATAGTGCAAAAACTATAAAACGTAGCTCTTTCAGCATAGAATATACGATACGATACGATATGATTGTAGGAGTTCGCGCCGTTTGTAATATTGGTATATGATCGATTTAATAAAAAAAAGAGTTATTACATAATGTTAATCTCTTACTTATTTATGTGCATCGAAACGTAGATATTATGTTTACTTATACAAAATTACCGCAAAACAATTGACTGAATGAGGCCAAGATTAACTAAATAACTATTCAAAAGGAATGCGAAGACAGACTTATTGTTCCGGATACCATTAATTATAATGACAAACCTCTATCGCAAATGAAACCTCAATTTTAGCGAAAGACAGTTGAACTTTCTGCAGCATTTAAATAAATAAATAAATAAATATCAGGGGACAATGTCACACCAGTTGACCTAGTCCCAAACTAAGCTCTAGGCTTGTACTATGGGTACTAGACAACGATATAAATACTTATATAGCGAAATATATACTTAAATACATAGAAAACATCCATGACTCAGGAACAAAATATTCGCGCTCATCACACTAATATCTGCCCTTACCGGGATTTGAACCCAGGACCGCTAGCTTCGTAGGCAGGGTCACTACCAACTAGGCCAGCGCGTCGTCCGACAGATAGAAAAAACAGATATGCCCTTTTTTATTTTGAAAGGGGAAATTAGTTTCAAGAAGCGGACAAAATGACTAATGAATGCCGTCGACTCCCAACTAGATGTCAAAGACTTCTATTTTAATAAGGTTGACAACAGAACTAACTGACAAAGAACTTTAATTAGCAAGGAGATACAGTCGTGTTTACTCAAACAAGAATTTTAAACAAACCACATTTAATGCTGAACGACATTTTTTTACGCAGTGCCTTTATTAAAATTCTTCTTTACCTAGTTTTAAACGTTATCTCCGAAGTATTTAAGACTATTTAGGTATTAATAAATATTAAGTACCCTATTCGCTAACACTTGCAGGCTATTTATGCGTAATAATAATAAATGTTATTTAACTATTTTTTTTTTTTGATTTTGTTGTTTTAATAGGGCAGAGTAAGGCGGATTAAAAAAAAAATTCAATCAGATAAAAGTACTTTCCATTGTTCTTTCATTTTAGAGAAAAAAACAGGGATAGGATCATGGGGTCTACTTCGCAACTCGTCTCTATCGCAACTCGTTTATATCGCAACTCGTCTATGTCGCATTTGGTCTAAATATCAGCTGGTCTAAAAAGCAACTGGTCTACATTTTTTTTTGGAGTAGCAACTGGCCTAAGTAGCAACTTGACTAAGTAGCAACTCGCCTAAAGTAGCAACTGGACTAAGTAGCAACTCGCCTAAGTAGCAACTGGACTAAGTAGCAACTGGTCTAATTAGTACAACCCTTTTCCTCCCTCTGAATAAGGAAGAAAAGTAAAAGTCGCATTTGTTTCAAAAATAATATTTTTTTTACTAGACAACACACAATGCAAATCATTTCATGTGATGTTTTTCTTTGAAATGTTTAATTTTCTATTAATGAAATCCAAGCTGATGGTTGATATAGACTGTTACAAATGTGATTACGAAGTGGCACAGTACACAGCCTTTAAAAATGTGTATCCGGAATCAGATTTAACAGGGTGCTACTTTCACTTTGCGAAATCTGTCTGGAAAAAAGCCAAAGAATTAAATTTTACATCAACGACTGAACAGCGACGAGTAGTCGGACTCACAGCCAATCTACCACTACTGCCTACAGCGTATCTAGGAGATGAGTGGTTAAGTATTTTGCAGGAATTTCCAGACACGAAAGAAATGAGGAAATTTCACAAATACGTCCACAAACAATGGGTTAATTTGCGAACGAATTCCATCGCACCACGAATAGTGCCGAAGCGTGGCATCGACGTTTTAACGCTCGCGTTCCTCCAAGGCCTACATTTATTCAATTTGTAGAAAAATTGAGGAGAGAGTCTAAGGTTCAAGATAGTAAAATAACAAAAAACTTCTTGAATGCAGAAAACAAGAAACAAAAAGACAAAGCATTCAACCGGGAATATCAAAAGGAACTTAAAAAACTGAAAGAAGGTATTGTTACATCGTTGGAATGCTGAAAAAATATAACAGAGATAAAAAGGAAGTTAAAATATGCTTAGCTGCTCTACTTATGCATTTTTTAGATATAGTGGAATTATTTGTTTTTGTAAAGGATTAATTTTTGTTTCGATAAATAAGTCAGTGGGTTTTAGTTAGTGTTAAGTTGTAAATAAATTTGTGGTATTTGCGCCTAATGCAATTTTATTACTCAGCCCCTCAGATTGCTACCGGGAATAAAGAATAATAATTTGACACGGATCTATTGTGGGCTAGACTTATCTTGTAAGAATTAGAATGTATACATGTATAATACGATCTAATTCATACATACAGTCACGATATTTAATTTGGTACCCACCTTAGGTCCAAAGTCAATCTGACATTCTACAACAATAAGGTTGAGTTTCTTAACAGTTACAAATGACTTGACATCTCTAATGACATTGACAAGTTCAAGCATATTTTTCTTGAAATGGGTCGCAAATTAATGCTCGTGACCGTACAAGTAAAATTAATAGAAAATTAAACATTTCAAAGAAAAACATCACATGAAATGATTTGCATTGTGTGTTGTCTAGTAAAAACAATATTATTTTTGAAACAAATATGACTTTTACTTTTCTTCCCTCTTCAGAGGGAGGAAAAGGGTTGTACTAATTAGACCAGTTGCTACTTAGTCCAGTTGCTACTTAGGCGAGTTGCTACTTAGTCCAGTTGCTACTTTAGGCGAGTTGCTACTTAGTCAAGTTGCTACTTAGGCCAGTTGCTACTCCAAAAAAAAATGTAGACCAGTTGCTTTTTAGACCAGCTGATATTTAGACCAAATGCGACATAGACGAGTTGCGATATAAACGAGTTGCGATAGAGACGAGTTGCGAAGTAGACCCCATGATCCTATCCCAAAAAACAGACCTAAAATTTATCCGACAGATACTATCAACAGGACATTGAAACATTGGTCCTTATCCGTTGTTTATTACAAAAAATACTGGCAATACCGGGAGGGAGATGGCGTCCGTGGGTCTAACCTAAGTAAACCCTACGCGTGTTAGTGCCTTGGAATTGTTGTAAAGCAAATATACGACGTATTTTCGATATATACGAGTTGTTGTTTCGTAAACAAGACCCGTGAAGTTAGACAAGTGGTCCTTCGAACCGTATTTACTTTTACATCATAACACAAGTAAGTTCATCTAACTCAACGGCTTAAGCATCTTAATACTGTAAAAGTAAATCAGACAATTGAATGCATGTATACAATTTTGATGTATGAATCTCGATATTTACGAGTTGTTGTTTCATGAACAAGACCCGTGAAGTTCGAGTAACAACCATCAAAGAAGTTCATTAAAAAACATCCGTGCTGATATCAGTAACCAAGACAACAAAATAATGACTCGTTAAAAGGTTCGTAGGTCGTTCGAAGGCTCGTAGGTTAAAATTATCCTTGAAATACTAAAAGAAGCTAACAATAAAACTCTTCAGACTTGACAATTTTCAGATCAAGTTTTTTTCTTATCCATCTTGATTAATTCCCTTTAGCATAAAATACTCACGTCCGATTCTCTACGGATCCATTGGAATCACCCAGGGATCACTGTATAAAAACGTCAAGTCAAATAAACCTTTTCTACCTGTTTGGATACGTCCAATTTCAAGCGGATTGCCTTATGGGGCGAAGCGTGAAAACGAAATGAAAAACACACTTCTCAAATTTTATCGTGGTAACAATGACCTGTATGGAAAAATGGAAATGGGTTTGTCCTAACGATTATTAAAGATTTATATTATAACTAAACAGAACACAAAACTGCACTTAATTTTCAGAATTGCCGAAGGTCATACATACATACATTAAATCACACCTGTTTCCCAGAGGGGTAGGCAGAGACCACTTCTTTCCACTTGCTACGATCTTGACAAATTTCTTTCGCTTCAAAAAAAAAACACAAGAAATGAAAAAGGCAAGAAAAAACACATTATCAATAAACAGAGTATGTATATGTAGGTAGTAGATTTTTTTCATTTCCCTAAAATGTGGGTTGTCATTTCTTAAAGAGAACAATGGGAATATATTTTTACGAAAAAAATAACGGCAGAAATATTATATCTTCTAATATTTAAAATAGTAAAAAGTTTCCGAAGACCTCCTTTGAAATCAGTAGTATGAAACTTTTTACTATTTTAAATATTAGAAGATTTAATTTTTCTGCCGTTATTTTTTTAGTAAAAATATATTCCCATTGTTCTCTTTAAGAAATGACAACCCACATTTTAGGGAAATGAAAAAATTATCGTAGCAAATGGAAAGAAGTGGTCTCTGCCTACCCCTCTGGGAAACAGGCGTGATTTAATGTATTTATGTATGTACACCAGACTTATTAAATTAACGGCAGACGGGCAAATGAATATCAGTATCTGCAATAGGGCTCCGTTTTGACCCTTCGTGACGGAACCATAACAACACCAAAACTCCTTGGTTATCTGTTTACATAGGAAAAGCGAAGACAAAGCCCTCTTTACCCAGGTAATCCCAAGAAACAAACCTTGTTTGCTCTCCAAGACGTATCGTTATACCTCAAATAATTTGTAGAGAGAAACGTTACAACAGCGACCTCTGTCGGAAGTGGTCTGGTGTACAATGCTAATACCTAAAAGCCTCCCTAGCAGCGGCAAAGATCTCTCGATGGGATCTAAGGCTCGTTCAACATAAATTGCACATTTCCAGTAAAGTGAACTGAATGTTATGATTCTAATGTAAATTAACAATTAAGGCAATCTCTGATCGTTTTTACATTATGTTTTAATTTCTGAATACTCGTGTTAATAGCTTTTATTGAAAAACGACGTAAACATAACACAATAAAATAAGACTAACTCTATGACTAAAGATATAAATAAACTAAAACATTAAATCTAAGAATGGCCCCCGCGGCATTGTACCAAAGATGCTGGCAGCATTTCCTCGTATTTATTTCTGTAAACACTTCTTCAATAACTATGGAGGATAAAATTGGCCTTGAGATTTTAGTGAATTTGCATAGTAAGGTAAAAAAGTTAAAGCCCAAAAACTACACAAAAAAACTGACATTCGCGCGGCAGACATAATGGTTATGATGATTTACTAAAACAACAAACAATAATTACCTAAATCGGAATAGACAGTGAACGGGCTTCACATAACGTTCAAAAACTTAAATCAAAAAGCAAGATCGTTCTGATCTCAGTTTTAAGATCTGCAACGTAATAGAGTACGTTGATCTCATAAAATTAAGCATTTTTTCCCCGTCGCGTGCCGTGTACTTCTATCTAGTACGATCTTACTTTAGGTAGGTTGAATGTTGTATTAGATTAGAAATACTCTACCTCAAAAAACTGCTATAAAGACGGTACCGTTTTGTATAAATACATACAAAACCTAGTCTAACTTTTGACATCCGTAATATTTTGAATTACAATGTTGTGAAGATATGATCTGAAGGTGTTTTTTAACCATTTCATCCGATATAATATGGTTAACTTTTGTGTCTTAGAGACTTTATATGATGCTTTCAAAATCGTCCCTAAAATATATTTCCGACAAGCCTATTGAGCTCAATTTGAAGTATTTCAGCAACTCCTAAAGTACAATTTTAAAATGCAATAGATTGATATGCAGCCAAAACATGTTAACTAAATGTCCCCTTCATGTTTACCCGAATGAGTATCCTTAGAATAAAATATATAGATTTTTACTTTCACACAAAAGCTACTTTTCACGTAATGTTTTGGTTTCCCATCAATATCTGGTGCGAGCGGGAGGACGGAGACTAACCAAAGGTCACAGCTGAGACCCAAGCACAATGGAAAATCGTGGCGTCCAACCATCGGTAAAACACGTCGCGTCGGTAGAAACGCTTCTTAATAGTTATAACAGATGTCAAAGTCGGAGTTGTAATGAGTAATATGCCATATTCTCAAAATGGCCACCGCCCATCGCCATCCATGGCATTTTATCAACAAAAAGAAATTTAAGAGAATGCTCAGATGTTTTACTTTGGGAATCATGTGTAATTATGGTTTGCGTAGTATGATATATTTATTTAGTTATCTACTTTCGTTAACATCACTCAGATGGATTCGGTAAATTTTCACTATACCATATGCCTCAAGTCGAGCCCACAGGATGAAATGTGTACCTCATAAAAACACTAATTAAACGCATGTACAAATTAATCTAAAAAATACTTTAGGAAAGAAAGACGACTACGTAAAGTTGTAATTATAGTAAACGATACTTTATAGCGTGGAATGGATACTACTTATATATAAGTATGATTTTAAGGGCCTGTTTCACAATCGACGGTAAGGTCAAAGAAAAAACTAATTGATGGCATACAGTTGAACTTGGATGTATCTGTACATTTTCATACTTTGTCGGCGCTATTGATGTACTTAATTCAAACCCTTCGTACTGTAATAAATGACTCTCACAACAGATCTGGGGTGTGATTCTGTAAATAAGCAAAGGTGAACGAATGCACGAGTGATACCAAGCGGCGAGATTAAGTAGTCCCGTCAGTGCGAACAAAACACATTGTAGCGCGTGCATTTTCAATTTAGCAGCACGATGGGTCGAACGTATAAGGCTGCTTAATTGAAAATGCATGCGCTACAATGTGTTTTGTTCGCACTAACGGGACTACTTAATCTCGCCGCTTGGTTTCGCACGACAGTCCGCTCGACCGGCGTTGTTTACAGAATCACTACCCTGAGTTCTAGAACAACCCAACATCTGAATTAAGTCTGGCTATTTATACCACAATCGGACGTTGTGACGTTGAACTGTTTCCCAATGCTTGGTTCCCACGCCGATCTAATAATGATTCTACTTCACATTTGCATCCTAATGACTTGACACCACAACTGCAGGCCCGAATGAGGATGACGAAGTTACAGTACACTAACAAATGTTACCTTATATGTTGGATACAGGCAATATCTTGGTCTAACCTTAGTAGAATACAGTGATCAAGGATCAAAATAATATTATACAAATAAATATCACGGGGAAAAATTTACACCAATTGACATACATACATACATAAACTCACGCCTTTATTCCCAGAATGGGGTAGGCAGATGAGAGCTACAGAATTACCAACAACTCTAAAAACTTGTTAATAATTCTGTAACCACATTTTGCACTTTTAGGCTTTTGTGTGGTTACCAATTGACCTAGTCCCAAACTAATCTCGCTTGGAATATGGGTAATAGACAAAGATATAAATACATATATAGGGAAACACATACTTAAATTCATAGAAAACATCCATGACTCAGAACCAAAATATTTGCGCTCATCATACTAATATCTGCCCTTATCTGGCATTTGAACCCAGGACCGGTAGCTTCGCGTTCGTAGGCAGGGTCACTACCAACTAGGGCAGCGCGCCGTACATGTTGTGTGTAAATGCTACTTACTTGTAAATACGCAACGCGTAATTACCACAGAATGATCAAAGTGTCGTTTAAATAATACAGCAATAAAAAGGAATATACAGTACAAAAAAAAATGCAATGAAAAATACAAGAATCACTAATAAAAATACTCCTAGATAATAGAATATTTAATAAAAACGATATACCTACAGTCACGTTTTCATTTATCTAAAACTAAAAATATACTTGTGTCAACACAGGGATTTGTTAGACAGTAATTGACTGCTGCCATGGGAATGTCAAAAATATGACACTATCAAATAATATTGTGAAATGATGCCCGGGTCGTGACAAATGTTATTGGCAGATGGATATTACGCGGCTGAATTTGCTATGTGAGTGAGTAATATCCTATAACGCAATTTTCGGTATCAGGAGTAAACTGACAGCTAATAGTGTGGGGACAGTGCATTTATTCCTTTGTGTTATGTCTCGATAAAAAGGGTTTGAGTAAAAGTGTTGTCATTTAGTTAATTTTAACATAAATAATCTAACTAAGATGGATCTTCGTTATGGCTATGGTCAAAGAGGAACTGTTCAAATAAATTTAGATAATGACGTATTGAGAGTAATTGAATATACACGGATAAAAAATCACGAAATAGTTGATAAAAGATATGGCGATCAATTGGTACTTATTTAAAATAAAAGTTTTAATAATTAACTAACCGCCTGCAAACTCCGTACAGGAATAAATAATTGCTGCTGTACTGAAATCAAAAAAGATCTAACTATTGCACAAAAAATTCAATACTTTATAATTCATAGTGACTGCGATTGATATAATATAATACTCATTACAAGCACATAAGTTCACTGCCAAAGTGTGCCGATGTTTTATCAGCTGTATACTATCCATATACTACACGTAAACCTTACACACACACGCATAAGGCAATATTGATTGTGTCCTTGTTGGATTATCTATTGCCTGATAAAAGGGGAGGACGGATACAAGATTATAACAACCAATAAGCAAACACAATATTGAAATACAAATATAATTAAGAGTGACATGAGATCACTCAAATACGAGCTTGGAAAATCGTGTTTCCGGGAGCTCTACTTTAGTAATGAGTACGAGAGTTGCTAGATGCAAAATAACACTCACACACAGTTATTTAGAGTACGAATATCTTAAAAAACTAAGTGAATAAATAAATATAGGTAGTTATCATAAAAAAACAGCAAATTGGCTACACCAAGGCAAAAATTAACAAACGCAACACATTCGATGAAAAATACAGCCAGGACCAAAAAATTGGCGTGTTTCACGGCGGATACTTACTTAAAACCTTTTTGCTTTAAAGCAAAATAATCGAAATGCGTTTTACTTCAAACGCATTTTAGCTTTAGCTCAAAAGCGATTGATTCGTTCGCAAGCGTTTTGGTCACAATGCAGCTTTAGTACAAATATTTTTTAGTCTCGATACGAAATAACTTAATCAGTTTTAAGTGGCACCGCGTTTTAGCACAACAGTGATGTGTAATGATAATTATGAGGTCGGCGAATACAATACGTATCTTTTTCTGTACGACAATACGCATTATTTCGTTTTAGGCAAGCGAACAAAGGCCAGCTAATAATATCGTCATAAAAGCTGCCGAAATGCCTTAGTGGTACAGTCAACGTCAAAAGTAAGTGATCAAAATCAACATTTCAAAATATCTATTGTCATGGCATCCCAAATATAACATGTTATATTAAAGTGCTAAATTAATTGATGTTTTAATTAGTCAAAAGAAAGTGATAATAACAGCTGTGCAAAACAGAAGCCTGACATGACATTTCTATCAAAAGCGTCAAACGTGAATTGAATACCAAAATAACGACATTCCAACAATATCGGCAAAAGAAGGATTTATGGCAAATAATTCCAAGATGTAATAAAAACTTATTTTAAATCTTGGCGTAAGGGAGATTGCTATTTTGTCACTTCGCATGTTTTTCGACGAACATAACCGATATTAACCGAAGTACTCCGAGGTTGTCCCAAAACCAAGATTTTATAGTTAAAACTTTAATTCGAAATGTTCAACGATGACTTAAACTGTCGTTGAGTTTTCAAAAATCGAAATAATGGTGATCACTTATTATGACACGTTATTGAGCTCATTTACTTTTGATCAACTACAATAGTCCGTAGCATTTGACTTAATGTATTGTATAGATAATTTTGGGACCCTATTTCATCAGTTTCTTTTGCTGTTGACTGTACATTCAGTTTGATATTGATTGTGTAACTTATGAGCAATTTACTATTATTACTTATCAATTTCCGTTACTCTACAAAATATAACATTCGCAAAACATCATATACGCATAAAATCATACTAGCAAAACACGATATTCGCAAAACATGACATGATATGTACAAATAGCCTGGTTTGGTCATAGAATCGTAGGTAGGTTTAGGTTAAGTTAGATTTACACTAGGCCCGGAGGGGCAAACTACCCGGAAGCGGAGTTCTGTCGACACTGTTTAATTCATATCTCAATAATAAATATTCTTTACTAATGTGATGTTTTGCTACTATGCTTATTTGCAAATGACATCTTTTGCGAATATTAGGTTTGCTTTTATGATATTTTTGAAAATGTAATGTTTTACGAATAAGATATCCAACGACACAGATCGATTTTAGGTTTTAAACATTCGATGACAAACGGTAGGATAAAGTACCTACTTACCAGCAACCCCCAACACTTAATTCTGGCTCGAAACTGACTCGTTTTCGTGGGTTCCGTGATTATGAAATCAAACGAGACCCTATCAGTCCTGTCCATCCGTCTATCCTGTACTGTATAGAGGTATATTACATCGCTAACCAGCGATAAGACCGCCTGTTGTTTACCTGTGTTATTTTTAATTATACTGTTTCTCTGTAAGATTGTTTTTGTTTGGTGTACAATAAAGTGATTGTACATTTTTTGAACCGTTAGAGATAGATGATTGTCGAGTTTTTTTTTTTGCGAATTGAAAATAAAATAAAATAGGGAACGTTTTTTTAACGGTCTTTTGTTTCTGTTGTGTTGTTCAAACGGAACATATAAATGTCAAATTTGGTATGATTATAGAACATACTTAAAAAAAAAAAACGTAGAATCGGTCAAGTGTGAGCTCGGCTCGCGCTAATTCGATTCGAATATAATACCCATTGTGCGTCACTGTGGCGTTATGAAACCATCTGCGCGCGAGTCCGACTCTAACTTGACCAGTTTATTTTTATTTGCGCGTGAAATCACGCTATAAAAACAGACCGATCACTCATAAAAATATTATTGCAGCAGCGTTATCGTTGATAATGTTCGAAATATGACAGAAACATTGTGATAAAAGTAATAAGTAGCCAGGAAAACTACAACCTAACTATAATAGTGACTTATCACAGTCATGATATTTCTTCTATTAATAGTATAAAGTAAAGGTGCTGTTTCTATCTTGTTGACTATTTGTTTCTTTGTAATTACGATTTATAGATTTTGATGCAACTTTTTACATCATTCTTATAGAGAATGCTTTTCGGGCTCTTAACTTCACGCGCTTCAGTCAAGAATACGTAAAACATTCACCAAAATATATTATTAATTTACTAACACAATAACATAAAAACGTTCATAACACACACAAACCGACAGTTAATATTGTCAAACCTTTGATTAATACCTATTCTATTTTCGTTCACGCTAAGTTACGAGCGGTATATACAAACATTAAAAAATTAATAAGACGCTTAAAAAACATCCCACATGTTATAAGTAGGTATCATTAAAATATTATTAAGAGTTGGCATTCATCATCAGTCCATCAGAGGCCAATGTCCGAATAATTTAGTTTGCCAGCGGTTAGTAACATGGTATAATGTATGTTTATCTCAGAATGTTGCCAGGGTATTAAAACGCGCACTTTGGCGTTTTAATACCCTGGCAGTTAAAAACTACTTAGAATGCCACTAATGCACAATTTTTGATCAGTTTTGACTGCTACTGACTCACTTTCTAATTAAATATCTCAATAGGTCTATTAAATCATAATAATAGCAACGTAGTTAAAAAAAAATACGTTAAGTGTGGATTTTTAAACGATTTTTAACCGCCGTATTCAGAGATATTTTGGAAACGAACACGTTCCTTTTTCAAACTTGTGTATGAAAATCGTGTAAAAAGAACGGTTAAGGGCCCGTTGTTTGGTCTTTATTATTAATTTTCCTTTATAATTGGGCCTCCAATAAAAAACTAAATACATGCCTACACAACAAGGTTGGCTTTTCTAAAAGTTTCATTTCGAATGTCATTGTCATGTGTGTCATTTGATGTTCCATTTGAAGTTTACTATGACAAAGCACTAAAGTACCTACTTAACATTTTCGTTGGGGAACGAGTACTTCACCCACTAAAAAAAAACAATTTATCGAAATGTTTTTTTGTAAAAATTACCACAATTCGCACGTTCTAGATCAAGCAACTTAAAGTTGTGCTATTATTAAGTAACATAAGAATGAAACGTCTGTGACGAATAATATGGCCTCGTGTAAGCCCATAATAAAATGCAACGTATTTATTCGGAGTTAAATAAATTAAGAGCCAGTTAAAAAAATTGCTAGTCACGATCGCGAGTTGGAACATAGCTTAGAGACAGCTAAATTTAGCTCAAAGTAGTTGTCTGGGGGTCAATCCGACTGAAACTGTCTGGATATATTGGATCAGAATAGTAAAACGTATACAAGAAATGTTAGAAAATACCTGGTAGAACTTTTAGCTATCTCTTTAGTAACACAAAAAGTAAAGAGCAAGCGATCGTTAAGATTTAGTAATAATGGTAATCCAAACATTTCCATCACAAGTTCTGTTAAGACTGCGCCGAGCTCACGCCGGATATACAATGGCGCCCTCATTACTTTTATAGTGTTTTCTAATAAACTAAAGTAATTTCTTGAAATTGGACATTAAATACTTTTAATGTTCCTATGTGGTTAATCTAGAGTATAAGCTAAGCTATCTCCATCTCAGATCAGTACCTAGTTTATCTCGCAAATATTTGAATCTAGAGGTGCTACTGCCTAACGCACTTGCAAACGCAATCGTTTTCATTTTTAAAATCGTAGGGTTATCTGCATACAAAGTGAAAACAATTATTGTTCCGTTTTGAAGCCGATTGCGATTGCAAGTGCAATAGCGACACTTTCTTGGGTGTTATAAATGGTTTTAATACTTCTTTTTTATAAAAATGTGTCAATCGTTGGAACAACCGAGGACAAAGATACGTATTTATGTCGTTTTGCAACTTTTTTCAATTGGACGAGTTGCATTAGTGTATAATTATATACATATCTTTGTACTCAACAGTAACTATAAATAGTAGGTACTCGTACTACTCGTACATGCCCAGAGCTTTACAAAAAGTTATAAATATTTGAGGTATTTCAACATTTTCCTTTCTGTTAGTTCGATGGTTTATTTTTTCAAGTTACTACCCATTGATCAGATAATCACCAGTATCACCAGGTTAGTTTTAATATCACAAAAAAGGACTACATTGAAAGTTTATCCACCGAACTCATATCAATTTAACACAGTCAAGCGCCGTGAAGTGGTGTGCGCGTCAATTATGGAATCAATCTTTGTTGTGTCAACGTTATACTGTTAGATCTAGGAATCCTAAACTTTAATCCCTTATAAATGTGGAATAACCGTGAGTTAGCTCAAAGATGCTTTGTCCTTATCTGTCATTGTGACATTTGAATTTGACAGATAAGGACAAAACATCGTTGAGCAAACCGCCAAACAGCAGTGTTCGCATTGTTGTGTTCCGGTTTGGGGATAAGACAGCCGGTGAAATGACTAGCATAGAGGCATTCCATCTTAGTCCTTAGGGTTGGCAACGCATTTGCAGTCTTAGGATTGCTCTGTAGTCTTGTGAATGCAAATGTCTATGGGTCACAGTTTCCACTTACCATCAGGTGGCCTGTGTGCTCGTTTGTCATCTCTATGACATAAAAAAAAAAAAAAAAAAAAAAAAGAGCTACCACGGTTATTCCACGTTTGTAAGTAAGCGCATAGGTTATTATGGAATACACCAAAAAATATCGCTCATTCCCGAAATACCACAATTTTAAAATACCAGATTCTCAATATACTTGAATCTCAAAAAATAACATTTAAATTTCGGTATCGTTGATTATGCTTACCTAATATTTCGAAGCTGGTGATTTGGGAATCTGGTAAAGAGAGTAGTCTGGTATTTCAAAATTCGCGAAATTGACGACGTGGCTAGCGTTCACATTTGAGTGTTGAGCTAGAATCATAATTGTACTGAAATAAAAGGTCACATGTAATATTACCTCTTACATTTTTCAAATATCCTCATTAAAAACTCTCGTAAAATAACATTCTGAAGAAAAAAAAAACAAAAAATACTGGCATTATTCAAATGAATACAGCAGCGAAACAATGCTTTTTTCAGCTCGAGGGACATCTGACTCACTCATCTCAAGTTAATATCACGTACTATTTTACTTTCGAACAAAACACTGCGGACTGCTTTTTGAAATGAAAAATTATGACTTGATAAGTTCTTACACCGTGTCCAATAAGTTCGAATACACATCTTTTTGCACTAACCCTAAAGACATACAGACTACAGGCCATCGAAATCTTATTTTAATTTATAAAGTATGTTGTCGTTAACGAAATACAATCGTTTCAAACGTCAAGCATTTGTAGTTTGCTTTTAATCCACGATGAAACAGTTTCGTGAAACGATTATCAGAAAATTTAGCAATGGCGACAGCCCAGGTGCTAACTTCAAGGCCTTAAAACCCCTTGGAATTAAACGCAATCTAGTTTACACCACAATCAAAAGGTATAAAGAGACCTCCTCAGTAGAAGACAGGAAAAGATCCGGTCGGCCACGTTCAGCTAGAACCGATAGAGTAGTAAAGATTGTGAGAGAGCGACTTCGGCGGAAAATACACCGTTCTATCCGAAAATTGGCTGCTGACCTGAAAGTTTCAAAAGGATCGGTACACAATATTTTGAGGGTGGATCTTGGATGCCATGCCTATCAAAAACGAAAAGTTCATGGCATTTCCGAACCGACCATGAAAAAGAGAGTACAAAGATCCAATATAATACTTTCTTGGCACGCAGGGGATGAGTTTGTATTTTGTGACGAGAAACTGTTCGTGTTAGAACAGCCTCATAATGCCCAAAATGATCGATTGTGGGCACCAATGATTAAAGACATTCCGGACAACCAGAAAAATGTTCCTAGGCGTTCCAGAGCTCACCATCGGTGATGGTGTGGGGTGCAGTTTGTAAGCGGGGTAAACTACCTCTAGTATTTATCGATAAAGGCGTTAAAATCAATGCTCAATACTATAAATCCGAGGTTTTGGAGAAAAATGTTGCTCCAAATTTAAAAAGGATGTTTGAGAACGAATATTATGTTTTCCAACAAGACGGAGCTCCTTCACACACGGCAAACGCTGTTCAAGCTTGGTGTCAGGCTAATTTGACCGATTTTCTGCCGAAACATGAATCGCCACCCAGTTCTCCGGACTTGAATGTATTAGATTATTTCGTGTGGTCGTAAATGCTCTCGAAACTACATGATTATAAAATCGCAAACCTGGATCATTTCAAAAAAGTTATCGAGCATATTTGGGATGAAATACCAATGGAAGCGGTGCGTGCCGCGTGTGATTCATTTGAGAAACGTTTAGAGCTAGTAAAAAAAGTTAAAGGTGGAGTTATTCCGAAACATTTGTTGTAAATATTGTACATAAGTGTGCTATTTAATAAAATATAGTTTTCATTGTATTAACTGTTCGTACATTTATTTTATTGAGAATCTAAACTGTATGCGAACTTATTGGACACGGTGTATATCATTGGTAAGTTTTTTATACCTACCTAATTGGAATGTAACTGGGATATACCTGAAAAGTGAACTCTTGATTTTATAATTTTAAGTTCTAAATAGATAAAAAAAACTAGGTTATTTAACTTTTAAGATAACAAATATTTAGCAGAGACCAGCGGGCCTATTGTCTAACGCAGTCACAATCACGATCGTTTTTATTTTGAAAATCGAAGGCTTGTCTGCATACTAAATGAAAACAATTGTTCCGCTTTGAAGTCGATTGCGATTGCGAGCCCCTCAGGTGTTTAAACGTTAAAACCTAAATGTCAAGTAAATATCAAAACATACTAAATATATAACTTACCGGAAAAAAACATACGCAATTTAGTATTTTCTGATTTGTAATAGACGTTCCTCAAATGTTCATGTTCCAGAAAATTCTATATGTTCACTTTTAGTTTTAAAGGTTGTTCATAAAAGTAATAGTGGGGATTGCGTCCTTTTACTGTTAAATGGAAACTATAAAAGCGAAAGACAACGACCGGATATCGGCATGTGTGGGGGAAATAACTTGTGTAAAAGGAATTCCTTGAGCCGCAGCGGCGGTTATCACACCACGTTCTGCGCCCATTTCATCTATTTCCTTACACAATGTCCCAGGCGTTCATTTCCAGGCATTTCATTTTATTTAACAATCGTTGTGTGGCGATGTTATTGACTTTAGAATGTGAGTTAAAGTTGCATTTTATTTATATACATTTTTCTCCACTAGTTTTTGCTCGCGACTTCACCCGTCAGTCGAAAACTTTTGCATTTATGATTTAACCTCATGACTACATCTTTCCTTTGGAAAGGACCCCTAAGCAATGCCATTAATGTCAGTCAGCAATGTCATCTTAAAGTTTCAAAAATACAGGGTGACTCCTAAGTGGTGAACAAAATGATCACCTCTGTGTTCTATTCACGAATATGAACAACTTTCACTATAATGGGACCAACTCTGAAACACGAAAAAAAAAATCAGCTGTTTCATAGAAAAGTTCAATACGTACTCGACCAAAATGTATGAAGCAGCTGATTTTTTTTTTTGTGATTTCAGAGTTGGTCCCATAGTGAAAGTTGTTCATATTCTTGGTTAGAACACAGAGGTGATCATTTTGTTCACCTGTATATTTCATAACAGGCACCCAATGTAGGCACGAAAATAAAGGGACCGCAGTGACGTGACTTATGCGTCACGTTTTTGACGCATGCCATCCGCACCAAGTATTAAGTCACGTCACTGTGTTAAAGCGCGTTAAGAGTACTTGGAGCACCACCAGTGTGGTCGACCGTTTAGTAAGAATAAGAAAAGGCCTTAAGCCCGCGGACTTTCGTTTATTTAATCGCATGGCAGTTGATGAGTCGCTTACCTATACTAAATATTATAAAGCTGAAGAGTTTGTTTGTTTGTTTGCTTGAACGCGCTAATCTCAGGAACTACTGGTCCGATTTGAAAAATTATTTCAGTGTTAGATAGTCCATTTATTGTGAAAGGCTATAAGGCTATATATTATACTCACATAAACCGAAGCGAAGCGAGGGCGGGTCTCTAGTAATATATACAAAAAGATATCCCAATAATTATAAAACTATATCCAATATTTTCGCCCAGAGGGCTGCGTTCTTACTAGGCAAGACCTAGTATTCAAGGTTACCATTATACTTCCGTTTCACAGCACAATAACCGAGTCGCAACTCAATAAGACTTAGTTGAGAAAAATGAAACGAATTAATTAAATATACCTTAACAATGGGTACACTACATAATTCCCAGAGAGTAATAATTTCGCATTCATTGAAATCCCGTAATTTCATAGCTACGGCAATATTTTGATTAAAAAAAAATTGATAACTCTTATAAATCAAACCTAACCTAACCTACAAAATACATACATACAATCATGCCTCTTTCCCGTAGGGGTAGGCAGGGGCCACACTTCCTTTCACTTGCTATGGTCCAGACAAATTTCCCTCGCTTCCTCCACACTCATAAGTCTCTTCATATACGTGCGTAATCTACAAATATCGATTAAACTATGCATTGAATCTAAAATAACTCCAGCATTACATAGGTTTCGGAAAAAATATAATTCGGACGAAATAAAAAATCGAAAAAATAATAATCGGAATTTAAAGGTTTAACAATGGATATTATTATGGTCAGTTACACTTTGTGTTTTGGGAATGCGGTAAATTGCCTAAGCACTGTTCAGTAAATACTGCGGTTTACCTTGTTCTACGCTATAAATAACTTTCTTGATTTATTTTTCACACTGTGGTTGGCTTCAGACTAATTTTAATAATTTTAATTTTAATTTTTTCTTTATTTCCTTTTACGTTTTACGTAGGTATCTGCCCTGTCGTTATGGCAAGCGTCAATTATAAAACTAAAGAGAAAATGAAACAAATAGATACCAGTGATTAATATATTATTTAACATATATAGAAAAATAAAACTCACTCGACTCGTATTACTAGTGTTAGAAGATTATATTGATTGCTGGTGGATTGTTCTTCGATTGGGTTATTGATTGGCCTTTTTATTTGATATTATTAAGCTCTTATAACCACTTTTATACCACTTTGTTCTATCATCATTTCCATTTACTATTATAAATCTAAAACGGGACTTCGCGAAAATTGAAACCCTATATGGATCAATTTTTCATACGAATTCAAGGCTCATTATTAATCAGCGGGTTATTCAACACCATATTTTAACCCGGCGGGTCATAATATTGTACTGAATCTCATTATAACCCGCTGGTTTGCCGATGGGTATAATGACTTACTTTAAGGTGAGGTTTGCATGATATATAATTAGGCAATTTCGATTTCGAGTATGTTTAAAAATACGCAAATAATCATTTGAATATGTGCAAATCATTATTCATTCATTATTACCTTTTTAAAGTAGCTATTTGCGTGTACAACCTGAAGCTAGAAAAAGTCTGGTTTTACAATAAAATTATTGTTTTTTTTTCACGGAATTTTCACCTTTTTGTCCATAAGCATAAATAATCTTTTCAATAATAGATAAACAATGACTTTTATATAAAAAAAGGTGCCACCTCTGGCCAAAGCTGTATGTTTATCATTGTCTTGTACCCATAGTAGGTACAGCCTACGGCTTATTTTCGGAATAGGTCTATTTCTGCGAGATTGTTCCCCGATGTTTATACTGTATTTTATTTAAAGTAACCGATTTAACTTCGGTTATAAAGGTTACAGATAAGAGTGGGCTCATTTTCCGCAACTGATTCAACTTAATTTATGCATCAATTTTGCGTGAAACCAAAAAAAACAAAACAGTTTTGCTCCGACACTTTTCAAATAAATTTACTTTTATATCGCAAACTATTTTTAAATTAAAAACAAACTTATTAAGAAATATTCCAAGCCAAACATTAAGAAATATAAAATGGTAAAACAAACAAACATTGAAAAATCTATGAGCTATTGAGTTAGTTTCTGGCAGCCCGCCAATACTCATTGAACTCGAAGTGTGCTCATGAAATATGTTTACCTTTATTTAAGGAGATAAAAGCATTTGCATCCAAAACATATTTTTAACTTTAATAATATACTGACAAATCGTTTTTGTTTTAATTAAAATTAGCCAATTTATAATACATAACGTTAGCTAACACAGTATCGCCCGGTTCTTTTTCGAGAGGAGTGTTAGGCTTAACACAGCTGAAAAAATCCGGGCAACCGGGTTACTACAAAAACAAATATAGTTTCAAAAGGCAATAAATATGAACTAATTTGCTATTTACAGTTATTTGGTGCTGTTTTAGATGAGTTTTAGGAGGTCTAAGCACTTAACCGGCTTGTTAAACATTTCACTGTAAATAATATACTTAATTATGTAAATTCTGATTAGTTATTTGGTCGACTGGTAGAGAATGCCAATAGGCATTAGGTCCGCCATTTGTACATATTTTTGAGCAATAAAGATTAAATTAATAAATATGATAGATATGAGAAAAAAAAAATTGTTGTTATAGTTTTTCTTTTAAGTTCGTTAGACGTATTAAGGGACACTTTACTTTGACTATTGAATTTATTTTATATAATATGAATAAACCTGCAAAACTATTCCAAAGTATTCCAAACTAAGTATATCTGCTTCTCCGAGCAAATTGACGAAAATAAATAAAAACAGGCATAAGAAGGCGACATTGCCTTAGTTTGCGTTATTGGATTGACGATATAAAATCTAGGGAAATAAGGCAGCTATTGTAGTAAATGATTTTGGTTTTAGGACGTTCCTATGGCTTTAACCTTTAATATATTCTCGTCTATCTTCCGTTTCTTCGAATAAAGATTATTACGCACGATAAAGGGATTTATCCAAGGGTATTGGATTTCTCCTCTTGTTAGTTTACAAATAAGGTAAACGGTAAAGTCTCAAATATGTCGACTCGCTTCCCTGAGAGTTACTGACATTTAAGATTTACTTGAGATTTATTATTAGATCCATCTTTTACAAAGGGAATTCAACACAATTACAAATATACCTATCTAATGTTATATATAAATTCTCTCTTCTTAAATTATATTTCACCATCTTGACAATGTCATGACTGTGACAGGTGAAAATTCGATATACATTGCAAAGTTCACATTGCATACGCTGGTAGTTCACTGGGTTTCATATATACTGTGCAGTGTACATTGAAATATCACCTGTCACCTGTCATTGTCATGATGGTGAAATAAGGGGAAGGCTGTCAAAGTTTACACAGACTGTAATTAATCTTTAAGCGTTTCTTCTCAGCAGTGGTCATCTCTTGACGTGTAAAAGAGCCCGTGCGGCAAACTCACTGAATTATTTTTTACACGGTCACAACATACAATATCAACGTTTTCGATAAACAGTCGCCCATAAGCCAATAAACAAGGTGCTTCGTAAAATTCAAATACGCTCTAACGTCTTTCACTACTTTTTATTTTACTTTAGTCCCTACATGTATTGTCATAACGGTATACCTAAAGTTGCAAAGAAAATGTAGAATCAGGGCCTAGTTAAGATATTTTGAGTACTTTGTCGACTCCGATATATCTGAGGGCGACTAAACGCCAGGTACTTCCGGTATCGAAGTAATCAAAGAACGCCTGTCAAACTTCTCAAAGATTGCCGCCTACGGAAGCAAGCAGTCGATTTTCCTTTATTAGAATCAGGGGGTGGATTCTAATTATCACAAACCCCGCTGCATTCCCACGTGCTGGGTTTTGCTTTAAGACCAGTAGGTCTACAGTAATTGTGAAATACCATGGCGTTTTTTTAAAGCGATAGACAATTTAGCTAATACTTTTACAATTACCTATACGAACTATTTTAAAGTATAAATACTAGAAGGAAGTTTAATGGAAGCAGTCGTTATTTGAAAGATCTGACGATAGTTTCGGAATGAATTTTGACATTTTAAAAACTTATATTGGGTAATCAAGTTTATATTTTGTTGTACAGGCCTTAAGGATAAACTGTTAAATCTTGCCAAATTGCAGTAAATCAATGACAGAGTTATAGCAGTCACAAGACTGAGTTCTATTGCTTTCTTTGCCTGGAACTTTATAGGCTAGCTGTACAAATTAACCTCTAAGGATGGGTTTTATAAGGATCCGTTAGATCAAAGTTCGGTCCGGAATGTCGAAACTTGTATGAAGTTACTCAAATTAGATCTGACATATTATTTACTAACGGGCTTTTATAAAACCGGGCCTAAGGATAGCGAATGCTAGATTACGTTTTGTGGTTCATGTTGTTTTTTTCGAATTTTTCAGAAATATCGCGGAGATAATTCATATTGTTAATGTTCCCCCGTGAGCTCCATTGTGAAACCAACTCAATTCTTGCAAAAGGGTTCAGTAAATTCTTTATGACAGACGACACGCTCAGTCGAAACTGCCGAAGATAGAGCCATTATGATGCAATCTGGAGCTGTTAAAATCCAGTATTATACTGTAATTTATATTTATTTCAATATAAAATAAACTATCCTTTTTAGGGATTTTATCTACTCGAAGTTCGTAACTAGGGAACGTGTAATCCCCACCATCGTGTGTCCTCAGCGCTGTGACAAACAATGATATGTGTTTCTTAAACGTGGCTTCATAAAGTTATTTTGATGCATTCTCAATGAGCAATCATACCACAAGCACAACAACAAAATAAACAAAAAACACACAAACTAAAAAAAATACTAAATAAAACATACTATGACGTCTACTGCAAAAAAACTTTTTGAAGATTAATTTATTACTAAATAAAACGGAGAGCACAACTGAAAGTGAATTAAGAAATACCTCTGGCACTCCGATATGATGAGCACGATGAGAGGCCAAATCCATTATTTAATATGGCATCATGAAGCCCATCTTAAATTTGTCTCATTGACATCCAATGTAGGTATTTCGGGTCCTTGCCTATCATTCATCCTTTTTACGTGACCGGATCACAGGAGATCGTCTCTAGGTGTTCAAACAAGCTCCGTCTTCACTTTCGTTGTTTGTCGTTTCAGATCATGTTTGTTTCCATCAATCCTATTTTATCTTTCGTAGTTACTTGGAAGATTTTTGGTTTGAGTTAAATATCATACAAATACGACTTGTTTTAAATGAAAACCATTTACGCAACTGTTGTACTTGGAAATTATAAATGTTTTGTTTTTGCTACTATTTGTTACTAAAATTTCAAGCCCCCTTTCCAAACTTATAACTAAAATTAAATCCCTATTGTACTCACTGTGCTGTATAAAAAGTTTAGTCTCGACTTGCCAACGCGGCAACAGCTGTTCCGAAGTTGGGCAAAGTCGGGATATTGTAGTGAAACTGTTAGTCAAGAGGAAAATTGCTTTGGCAACAGAAAAATACATTTTCGGGTTAACCGAACCTCTTTATACAGATTATAATATTTATTTAAGAGAACCTGCAAGAGGATTGATAAAATTATTGTTGACACCCAATTATAGATCTGTGATAGTTATCATTTTAATAGCTCATGGAGCGTTATACTTTACTTTACTAGCTTTTGCCCGCGACTTTGTTCGCATAGATTTCGACTATCGTTATTCTCTTGGGAACTTTTAAAATTAACAGGATGAAAGTAGCCTATTTGTTAATCCGGTGTATAAGGACACACATCCACACCCGTCCAGCCGTTGAGAAACAAACTAACAAGCAAACTTTCGCATTTATAATATCAGTAGGATTGTTTGTTTCTTTACAAAACCTTACAATTAAGGAATTGTATTCGTCCACCATTTTAGAACGCTGTCGCAATTAGATGACGTAGTTAACGCTACATCAGCCCAGTGACGTGGCCTGTAAACAAGTAGTGCGACAATTTTTTATTTAAAAAGTATACGGGCGAATCATACTTGTCGCCATTTGAGTTTCAGTTTTTTAAACTAACCCGTTATAGCCGAGATGTAAATTCTAAAATATATAAAAACGATATTACTTTATTTGGAATCTAAAATGAAATTTATCGCAATAATTACTCATCGTAGAAAGTAAATAAATAAATATCAGAGGACAATCTCATTTTTTTTTTGTCCTAAAGTGAGCTACTATGGGTACTAGGCAACTATGGGTCGTGACTAAATTTAATTTTGTTAAACAATAATAAATACTTAAATAGATAGGAACCATTCAAGGCTCAGGAACAAATACTTACACTCATCACGCAAATACCTACCGTTATCGGGATTTGAACACTGGACCGCTTGTCTCATAGCCTGCTAAACTAACGTGCCGTAAAGTAAAATAAACGTGTACTTAACTGGGTATTTCATCAAGTATCAAAGAACCTATACTTCGTTCGGATAGGTATTTAACTAAATGTAAACAAAAAAAAACACGTGATGTAGTTGGTCAGCCAACACTGATACGTCAAAGCTCGAGCAAACAGCTTTGATTGGCTGTTCACATTTAGTTAAATACCTATCCGAATGAAGCATATAAACGTTACTTTGACGCAGACAAAATATTCTAAGTTAGAAAAGTTATAAAAATACCGAACAGTCGGCAGCGATGCTTAGATCCAATTACAATAATACAGCAGGCGTCTTGTGATAAACTAGAGGCCTGAAGATGTCCCAAAACTTGGGTCCGTATTGTGTTCCGACATCTGTGACTTGCGCGGCTGGCGTAATACTGTCTACTGCTTTCAGAGATGTTCCCAACACTTTTATAGTTCTTCGTGAAAAACAAGCTTGGAAAGATTCCAACAACTGTTTGAAAGCATTAGCTCCCACGTAAAGGATGTTTAGTTTTCTTTGGTGCAACTTGTCTAAGACAATAGTTAAGAGACACTTCATATATATTACGAGAGAAGCAAAGATTAAACTCGAAACTTAAATATTCTAGTAAACTTTAAGGAGCTACGTGTTAACAACACGAGATTGAAATGAATCGGCTTAAAAGTTATTATAACAGACTTCAAAAAAGTATGGTTCTATGTTTCACGGTATCTTTTTTTATGTATGTTCACCGATTTCTCTGTCATTTGTGGACCGATTCTAAAAATATATTTTTGGTTGAATAGGGTATACTTCCAAGGTCACCCCAGGTCCCATTGTCACCAAATCTGAATCTGATGAAGGAATCCGTAAGGGATTGATGGAACTCCTCAAATATTACAGGCATACTTATAGCAGTTTTAGTATATTTAGTAACGAGTAAGTAGGTATAGCATTTGTATTGAGAAGTATCATTTGCTGAAATAGAACTGATGAAGAAAACCACAGATGGCCACCAGAACTCCTCAACGGTACCTATTTCAAGAATGGCGATGAGATATGTCGATTAAGATAGTTGAGCGACTATAAGTAAGAAAATTAATTTAGTTGTTTTAATATGGCAATGACTTTCCCACGTTGTTGCTTGTGGTGAAATGTCTTAAGGTGTAATATGTGTAAAATAAAAAAAAACTTACGCCGCATACAAAAACTCAAAAAAATACTGCTTTTAAAATGACAGTTATAAATTAGGTCAATTCAACTGAAATCGGCGACTCACAATATTTTTAACCAAAAGCCGACTATAGTTGGACTGATCTATTACCCGCTTTAAGCTTACAAGATGACGTAGAAAACTAAGCCAGCCATATTATAATTATCAGTTTCCATGAGGTGTTACAATGTCTTAGTGTCTATCTAATCACTGTAAGTAACAACTTTTTTTTTTTTATAATTATTTTCAAACCAGTTGAATAATAAGCACTTTTAATTAACAATTATGATCATTTATACTTTCTAGTTAATGAAGACAAAACCTTGACTATTTAAAGTAATCATATCCTAATAAGAAAAACAGCACCACAAAAGTCCTATACTAAGTAACTACTAAGTTTTGACCTTTAAACTTTAAATAATTATAAAACGTTGTGTGAACTCGTAATTTAACGTATACGCAACATTTTACGGCTTTCCCGTCTAAGCAACATTTTTGAGCACGACACGAATTACAATTAAAGTTTTACGACAAGTTTCCTATTGTAAATCCCCCGTTTGTAATCTCGACTATTTTTAAACATGTTAAACGAGTTCATATGGCTTGTCTGTTCAATTTTTAAGTGTGATGTATTTTGTGTCAGTTTAATTCAAATTAAAAATATTTATGTTGTAAATTGGCCACATGAGGGCTCTTTTACACGTGTGAGTGTGAAGTCACTTGGTTTAATTGACGTAAAAATCATTAGTCAAAAAGACGTTGGTAAATAGAAAGTCAAACTTGACTTTCGTCCAAGAAGCTTATTACAATATGGAGATTGCAGAGCAAACATTGGATTATAGCTAGAAAATATAACCTTGAATTACGTCATGAATGTTTGGCGCCTCTTTCCGTAGGAATGAAGAAGAGAATGCAAGAGTACTTGTTTTTTCCATCCTGTGAGGAAACAGATGCAAAAAGTACTTGACGTAATTCAAGAATATTCTTTTAGTTTTTATTCATTCTCCATATACGTTAATATTACATATACGTTAAATACGTTACAATTTCAACTTTAACCCATTTCAATTTAGTAATCTCGGCTTCAAATTCAAACCTTATGTCAGTCTATGTTAGTTGTCTATTACATTAATCTTTTACGTTTAGGTTCACTTCGCCCAGATTCCCATGTCGTTCACGTTCCTACTTCGTCAGCAATCCCATTTCGTCCACAATCAATTCCCAACTCGTCCACTTCTTATTTTTTCAACATTCCCATTTCGTCCCTATTCCCATTTCATTCACATGCCCAAGTCGTCCACATTTTATTTTCATTTTATATTTGTTTTTATTCTACTTATGATTTTACTTTACGCGTGTTAGTTAAGCTAGGAATGCTGACGAAGTGGGATTGTGGACGAAGTGGGAATATGGGTGAAATGGGAATGTTGTTGAAGTGGGAAAAGGAAGAAATGGGAATATGGATGAAATGGGAATATTGACGAAGTGGGATTGTGGACGAAGTAGGAATGTGAATGAAATGGGAATGTGGATGGAGTGAACCTAAACGATCTTTTATACTGCCTGCGACACCCGGCCCTTTGGGACCGCTTACAGCAAAAAGATAAATCTAGTTTTAGATTTGAGTTCAGTTTAGGTTCAAGGCCAGATTTAAATATTCGTGCAAGTGGCTTTATAACATACACACGCGTTAAGCTTTTACACCCCTCTTTTACTGTCGGGGGTTAAACGTACAAAACTTATTTCATCGTTTCCCGTCAGAAAATTCAAATGGATATTTTATCGGTAAAATTTAAAAATAGACTGCAGTCGTTCGCAAACACACTTAAAAGACTCTACACAAAATTGCTTCTAGCCAATATCCGCGTTCTAGAAAACTCCAACTTTACCGACGACGCTACGAGTCCGCTTGGAGAAAAAACTGCAAGTAAAAGTTTTTAGTTAAACTGAATATTAACTTTTTCTTTATAGTATCAGCTGTGATATACAGAGGGTGAAAAAAATATTAGCGCCAGTAATCGTACTTTTTTAGGCCATGTTATTTTTAGAAAATGAGAGAAAAATGTAAACGATGCTGACGTGTAGCTTTTTTTACTTAACTTATTTTTATTTATTCTTATAGATACTAGAGGAGCTATGTTGCTGTGCCCTTGCAGGGCGTCACATGCAAACCTCCCATTATCTACCACCTATATATATATGTTAATGTGACATGCAATAAAATATTTGAATTTGAATTTGAATTTGGACGTCCGCGACTTCATAGGCGTAGAATTTGTTTCTAGCTACACCCCAATTATTATTTATAATCTTTTCTTTGGGCACCCCTATGATATTCAAGGAACATTGCGTCCAAGTTTCAAGCCTTATAATATGTTCGACCCATCGTGCTGCTAAATTGAAAATGCACGCGCTACAATGTGTTTTGTTCGCACTGACGGGACTACTTAATCTCGCCGCTTGGTTTCACTCGACAGTCCGCACGACCGGCGTTGTTTACAGAATCACTACCTTGCGGTTTCACCCGTGCGTTGAGATGATCGATGAATCAGCCAGTCAGTTTCTTCTTATTATATATTTGGTAATAAGCTCATATAATTGCTGCAAGTTTTAAAATTTTCAATAATTACTAATACTCTTGTGTATAGGTATGTAAAATACCGTTCCCAAACTACATTATGACTTATGACGTGAAAAAACTGGTTATAATAACGTATCGCAAGCGTTCTAGGATGACTAGCTAACGACTAAAAAAAGTGGTTATTTGTCAAAATTATTATTCGTGCTGATGTGTGGCAAGTCTAAGTATGGGTTTTTTTTACTTAATTAAATTTGGGAAGGATATCCATTGTGTCTAAACAGTGGACGTGCTTTGGCTGACATGATGATGATGATGATGATGATGATGATGATGGTGACATTTAAAAATATATGTGATATTTTTTTGTGATATTTAATAGACTAATAATTCGTTTAAATAGTAATAAACGAGTTACACTAAAAAAAAAACTTTTAACAAAAAAAAAAAGGTTCTTAACTCGTCGCGTTTATATTTATTTTGTTCAAAAACAGCTTACCTATTCCTAACAAAGTGATTTGGAAATAAATTGTTAAACAACTCGCAGCTAATAACGAATTAACTAAGCCCGATTTTAAGGGCAAAGCTTTTAAAACTTTGAGCACCGTCAGTTAAGTACTCTGCTCCTCAAACTTTACACAATAGCAAAATTTTAACAAGTAAGTAATCAAGTTGATTAACAAAACCCTTGTTAAGATTTTCGTAACAAAGATAGTAATTAATAAAACGCTTAAAAAGGAGATTAAAAAAAAAATCCGTTCAAACACATTCAAAAAAGTTTAATACTTAAATTATGCAATGCGATCAAAGACGTAAAGTTGTTTTAAAAATACCCGAGGCTCGAAGGTAAGCTATTTTTAGACGCGGAGGCGTATGAAGTCACGTCCTGAGTCATTTGTTCGCGATCAAAATGATACAGCAAAAACTCAGCGCGTTTTTGCGCTCGCTCCTAGACCAAGAACTCCTTACTGAGTCAGATTTGTATGAAGTTTAAACAGCCTGGCACTCTATGCATTTCAAATTCATCGCCCAGGACTATTTTTGGCGTCAATTTTATACGTAAGCCAGGGTGATAGGTCCTGGTAACATGTGACAAGCTTATTCAAAGTTCAGTTCTATTTTTAACTTTAAAAACGTGCCAATGCTAATTTAAGGATATGCTTGTCATACTAACATGCACTTCAATAAAAGTTGATTCTATTGAAGATAAAAAAAATACTTAACCCATATCAACCTTGATTTTTATTTAAGAATATATATAAAAAGTGTTACGCGATGGTTAATCAAATGAATTCATTTTATATGCAACGTATTACAAAAATACCCTGAAATAAAAATAATGTCAACCCTATAGAGCTGTCATCCCAGTCAGACAACTGCTATGTTTATTAGGCTTGACATTATATTAATTATTCTAACTGTCTTATGTATTGCTCATTTATGTTCAAGAAATAAGCCCACATTAAACATACTCGCGATAAAGTGAACATACAAAAACACAAATCTTCACAAACAGTCAGTTTAACTATTAAATCGTTCATTTAGGGAAACTATTCGCATACAGCGGCAATTTAGCTCTTAGATGGTGCTTCAGGTCTCTCACTCACATACTAGAGGTCACGAACAACAAGACACGGTTACACACATGAAAACAAACTTTATAAACCCATTATAATCCTTCTTCTAAGTCGGGTGAACACTGCATTGAAGGTCAACCCAAGAGTAATAAAACCTATTCTGAGAATACTTTTCACACCCATTCAGCCTCAAACAACCGTAACGCCATGCGCCATTCGATGTCGCCATTCGCGCCCGAAATTATGTGCATATTTGTCACAGAAATAGATTCCTCATCGCCGACCGCCGATCTTGTTTAACAATAGCGTACCTAGCCGGTCGCGTGGTTTAAATAAACTAACTCATGTCATTATAAATATTATGTATTAGGGGTTTACCTATGAAATTGGCGTTTTACGAGGGCTGCCTTTTAAGTTGTGTCGTTTGGAAAAACTAAAGACAATTTAAGTGTTAAATGGTATTTATTGTTTTTCAAAGTAATCACCGTGACATGTAATACACTTTTTCATTCGATCGAACCAGTTTTCGAAACACTTATTCCAGTCCGAAGTCGGGGTCTCCAAAATGGCCGTTTCGTATGCCTCAACGGCTTCTTCAGGCGTCTGGTACCGTTGACCACGAAGTCGTTGCTTGATTTTTGGAAAAGTAAATAAATCGTTAGGGCTTAAGTCTGGACTGTACGGAGTGTGTTCCAGAATTTCGACGTTTTGCTCTTTTAAAAACGCAATTGTTTGCCGAGCGGTGTGCGAGCTCGCATTATCGTGGTGCAGTCTTATACGACGTCTTGGGTTATTTTTTCGAAACTCGCCGATGACTTCTGGTAAACAGACAGTGGTATACCAGTTAGCATTAACCGTTTTACGATCCTCGAGCACGATGGTGGCAACGTGGCCACTTTTCGCCACAAACGTGGCGACCATGTTTTTCGAAGTGCTCCGTGAGCGTATTACTTTGGTCGGTTTTGGCTCATCTTGGAACACCCAAACAGTCGACTGCTGTTTAGAATCGGGATCGTAGGCATATATCCAAGATCCGTCACCACTGATAATGTCGTAAACATGTTTCGAGTTTCCTCGGTTGAATTGCCGCAGAGTTTTGCGACACCATCGAACGCGAGCCATTTTTTGGTCTTCACTGAGTAAATGTGGTATCCAGCGTGAGATCAACTTTTTTACGCCTAAGTGATCGTGCAAAATACTGTGAACACTGGTCCCTGAAATACTTAAGGAAGCTTCTATCTCACGGTATGTCGCATGGCGATCTTCGACGATCAGTTGCCGTACAGCATCAATGTTCTCCTGGGTTACGGCTGTTTTTGGTCGACCTTCACGATGTCTATCACCAAGACTAGAGCAACCACGTTGAAATTCTAAATACCAGCGTTCCACAGTCCGGAGGCATGGTGCTTTATCATTGAAAACCGTAGTCAACTCTTCGAAGCACTGAAGTCGCGTTAAGCCCCTTTTGAAGTTTTAAAAAATTATCGCACGTAAATTTTCCTTCGAAATTTCCATTTTCACAACTGACTTGTCAACTTTGAACGAACGCTGTACTAAAACGGTTGGGCCGATTTCGAGTCATTCTTTTGTTTTCGAATTCTAAATTCAAATATTTTAAGATGACACTAGTTCTTTTTTATGCAATCACGGGAGGTTTGCAAACGACAGAACTTAAAAGGCAGCCCTCGTATACGGAGAATTTTATGAAAACGGTGGTTTTTATACTTTTAATTTAGCGGATTATTTAATATCGTCAAATGCAAACCAAACAAAGTTCTGTCAGGAATATTGGACACTTCTAAGCTATATTATACATATCTTAATTACTTAATAATAGTTAGCTTCACAAAACTCTGCGTAATTGAAACACTTGAACTCGCAGCACTTGAAAAGAGTTGAGTTCACACTTTAATTTTAAAAATTAAGTAAGAAATTTAACCATATTATTTGTATTTAAAACCTTTATAACACAGTGTATTAATGAAATTTAAAAAATATTTAGAAGTTAAAATAAAATTGAAATGAATAAATTCCGTACGAAATAAAACACGTAAAAACACGCCAATTTCATAGGTAAGGACCCAATATTTCATAGGTCAGGGTATAATCCGATGAAACATGGAATTATTCCCATCTATTCCATTGATGCCACTGGAAATAATCAGAAGCCCTTATTGCTATTCAGACTCTTGATTGACGCTAGAAAAGATTTTCAAGAACTGTCAAAATTAATGGAATTGACATAAGCGCTCGATGCAACCGTCCGGCAGCTTACGTAGATCGTTAACGTTTTCGATAACGATAACGTTTGCCGAATGCATCTTGACGAAAACAACAGGAATTGTAATCGCAATGGTTTTCGAGTAATTAATTGCTACATGTTAAATGTTGAAAAAATTATGCATCATTGACGTCGAAGTCGTCACTATCACGTTACAATATGTTAAAATCGGACTGATGTTTTATGATAAGGAACGTTTTCCTTTAAAATGATATACTTACTCACATTCACGCTATTGACATATTCGCGCTATTGAAATCTGAACTAAAGTGACTCCATATTGAGTCTTCAGCACTGAACACGACGTTAAGCGGTAGCCTCCGAAACACATCATGTCTCCAGAATCGCAGCGCGTAAAGCAGCAAACACACTGAGAGCGAAGACGTCGCGGTGATAAAAGGCCGTTTTAACACGAGTTGCAGAAAAAAATATAATTATCTTTTCCTTCATAAACGTATTTTTGTCTGTCGTTACAATGTCTTTTCCAACTTTGTCATCTTCAAAAATACGCAAAAAAATTGCATATGTACTCGTATTCAACGAAGACTTACCTTGAAGTGAGTCGTTGTTAGTTCTGTAACAAAAGTAAAATGAATGCCCGTACTGGTTGTAAAATTACCCAAATTATGTAGTCTGCAGATAATCAAACATTTCGTCATGGTTGGCTGCGGGGACGCTAAAATTAATATTATGTTTATGCAAATTTCAGATGGACAATGAAGCACTGTTTTCTACTTTAGAAACAAAAACTTAAAATTGAATACATAACACAATAATATTTTTCTTAAATTATAATTGACGGCAAAAATGCCAAAAAGCCATGAAATAATAATGTAGCTAACTATGTCTTGAAATGCATCATAAAACAGATTCTGACAATACAGGTCAAAGTGGCTTGAACTATTAAAATGACTTTTATACACGATTTAATTTTCCCCAATAACATCTTAACTGAAATTAGAATTTAAGATATCATTTGAATTCAGAACAAAACAATAAAAAACATTAAACAACAGCCAAATACAAATATTTGATAACAATAGTAATCGTAACGAAATAAGTATCACAATAGGCCGTAAAAACTAAACCGATGCAGTATAAACTACATAAAACGTGTCAAAATAGGATCATAATGGCTTCTTTAATAGCAATCACAAATCAATAAAAGTGATTGATGGCTTACTATTTAGGGAGTTCCTTGTTATTATTTATATGCAGGACGGTAACCGTTGACAAACCATTTCGAATACTAATTTACTCAGAAGTATCATATGCTCGATTATTCTGAGCTCGTCAAAACAATCAACAGTGTCGCTATTTAAGTTTTTGCAGCTTTTTTTGTGATGATTTGAAAGTCATTCAAGTACAAGTTTACATTCTTTAATTCTTAAGCGTCAAAATAACATGCTTATGCTTTCAATTTTAAAATACTGTTCATAAGTTAAATAAGTTTATTGATCGTTAGTAAACAAATAAAACAATTGAACAAATATGTTTTAAGAAGCAAGTATTTAGGTATTTAACCGATCGTTAGCATGGTTTCTTTTTACGCTGGAACCGCTACTACGTGACAAGTATGGAGTAATAAGATAATTTAATATTTAATAACAACAATATAACTTATCAACAATACTGTTATTTCAAGCAAATTTTGTTGTTTGTGTTTCTGCAAAAAATTCGTTATCTTATACCTTTTTATTTTTATGTCAATCGATGCAGTTTATACGGGCGTATTTTGCTTTTTAGGGTACCGTTGTTAGAGGTATTTTAAAACCAGAAACTTTACAAGATTTCTCTTTTACTTTAAATAAGGTCAACCGGGGTAAAAGCCACTATGGGGTTATTGCGTTTATTCGAATTATTTTTTAAACAACGTGAGTTACAACTGCTCCCGCCATGTAGTGATAGACACTTGAACTACTTGGAGGAAAACGCGTACCATAGAGGGCGTTTTAACAGATCGTATTCGAGTCGTTGATCATTTTGAAATTTAGTGTCAATCCAGACCAACGCGGAGCGTGAGGTAAGTGTTCAAAATCCATTTACATCCTGTTTTTTCTTTAGGTTTCGGTATTATTTTTTATTAAAACATGACCAGTTTTAGTTAACTCACACGTACGAACTCCAATTTGTATTTAACTAGCGACCCGCCTTCGCTTCGCTTCGGTTTATTTGAGTTTTCTATAACACACGTACATAAAACAAAATTTATTATACATAAAAACTTTCCTCTTGAATCACTCTATCTACTAAAAAAAACCGCATCAAAATCCGTTGCGTAGTTTTAAAGATCTAAGCATACATAGGGACAGACAGCGGGAAGCGACTTTGTTTTATAATAATGTAGTGATAAAAACCTTCCTCTTGAATCACTCTATCTACTAAAAAAAACCGCATCAAAATCCGTTGCGTAGTTTTAAAGATCTAAGCATACATAGGGACAGACAGCGGGAAGCGACTTTGTTTTATAATATGTAGTGAAATGCTTAATGTTTAAAGTTAATTCCATATAAAGTGTTTGGAGGTTATTTTTCAAATTTGGCTAAATGCGTCAGTACCTTTGAGGTAATTGCGTCAGTGTAACGCTTTTGCCCCAATGTCAGTGGTGAACAACCTTTTCCTTGTTGCGTAATTTTAATTTTAACTTTATTGAATTATAGTTTAAAATTTATGATGAATAAATAGTAACAAATGATCTTGGTGTTTTGTTTGTTCCTATAATCAAATTCTGAGTCGTGTCCGCTCTCTTTTAATATCAGAATAAGTACTTGTATACATAAAATCGAAAAACTCTATTTGATTTTACCCGCAATCGGTCACAAGGTGAGAATAACATCTCTTTCATAAATTTTCTATCTCACTTTTTTCAATCGAAGAAAAATGTTTACGACATCTGGTATTTAGGTTTGGATAAATGCGTCTACAAATTGTAGACGCATTTTCCCCAATTATATTATTTTCTGTCTCAGCTTGTTAATAGCTGTTTTTGGGCCCTTCTAATTATAAAACCTTCTAGAAAACTGTATTGCAGAAACGTGTCATGAAGTTTTGAAGGCCTAATTGCAATCTTTTAACAATTATTTTAAAAAGATGCATTTTCCCAACCTGGGGAAAAAGCGTCTAAAATCTCGTTTTTTTAAAAAATGCCTATATATCTTTTAGTTATAGTGCAGCGAAAAATTTAACACACGAATTTAATTCCCAAAGAGTTGTAAAAATAACAGAACGAATGAGTATTTCAATATAGTAAATACATAATATCGTAATTTAGGTCTTAAAAAAATGTAAAAAAACAGTGACGCCTTTACCCCGGTTGACCTTACAACATACTTATTTACAACTTCGTCGTTATTTGCTTACTTAAACGCATATTTCGGGAGAATGACCAAAATTGTGCTAATTACATAATCGTCCATACAAAAAGGGTAACATATCGGGGGTGTTACGAATAGGATAAAGAAGAGTGAGTGAGAAGAGAGTTTTTATCTAATCCAATGAATAAAATTTGATTTCAACGTGATAATATTGCAGCAAAAAAATATTTTGTAACTAGGTATTCGTAATTAACCATAATAATTACCTACTCATTGTTATAATTTCCTTGTCTTTCTGTTTATTGTTTGACGGATGTAAATGCAAAAAATCTCGTGTCACAGTGTTTGTGGTCGAACTCCTACGAAACGGCTCGACCGATTTTAATGAATTTCTTTAAATATTTTTGTTAAGTATGAGAATATAATATCGTAAATTATATTTCATAAGGTTTGTATAAAAAAAAATACACTCGGGGCGCAGACAGCAAGCTACCTAGGATTAGATAATAAAGTAGGAATATGAACTTAAATTTTCGTGTCGGTATATCACAGTTCAATTTAAGGTAAAATATGAATAAGAAGCAAGTAAGGGCGGGTCACTACTTAATAAAATAACACATTTCAATATTAACTAGTATTGAAGTATCTACACTTATATTATGAAGCGAAAAGATTTTGATTGTTTGTTTGTTTGTTTGAATTTAATAGACTCCGAAACTAATGGGCCGATTTGAGAAACTATTTCACCATTAGAATCCTACATTATCCCTGATGAACATAGGCTATGCTTTATTTTTCTATGCGGACAGAGTCGCGGGCAATAGCAAGTAGTTAAATAAAGTACTTGAGCAACAGAACCACTGTGCATAAAGGAGCTTCACACCTCACCCGTATCTAAAAACAGAAATACCGGTATTTGTTTTTATCACAAAACACTTACTTTTGCTAACCTGCATTCATTTTTATAAATGAAATCGACGCCACCGGACTTACGAATATAAAAAAAACAGTCAAATATGTCTAGTTGTTCTCATGTGATGCACTTGCCAACTAACATCATTTCATTTTCCAGCGGCAACCACCACAGAAAACAGTTTTTCGAATAAAATTGTATCAGGTTGCCAATTTGATCCCGCAGGGCTTATTTTTAAACCCTGTTGTCTATGGTTTAAGTGGGTATCGAGATTGCGAGCGTTGTTATGTCGCAAAATCTTCATTAACCACGGTAACTAGAATGGTTATATGGTGACAAAAACATCGTAAAAACCCATTGGCATGGTTTGGTAATTAAATAAATAACAGAATGGTCTAATATTCATAAATAATAAATTATTCCCAACGCGGTGTCAAAAACAGTAAAATTATACGACATACGCGCGCAACAGTAAATTACCATCAACTCATCGCATCCTGTTAATGTATGGCCTCATCAAACGTTTAAATAACGATGTTAAACCAGACAGTTAAAGTGCAAGTTTATTTCTGATATTAACGAGTCAACGAGATCAAAGAACACGGATCGGGTTTACTACGGTGTTATACAAGTACTAGATAATAAATTAAATGCCCATCACTACATAAGTACACACAACAACACATCTAGCTATACACTTCAGAAATCTGAAATATTGCATGAAAGAGAGTCGCACTAGAATGCGTATGTTGTTGACATAATACACATATATACATCTCTTTCTTTTTCTCTCTGCTCTGTCTTTAATGGTTAGTTAGGTGTGATGTTGTGTGTACCAGGCAGATAAGAAGTCAATCCTGACACATTCCACGATCATGAAGTTTCTGGCTAATTGACATTGTTGACAGCTGTAAAACAATGACAAACTTATTTTTCGCGTGTGAAGGAATAGTAATGAGAATGACGGCATTGTTTGATTGCAATGCATCAGGATTGACTTCTTATCGGCTGGGCGTTTTAGGATCCATTTTTATCCAAAAAAGGGGTGTTGAGAAGCTTTTGTGACCATAAAATCGGGATTTTTAATTTTTTAAATATATATAAATGGAAAAACTAATTAATCGGGTACGAGTATCATTATGATTATTTTACGCGTCTGCTATGTTAATTTGTTATAATCGACAGTTCATATAAGAATCTGAAATTCATTTATAATTTAACCTGGGCTTAACCTAGGGTTAAATTTAAGTGCAAGCGGGCCTTACACTATATGTGTTTTACAACAAATGACACCGTTTTCTGAGAATAGTAGAACTGATGTCACTATGGCGTCATAAGTTAGTGATCACTTTTGTTACCTGTAACTTTACCGTCAAGTATTTAAGTACTCGTAAAGCCATCCCAAATTGCCAAATGAATGAAAATTACAAGGTACGATAATGCTCTATTTAAAATGTTGAAAACAAAACCTGGCCACAGAGCTTAGGATTAGAAGTTTTAATCCTGCAGCTTCAAATACAAATATTTTTTCCAGTAAATTGGCCACACTAGGGATTTTTTTCACGTGTCGGTAATATGCAGGGCTCGGAATCCTGTTTTTACTAGCTCGTCAGAAACGCCAAACATTTCAAATTGAGTATTTAAATTTCGAAAAGAATCGATACTACTTCGGTTCTGATCAAAGAGCAAAAAAACTGTTCTTGCTCGAAATAACTGCTAATTTGTTCGCACCGCCCACCGCCGCCATTCGTCTTTCCTACCCTATTACACTATTGTATTTTCTCTTGCTAAGCTTGAAGTCAAGCCGGCCTTATCATTTAAAAATGAAATAATCGCCACACCATCCAACTGCGGGAAGAATCAAAAACCAAAAATAGCAGGTTAATCCCAGCGCAGCGATCATAAACGCTCGCGAATCGATTCCGTTCCGAGCGAGCGTTTTCGAAAAACCTGGTAAAGAACCATAATAAACCAGTATTTTTCAAACCGTTCCCAAACCCTGGTAATATGTAGTGAATCTAGTACCGCTACAGACAAGACTAACATTGCTTAGAAGAAGCGCTGCCGCAAGAAACTCAAGCGAGGCATTCTACTGGGTAAAATCATTATTACCTTTGAGGCTTTGACATGCCATCGCATTGTTAACGTTCTTCTGTAATACAAAGATGCATTACTCTAACTAGCGTTCCCATTGGTTTTGTCAATCTACCAGCGACGCCATTGGTTTAAAAGTAAAACGAATAGAAACTCTAGTTCATAGTTCAAATAATATTTTTGTTGAGCAATAAACAGGTTTGTGTAATTGATATTTATTTATTTATTTATAAATTATTAAAATTAGGCGATTATTATTATGTTAGGCGATGGGATTGCTACCTGTCACTAATACACTGGTAAACATCTTAGCCTAATTGTGCAAAATGTAGTTAAAGAATTATTAACAAGTTTTTAGAGTTGTTAGTAATTCTGTAGCTCTGCCTACCCCACTCTGGGAATAAAGGCATGAGCTTATGTATGTATGTGTAATTATTAAAATATAAAACAAGAAAGTTAATAACTCACGTAACAAATAGAATGATTTCGAATTAACAATTTAAAACAAAGATTATGAGAAAAATACGGTGAGGTCCTACACAACACCATTGTTTTTGCACTTTCACCTAATCGACTTATACCTACTCATAAAATTACATCCTTTACCAAAAACCATACCTTGAACACCAAGAAAAACATAAAGTAACTTTAAAATGTTAATAAATTATTATTAAATAAGTATAAGGTTAAAAAGCAAGTCACCGAGCATTATTTTTTCTTTATAATGTAATAATGCCTTCTTGACAAGCCGTTGCGTACTTCCCGTGTTTATTAAAATAAAAAGCAATGTAATAAGTAACACTAAATATGTGTACAAAATCAACTTAATTGATTTGTCACGCGACTAACCAAATTAAAGTAACTCAGTCAATTAAAGTTAGGTATTGAAAATGGCTGCGTGAGACTGCTGTTCCGTCAAAATGGGATCATGTTTTATTTTGTTTTTCAATGTATATTAATAAATGCGAGTGACACAAAACCAACCATTGTGGAACCTCTACCCTTAACATGAGTTACAATTACCGTATTCGCTAGCGACTCGAATGCTCTGTCACTCGCAGTCCTCACAGTATTCTTATAGAGTGCAAGGAACAGCGCATTTGACTCGCTAGCGAGCAGTCACGAGATTGAATTTGGTACCCACCCTAGGTCCAAAGTCAATCTGACATTCTACAACAATAAGGTTGAGTTTCCTAAAAGTTATAAATGACTTTACATCTCTAATTACATTGACAACTTCAAGCATATTTTTCTTGAAATGGGTCCGAAATTAACGCTCGTGACCGTAACTCATCACAAGGGTACTGAAGATCTTTGGAAAAGGCTTTTGTCCAGCAGTAGTTGCATTTCGGCTGAAATGATGATGACGATGAATTATTTTTTTTTGTACATACCTTGTGTCCATTATTGTCATCCGTACACTTACTAGTTGTGAATGTTGTAATCTTCCAGCAACGATGATAACTATGCTTTCAATGGGCAAGTGTGGCATCAGATAAGCAGAGTGAGCAATCCCAATAGGTTAGTATGGGGACGTCTCAAGAACGTCGTAGATTTTAAAGAAAAACTGTATTTCGAGTATTTTATTCTTACTCCCAAACACAATGGGAAATCGGACTAGGTTAATTACCTGCTTCGATTTTTGGTCATGAACACAACCAGATTTGTCATTTGTCACTTTTTGAAAACCGCTTTTACTCACAAAATGGACGACGTGGTTTTTAAGATAAATTACTTCTGTAATACCATACGAGTAGCTTAATTGCAAACTTCTCCATACTAACCAATTAAGATTGTTCACTATTGGTATTCCTCATTAATAAAAGCTTGAAAGAATTCCTCATTAATAAAGCTATTATACACTAAGATAATACTTAGAGGAAAAACAACAATAAAAACTTATATTAAATATATATACACACACATATATTCTACTATACATAATAAAATATAACATAAAAATACAAGATAAGTTCCTTTTTAAAATGAACAAAAACACTATTATGTGCCATACATAAGTAGGTAAATGATTTAAACAGAATAGATGTCTATATAAATTGTTATAATGCACTGCATATGCAAATTTTAAGAAATTAAGCTTTACAAAACATACGTATTCAAGTCGTCCTCTCCTCACCAATTTTGCGGTACCCAACAGGGTCTACAATTAAGTTTTATTAAATAACAACTAAAACTTAAGTTAACCTAATATCCTGTAAACTAATATTATGGAATGCAATAAATGATTGAGTATTGAGTATTGAGTATTGGTCCTGGCCAACGCGATAGATCATCAGTAGACCCCGTTATCTTGTCGCACTGACATTACTTTTCACTAGAGTGTGAATGCTTTTTTTATCGACTATCTAAATGTCGATAGTGTATGTCACTGATAATTTCAAAGAGGTGTCACTAGGTACTACTTATTAGTTTCCGACCCACTGAAAAGCCTGAACGGGGTGAATAAGTGGCCATACTGAACCACTTTCTCTATGCGGCTAACCCTGAAATCTCAAAAACATTTTTGGACTTTTCATACATTACGAGTTTTACGAGAGACACAACCAATAAATAAATAGCAATTAAATAAATTCCACAATTAAACTAACACTATTCCAAAGAACTGCAAGTTATAGTGTCTGTCAATGTGACATGCAATTGCAAATCATTTATCTGAGGTTATCGCTTCTCGTAAGGCCAATAAGGTTATGTAGTCATTTGTAAACAAAAAGTTTTAATTGAAATTGAGTATATACTCTTAAAAGGCGAAAATTCAATTGCATTATATAAACATCGATATCAAGAAGGTCGATAAAAAAAACATTCACACTCTACTGAAAAACAATATTTTTGCGACAAGATAACGGGGTCTAATCATCAGCCTATGTCGATTTTATATATAATAACGTTATGCGTCTTGTCTAGGCCTACAGATGATTTACATAAAGCTATGTCCCTTTTTTCCAAGCAATGAAGTATCGACGTAGAAAATGATAGATTTGTTTGCTACATATGATACAATCTAAAATCTTCTTGACTTCTCGTAGCCGTTAGGCTGCATATACACTTACGTGAAACTAAGAGAAATATGAGAATGGAGCGGATAAAACGTCTGTTGAGATATTAATTTTTACTAATCGTGGTCGACTTCCCTGCCTGCCTCGTCCCGCCACCATCTGTCACCCTGCAGAAGGGTCACCCATGAAATTGTTTATCTCTATTTATTACCTTTTTATTCTTGACTTGATAAAATCCAGGTTTTTATTTGGGAAAAAGGTCTACAGGAAATTTTAATTTCTGAGCTTGTTTAATCATGGTGGATCGTAAACCCTTTCAACCCAGAAAATATCATGCCTTCATTGAATCTGAAAAGATAATGTGTCATCTGAAAATTTCCCAGTAAAATAGTTAGTTTGCAGCTTAACATAATCTCAATTCGTCTCAATATATTTAATTATTTTTAATAGGCTATAAAGTAAATGTTAAACAAAGGGCGATAAAATTATTAACGCTTCAAATGAGTATCAATTCACGAGCATGTCAAAATCAAACTCGTTGATCACATCGTGCAGAGTAGTGTTGACGTGTTTTTGGCTGTGATAACTAAAAATAAATAATAGAAGTGTTATTATTTCTTACTAGTTCTTAAACTCTTACTATAAGTAATTATAGTTAGAAAAAAAACTATTAAGTGCGAATTAGACTAGCAATAAAAGTTGCAGAAGTTGATTACTGTCTTACTTTAACTTTAGTTCTAGAGCAATAAGCACAATAATTATTTTGCTATCTTATTCTAACTTAAAAGTGAAATTATGACTGCAGTCAATTTCTGCATTTACGAATATTATTGATATTCTTAACGTCGGTTTAGATTTAGAAAAAACCATCATATTTTTTTCTGTAATATTTACAGTGAGCCCTTTTTATTTTAGGTTTTTTTTTTTACTCAAAATCAGTAAAATACGCCGTTCTCATGCCATGCCATGCCCTGCTAAAGTGTGCTAAGTCAGGGAACAATTGTGTTTTTCGGTTAAAGTTTTTTAATTCTAAAATCTGTGAGTCAATTATTTCTAGGTAAAAAACGTGTGTAGTTGTCAAGAGTGTTAAGCCATAATTGATCGGCATTACCTTAGGGCACTTATTGCTAGTTTTAAAAAATTCAAAAGCCTACAAATTTTAAAGACAAAACAAAATAATAAGGATATAGAGACAAAATCTGTTTTAGCAAAAAATATATAAGTACCATTAGTGTTGTTTAATAATGCTATATTGAGAATCTGGTATTTTAAAATACCGGTATTTCAGGAATGATAGCTTTAATTGTATTGAAAAGTTTGGTAATGTCTAAGTTTAACTTAGTAAGTCATACGTAGAGCATCACGACGAAAAGTTTGTTAATAATTAAAAAATATAATCTGGAAACGTAATAAAGTCACGATTACAAATATCAAGTAGGGAAGCAGATGCCACGTGGCCCACCCAATTGTAATTTGAGGTTTTTCGTCAGCATTTCAAATTCGTTCAACTTAACAATTTAGCATATAGATGCTACATTTTTTGTGCCTTATCTCTTGCGTCGTAGGTTATAATTTCCATTGCCATCTAAATTTTAATATTGTCTATGCAGGATGCGTGGAGTAATTTCGGTGCCTATATTAGAAGACGTGCTCCGTGAGTCAAATACTTGATGATTGATACCGCATTAGAATGTATATTTCATTAAGTAAAGTAATATTAAAATTTCGACAAAGTTGATACGTAAACTATTTTGATTGCTAGCTTGTTGTTTGTTAAAAAGCAAATTTAAGGCATTAAATTAGGCGTTTCTTAGAAATTTTGTACCTAGTTAAGGTCAAAAATTAAGAAACGTTAACTTCTCCGCTAAGGTACGAAAATTAGCTATACTGTTATAAGACAAATGGTGGTTATCTCAGACAAAACTCCTGCCGCAAGGGCAGGCATGTTACTAACGGGTGAAGATTGAATCTGCCTTATTGACTGAATTTGAGATACTGCTAATTGGCGTTGAGAAAAGTATAGATAAATGTACGACAAATTTTCGTAACTCTGTGAAAAAGTTAACGATTCTTAATTTTAGTCCTTAACTAGGTACAAATATTCTAAGAAATGCCCTAATTTGTATAATGTTTACTTTGATTACTTGATTATTTACTGATATTTGATTACTTTAAAATACTAAAAGCTAAAACAAAACAACATATTGCATTAATATTCCTTTCCATTCATCAAGCAGGAATTCTATACCCAGCCTCTAGTATATACTAACTTTGAGATAAACAGAAACAAAGTAAAATTGGAATTTTATTCACAAAGCAAGCATAAGCATAAACGCACGAAATCGAATAGCAGAAACCAGCCCGCCGCTAAATAGAAAACGTCACAAAAAGACATTACCTACTACAATTTTAGTTTGTGTATTTTTAATTAGGTTGTTGGTTTCAGCCAAAGCTCAGGCTTACGTGGCTACGTGCGCGCGTGACAGTCATATACAGTACTGTCTAACTATAATTAGACTGTTAGTACTTCGTCGACGAACTAGTTAAAAAGATGTTTAAAGAAACACAATTCAGGGATTTCAGTCTTAAAAGTGGTCCAAATATCCGTAAGACTAGTAAAATATTTACTGACACCATAATTACTAACTTTATTGACATGACCTTGATAACCATGTGTCAGTTTATATAATATGCCAGTAACAAAAATAAACCAAACATGAGCTGTATCCTTGAGTTTAAAATCATTGTTGACACAGCTGGTAGCCTGATAGGACAACCTTAGCGGCTTTGGGCTCGCTAGATCACGATTAGCAATTTGAATAACACGTACTTAAATATAGAGATATACTCGGTGGAATAAATAAAACAAAGCGGCAGTTTACGCGGAAAAATGTGCAATGGTAGCAGTATTATACGAAACCACTTCAAATTAATCTTTTAGAGTATATCGCATTTGTGTCATATCAACAACTGAATAAATTTTTGTAATAGATCATCGGTGAAGTGAAACCATAAAAAATGAGATAAATACAAAATAAAATGTTAAAGGAGATCGTTAATACGATACTCCTAAATAACAGCAAGACTTTGTGCGAAATACGATCTCATGCATACGAGAAAACTTTCAAAAGAAGACGACAATTTGAAAGAAACCCGACAAATAATGGCAATCAACAATCCCACAAACTTATGGACGTTGCTGAAACACACAAGATTAAAAAGTCAGCGAGAAACAAGGCAATGAAAATAGAATTACCAATGTTATTAAGTCTCCTTATATTTTACTTGTGTGTATTAAATATTGTGATAGTTAAGTGTGATGTAAGTTTAAATGAGAAAACTATGAAACACGGGAAGAATATTAATAGAATGCATGCTGGTAAAGAATCTCCTAATTACTGGCATAGTCATAGAAATGAGAACAAATTACATGGAAAAAGTAGTCGGAAGGGACGAGCATCGATCGCCGAAGGTGAAGATAAAACTGACACATACTCAGGCCCAGATGTTCCAATAACCGACAGACGTTATGATTATTATAAGAAATATTCTTCAAATACTACAGAGTATCCACATTATTTAAAAAAATATCGCTATGTCCAACATGACAATAATGCAATCGGATATCCACATGACTTAATAGACAACCCTTATTATGTGAAGAAGATCAATTTTAATTTAAGGCCTGAAACAAACTTGTTTAATGAAAAGAAGGTGAAATTGGGCGTTCTTTTACCAGCAAATCCTAAAGTAATATTTTCATTGCCTAAAGTATTACCAATTTTGGAGATGGCTATACCAGCTGTGACCAAGCCTGACGGTCCTCTGCCAGGATGGACGATTCTCGTTGATTACCGAGATACGAGTTGTTCCTCGGTGGAAGGGCCACTTGCTGCCTTTGAATTTTACGTCAATGGCTCTGCAGGTACTTAATTTTATTATTTACATTCAGTTGAATACATTTTACATGTGTATTATTCAATAAAGTATGTACTGTTTAAATAAAGACTTGAAGCATTAGGTATGAAGAGTGGAATCAATATTACAGATGCATTCATCGGGCCGGGGTGTGAGTACGTAATAGCTCCAGTGTCAAGATATGCCGGTCCATGGGGGATTCCGGTGATAACCACGGGTGGGCAAGCCGAGGCGTTCGACCGGAAGCACCCCAGCTATACCACCCTCACCAGAATGATGGGCAGCTACACGCAAGCCGGTATCGCCATCAGAAAAGTCTTTGAGGTAAATACGGAGTCCAGTGGTGCTATGTAATGTTTTAGTTTATTCTATGCTTCAAAAGAAAGTTTCTGATTTACAATCTGTTTTATTTGTTTCATTATTTGTTGCTTTGCTTGTGTAAATGTTGTAGAGCTTCGTAATAGAAGTTAAAGCTTTGAAACGTTTGAATTGAAATTAGAACTAAATCCAATGAAGATAACCGTTTTACGTGATTCGGTTTTAAATCGGGGGAATGTGGAATTAAAATAAATTCTCCAGCCGTCGGAATTCACGGCGGACTTACTGCGATTTCAAATTCCAGTTATAATTACTGGATTATTTCTATCACGAATGTTCATTTTGATTTATTACTTCACTTTACTTCAAGTTGATTCAAGGTGTTAAAACTGATACCCAGATTGATTGAGATTGATTGATTGATTGATTTGAACTTAATGTTTGAAACAATAATTTTCGTCATACACGACGACGACAGCATAATGGTCACCATGAGAATAAATCGAATTAGCCACAAAAATAAAACATTTAAAAATAACAATACAGAATGAGATACTACTTTCAGAGATTTCATTGTCTTCTATTGGACTGAAAAAAATGTTATCCCTTGACAGAACTCATTATATTTCGAATCTGGTTTAATATCAAATATGAAAGGTAAAGCAAATAGCGAAAAACAACCGTAATTTTAACATTTGTTCTCAAGGGATTTATTTAGAAATCACCGTCTCCTAAAATGTCCGTTCTAACGGACCCGAGCCCCAATTTGAGACAAAAACATCATCTAATAATACGTGATCCGACTCAATGTTTTATGACATCAACCCATTTCGAGAAAACATGCTAGGTGACCTTTTAAGAGGATTTCTGCCTTCATTATAAAAAAGACGGCACGTGTTTAAATTGGTTTCCAGTGGTTTAAGATCTTGTAAGAAATTTTCATCAATATTAGGAAAAACATTTTAAGCTTTTTAACAACTGGTAATAAAGATGGTACTGTTAAACTTAAAAGATCTGTCTAATGATACGTGAAAAGATTCTTGTTTACTTCCTTAGTATATTATTGATTTCAATATATTATACGTAAACAGAAGTATGCTCTACTTAGCAAAATAAAAAAGTTTATCCTGTGTCTATGCAGGGAGCTTCTCATATCGACATCACTGAATTTATTAAAAGGGGAAAGCAAATAATAGTGAACTTAAAATTTTGAGGAAAGTTTGCAAACAAAGGCAATTTCCTGTCGAAAATCATTTTCAATTACAGGGGCCTAGGGCTTTATTGAAGAAATATGTCAAATGCATGAGTACAAGGACATAGAGAGAAATAAATGTATTTTACTTTTCACTAGATTGACGTTAAATAGAAAAAATAATATTGTTATTGAAAAATCGTAGCCTTTAGTGAACTACTCACAAAACCTATTTTAGAGGATAATATACCTTTAAGTAAAGTCGGTAACTGGTAAAAATAAATTTGTGGTTGAAAGTACAGCTGCAGAATCGGTACAATTAACGTCGAATTTACTAGACAGAATTTGGCCCACAGTTGTTTAATTCATGTACACACTAAAGGCTTTGACTGCATACCAAATTGCCAGCTCCAAAACTACGCGGCAAGGCTTCTGTATCGGGCATGACTGCTCTTGCTTTACTTGGTAGCGTAGTCAATGACACTCAGAGACTAGTCTCTTCACCAAATGCCAAACTGTCCACTACAAGAAAGTCTGTATTAGCAAGCAGGCAGCCATGATGGAAAAGCTGGACGCTGAAGCTGTAGCAGACAGTTTCCCTTTCATTCTACCACCTCTAGTCAGTCCCGTGGGCTTGCTAAATTCCAGAAAGACAGTGCATGTATCAGTGAATGTAGGACTCTGATGATAGATGCAATCAGTGCAAATGCAGTTAGGGGCAATCCTAGCTTAAATACGAAGATATAGTTTGGAGTACTCTCCCCTCTGGAGTAGTCTCAGCTTTTTTCCACTAGTAAATCTGACATCATTTTGAGATTTATACATCGAGACGTGTCCAGCCCCGCAGATTATAAGGATAAAAATAATATTCTCGTAAACGCTGATCCACAAAAGAGTTAAGAAGAGAAGAAAAGTTTTGTCGTTAATTTAATGAAACCAGTTAAAGTCATCCACATTCAATGGAGCGTTGGAGAAAAGAGAAAGATGATAAAGACATGTATCTCATAGACTTCTAAGACTCTTTTTTATGCATAGATATTTTTTTATACTTAATAACTCTTTCAAATGAAAATAGTACATGAAAATATATTTTTCATCACAGATGCGATCTTTATTATAACTACCACATTTTACTTGCAAATTACTTATCATTTATCATTCATTATAGGTCTTTGGTTTAATTTGCTTGTGTTGTTGCTACTTTCTGCCCGAATCGGTACATGACTATTGTTCTTTATTTTATCTAATTAAATACTTTTTACATAAAATATTTATTCTCAGAAATTAACTTACCATTACCTTACCATACCTTGACGCTCTTAGACAAAGTTATTTACAAGAATGATTATTTACTTATTTTTATCATTATAGCAACAAATACTAAACGTCCTTGATCCCCCTTGATACTTAATACTTGAAGGTTCATTTAGTGTAGTGTTTCAGTTTAATTTTATTAGGCAAATGAAATTTATCTAGAAAGTTACTTGGACCTAGTTTATTTATATTTTTTGAAATCACCTGATTTGACCACCATGTGAGCTATTTATTTAATTAGACATTTGAACAAAGATTGCTTGTGGTCATTGCCATGCATACTGAAATTCGTAACAATCCTGCAAATATAAAAGAAGAGTACAAAAAACGGAGTCAAGTTATCAGGTGTTAAATACAGTCACGGGATTTAATTTGGCACCCACCTTAGGTCCAAAGTCATTCTAACATTCTATAACAATAAGGTTGAGTTTCTTAAAAGTTACAAATGACTTGACATCTCTAATGACATTGACGACTTTAAGCATATTTTTCTTGAAATGGGTCCCAAATTAACGCTCGTGACCGTACTTTAGTGGTCGTATTGATTTTTGGTTTTGAATCTTACTGTGCTTATTTTAAGGTTCTGTTTGTTCCCTTGCTGTTTATTTTAAGAAAAAGTTTGAAGACATGACTTAATCCCTAAATGCATAATGATGTAGATTTACATCGTATATTTTAAAGTTCAATTTCAAACATACATTTAAAGCAAATTTAATTTAAGGGTTAAGTTATTTTTATGACTGTTTAATTTTGTAATATTTTATTTTATTTTTCGATTTTTTATATCTGTATTTCACGATATTTTTAATCTGATGATGGCTTGGGCATTTTTCAAAACCTTGCCCAATTTTACTCGCCTAGGTAAATAAAGTCCACTAAACCGTGCAAAAATGTATTATATGTTTTAATGTTACTGAGATTTTTATAAGTTTTTGATACACCTTTTTCACCTGTCAATTTTATTTGTAAATTCTGCCAATCAGCTGAGCCAATCAAATTTGGAGGTAAAACATTGTTTAACAAAACGTGAACTGCAAGCAATACAAAAAAGCAAAACAGTGCTATGTGCTTTTTAAGTAGTGCTTGTTTGCTGTTTAACTAATGACGAGTTTGTTTGTGAAATAGGTACCACGCTTTGTACCTTTTGTAATGTTATTTTCAGATCCTGGTATAATCTTAAATAAGGTTTTATAAAACTATAACCATTGACTTGCAAATCGTATTAAATTTTAACCTTAAAGTTAATTTTAAATAGTGTTCACGGTTTCCTTTTATTTAATTTGTTTTTTTTTTTATTTTACCATGTACTTAACATAAATATTTGTGTTTTTAAATTGTAAAGCTTATTTGCTGTAGTCCATTGAAAAAGTAACTATTAGAAACATACTACATATCAAGTCAATCATGTACCAAAACACACGAACTAAAACCAGATAGAAATAACCCATAAAACGATAAAAAATTATATCCTTGTTCCAGGAATTCAACTGGCACCAACTGGGGATGCTGTATCATAACTATGATATGGCCACTGGTAAGGGGAACAGCCCCTGCTACCTTACCTTGAGCGCCATCTTCACGGTTCTCCAGAAGAACACTGGCTCGGACATACCGAACATACCGTTCGACGAAACTAATACTACATCGACCAAGTTAAAGGAACTGCTGCAAAAGTTGTCTTTGAGCACCAGAAGTAAGTAAAGATTTTCAACAATCCGCAAATCAAGGGAGGCTCGTTTCGAGCAGTGCTTTTCGAGGTTTGAAATAAACACGTTTATGAATTTGACAAAAGTTTTACTTGTGTCGTTATCGTCTGTTTGCGACAAGTTTGTATTGCTACTTTTACTCGTGCTTTAACAGATAAAGAAATACTTACTTTTGTTTTTAAGAGTCTTATCGTTGCGGTAGATCGAAAATGTTTAAATTGAATTTACGCTCCTAAATTATTTTGCTTAGATTGTAAAAATGTGTTATTTTATTAACACTCATTAATTTATATACATAAGCTAGTTCCCTAAAAGAACATTATTACAGTTGAGTAAACCTCGGCAAATCATTATTGTTATAGCATATTTGCTAACATATTAAAAAAGGTAATTGGTTATTTCATAAATTAACATGCAAAAAGACTTTTTATATTACAACGACGTTTAAACTGTAGTGTATTGATTTTTTAGATGCAGCCAAATCACACTGTTATAAATTTGGAATTCCGCCAATACCTAAAGCTTTTAATCAGGAACTGTGCCAACAATATCTTTTGTTTAGCAGATGTCGTCGCCTATAAAATTATATAAATAAAATATCAGTTTTACTTTTAATTATAAGACGAGTTGTCATCAAACCGGATTTAACTGACCCTAGTACGCGAGTAGAGTACACTTTATTGCAACGTTTTCCTAACGCCTAGTACAGGTCTAGTTGTTGATCGTATAATTGGAGGGGATCATGGTAAATGGAAGCATTTATCGTGTCTGTCGAAAATAATTTTATTTTACATACAATACAATGTCAGTTACTTGCATTTTTTGGAATATATTTTGGGAAAACCCCCACATACTATTAAATTTAATGTTTGTTTCTCTGACCTAATCTACGACCGTGATGCGGTGAGTCCGCTCGTAACCATGGTCCTTACAACTCGAATGAAACGGCAAGGCAAATAAATCCTTAACCTTGTGATTTGTCTTGTTTTAAATAATAATAGTACGAGTATCCGTGAAAATCGCGAAGGTCTGTAACCATTTAAAATTATTAAGGTTAAAATTTTGCAACAAAAAGGCCGCGGTGTAACCGCAGCCTTGCTAATCAGTTTACTTCTGCGTTAAAGAGCTTACTGTTCCAGTGGCAGTGTTTACAGAGGCCTTTGTTTAATTTAACAAAGTGCTCTTTAGAGCGGATTACAATTTAATGGCAACGTTGGAGCTGTGAAATGGCGACGATGAGGATTAAGTATACTGTTCTGTTTAGTATTACTAGGCTTTACGTATTAAAAATAAAGTAAAAAAATACGTTCCTTTAATCAAATTACACTTTTTTTTTCGTCCGTTCCTTCAATCGCTAGCTTAGACTTTAACACAGACTTTAACTTTTATAGACTGCTTCTTGGACAGTCCTACTAAATTCATTTAACACTTCGCAAAGTAATGTTAATTGACAACGCCGATGAATTTTCAAAAAATTGTATAAAAATAGGCATTCAACTTTAATAACTTCTTAGAAGTACGAGTTAAACTAACATTACCATCATCACACTGATGGGCACTTGCCCCTAAAATGCCGTGCATTTGACTTATTCGATAGCAAATATTTTAACCGCTTTAAAAGTTTTTTATAGCTCGGAGAGCGAAATCGAGCTCCTATATCACCTAAGAATAAGTAAGTAGTACATCTGTACATTCTTAAAAAAATGAAACTTCAGTTTGGCAGCAGATTAATACGTAGGATGGTGGTAGCGGGCTGGATGAGCCTTGAAGTCTAAACACAGTCATAAAAAAGAAACGATTCGTTCTCTTGTTTCGTTTTTTTAAGACTAAACTTAAAATTGACTAGGAAAAGTAAGTATCGTATATTTGTATGCGAAGGTAATCAAAAAAGGCAATGGGATTGAATTTTATTTATATGCAAATATAACAGGCTCGTGTGAAACTGACAAACTCGATGATGGCGTTTGTCCCTGCGGATTATAGGGGACACATGTCATGTCATGTATCTTATCTGTAGATACAGCAGTATTGTGGGTGTTTTGAACCTTGCTTCGGGGTAAAGTTTCAAGGTCATGAGAATTTTTGAATGAGAGTTACTTCGTCCTTGTGACTTGTCTCTAATAGCTTTCCGTAACCGCTGTTAAGAAATAAATTAACTAGGCCTATACTAAACTATACATAAAATTAAGATTAAATCTATATCTGGGGTTAATCTAGCACAATTATTTTAGTTTTAGTAGCGGTTGGATCTTGGGCATGGACCGTCTGGATTGCTACCACCATGTTATCTATTAATCCACCACCATGTAGTAGGTACTTTATAATTGTCCCAGTATGGGGATATAAGACAACCGGTGAAATTACTATCATAGATGTGTGTGTACTATCTTAGTTCTCAGAGTTGGCAACGTATTTGAAGTTTTAAGATTTCAGTCTTGAGAATTCAAATACTTATGGGCTTCAGATCCCACTTATCTGCCTAGGCCTGAGTGCTTTTTTACCACAGAAAAATAAGTGTATGTCTTGTGCTGACACGTACGACACGCTGTTAATTCCAGTACCAACTAACATTTTTTAAAGGTAAAACCTTATTTTCTCACTTCCTTGTGGACTTTAGCTCTACATAAAGAATTATGCAAATCCTAACTACCTTCCTGTCCGACACAGCTTGATCTAAATCCACAGCTAAACCTGTTGCATATTAATGAAATGCATATTTCTACAGGAATGCGTTTGTTATTCCAAAGACACCGTCGATATTGTACAATTTATATTTTAATAACAGCAGTTCCTTGATGAGATAAGTTGGCTTTAATTTTTCATATATCCTAGCGGTTATTTTGTTATTGTTGGCAAAATATTTTTCGCCAAATTTCACTTCCTAAAAATCTTATTGCAGTAAGTAGTTTCATTTCCCAAACGAATCTTTAGCACATTTAAATTTCGGATTTTATTTATTTGGTCAAATTGTCATTTGGCATCGTTTTACTTTGTCAAGTTTTATAAAGACAAACGTTTATTAAGCAAATGTTTTCCTTTGACAAATATTATATTCCAAAAAATGTGCCCGGAAAAAAAACTACTACAAAATATTGAATTTAAAAATGAGACTTCAAGAAAATTTATGACTTTAAAAATTAATATGTAAAAGCTATAAACCTACGCATCACATTGTGGTAGCGTTTTAGTAATTCAGATGATCTGCCCTAATTAATGATTGATTCCATGGCGCCATCTACTGACAGTATCCAATAAGACGTAGCAAGCTTCAAAGCTCACAAGTATTGTATGAGATTGATGGAGTAAATGTTTTTTTTTGCATTTATTAAATTTATAAAAAATCCCCTTATTTTATGTAGAGAAGGTTATTTTTGATATAATTAAGATACGTTGAATTTATTAAATCATACAATCTTTCCGATTACTGATTTAAATGTTTCGCTCGATACCCTGTGACGCCATCTATGAGTTTATTACAGTAATAATTAGGTATTATACGTTGTTCGAGTTGGGAGGCTATGGTAAACCATGGTTAGAACTGCCACCCCCACAGAAACAAACTGCTACCAGAAAACTAGGTTAGGTTAGGTTAGAACTGTGACCCCGCAGAACTGAACTGCTACCAGAAAACTAGGTTAAGTTAGGTTAGAATTGCCACCCCCCCAGAAACGAGCTGCTACCAAAAAAGTAGGTTAGGTTAGAACTGTGACTCCACAGAAATGAACTGCTACCAGAAAAGTAGGTTTGGTTAGGTTAAAACTCTCTGTTAATCTGCTTAAAGTTGTTTTGCCTTATGATTTTTGGAAATTAATATGTAAGTAAAATAGTTTGGGAAGTGATACTTTGGGAAAAGATTATTGACCAAACATTAGTCAACCGTTATTATTGTGTGCCTAGTTACATACATTTTATTTTTAACATACAGCTAACACTTTAAATGTGTAAAACGATTGTCAGTGACACGGATCTTTTTCTGATTCTAATGCTAAATGTCAGAACGTTGGGTAACCTTCATGTAAATAAGACTTCAAAATAGTCTTTGACAATGAATGGCTCCTCTCATATTTATGTACAAACTGTTTTGAATATCTTGTGTAAAAGTAAAATATAACATCACAATTACAAGCTGGCTAAGACTGCGGATAGTTGGAACCACTCTTCTGCTATGCACAATTTTCCTTTAATTGGGAATATCATTCTTCCACGGTATAATGTAATTCAAATAATAATCTGTCTCCTGAATCAGTTCTCACTATATTTTCAATTCATAAAAACTCTAATTTATAACTTACAGTCATTATATTCATGTTTAATATGTAATCACTAGACCAATTATAGAAATAGTGTGGTCAACTATAAAATACAGCTGGGTATACTTCAAAGAAACTACTGGGTCTTACACAATACTAACGATGTTGTATTATAAAAGCACAACCAAACTAGGTGAAACTCAATAAGAAATTAACTTTTGTGAACCACTGCACCACCAATCAACGTCGCGCATTAACTTTTTTGCTACCATCCTCATAGTTAACATGGGCTAGTAGTAGAATGCTTTACTCGTAAAATTACCTTCTCGCAAAATGACCACCTTTCAATTTTCATTTTTTCTTGTCTTAGCAAAGTCGACCAAGTCCCGCGTGGGGCTCCTACTCTGGGGTAATATATACTTCGGGCAGTTGAAGTTACCTGATGATCCTAAACTACCTAGTAATGCAAACGAAGTAATCATTTTGAGATGTAGGCTACACACAAAGTGATCATTTTGAGATGTAGGCTACACACGAAGTAATCATTTTGGCATGTAGGCTACACACGAAATGATAATTTTGAGATGTAGGCTACAAACGAAGTGATCATTTTGAAATGCAGGCTACAAGCGATATGGTCATTTTGCGAGTCGGTAATTTCGCTGAAGTAATGAATATGATGAAGTATCAATACAGCTGCTTAAGCAATATCCTGCATGATGTATGATTCGATGAAATATATTTTTATACTGGATTACCGCTCACACTCCAAACCTTTTACGCTTAAATCGGATTTGAGCTCAAACGCTTAAACGGATTCAATTACGTAAAGTCTAATTCTGAAAAGCCGATGAAAGCATTGTGGTGAAAACCTTATATCAGAGGGAAATATACCTACTATGAAATAAAATACTGAGCAAAAGTATAAAATGTGATTTCTATACATTTTTACAATCTTAAAATGCAATTAACCCAAAATTCACGTCAAAAAATAATAAAATCCATTCCGTCATGTAAATTTCCCGCGAGATCATTTGTCTAACAGGAATGAGGAAAAACTCCCTCCATTCAGTAATTCATAACTTCCAAATCATATTCGCGAAATGTGACGCATGACCGAAAAATATTTTTAGGGAGTATCAGAAAATAGAAATATATTTATTTTTTGTGTATATGGGTAATTTAATATACTGTTGCACGAAAATAAGTTTCAATAGATTGTCCATATCGGAAATACAAAAGAAATCCAGCTTTCCTCATCGTTAAATTAGGGTCCTAATTAATTACAAGCATTATATTATTAAAACCTATACAGGGTGTAATCGTTAAGTGTGTCCAGGCGATTATTCCGTAACTATTAGAGATATCAAAAAACTTTAAACTGATATCAAAAGTACGTTTGAGTAAAATGACATTAATAACTTTTTTTTAAATCAAACGATAAGAATCATAAATGTTGACATTAAACACTCACATATCTTTAGTAAGATTAGTAGAAAGGTTGTATTCTCTTTTTTTATATATTTATTGACCTAATAAAGTAATAAAACTTCTTTCTAATCGAATAATATTTATTTCTTAGGGAGTAAGTCCAAAATGTTGTTAAAGTTTTTTGAGATCCTTAATAGTTAGGTAATAATTGCCTGGACACACTTAACGATTACATTCTTTATATTAATAAAAAAAATCCTCCTGAACAGGGTTTATTTTTATAATATCATCTTGTCTTATATTTCACGTACTTCAAGGATAATTAACTTGTTCCTTTTTCAAAGTTGTGTCTAAAAAATCGTCACTTAGGAACGAATTAATCGTCATTAACTGACTGAGTGCGACTGGAAATAAGTTACTCATTCATCATCATCGCTTTTCAGAAATACATAAAGCTCTAAAATAATAAAGTCTTGGCTATTTCGAATCCACCAGTCCGAAAACATTTTGGGCAAGAATCATTGTTGAAATATGTAGTACAAAATAACTGTCAAGTTTCTCCCTTTTAGAACTGATAAACAAAATAAAATTAAAGTAGTAAATTTTGATGAACGATCTAATTTAAGCAAACAAGTCAAAAATATACAAACTTACCATATTCAATAACACACGGATAGTATATTTTACAAATCTGCCGTGATATATCTATAATGCGGTTATCTACCAAATTCTTGTTTTAAAATCGCAAACACGGATTGATAGAGATTTTTTCTCTCATTAATATAGCAATCAAAATAAATAAAAAATCAGATGTCAGATAACGGCATTATACTTAGATAGGTATATCACGGCAGAAATAAATAAACAAAATAAAGTAAGATTTGTACAAACAAATATTTTAACCAATTTCTTAAACACTAAATCATTACAGACTTTTATTTTCTGCAGCACAAATCTCTGAAATTACTTTCCTTTGCTGCAAAATCAATCAGTTAATCCTGCAGCTCTTGGATTTACCTCGGCGAACGAACAGCATTAAAAAGGGGTTCTCGCAGCAGAATTCTTGTTGCATTAGCGGTTCTGTCATTACCACAGGAGCGATCAATTTGCGCCTGATCTTAAATGGCAGATATGTCCTTTTCTTAAGTAGTTTTATTTAATCTTATAATGCCAATCAACTCGTCAGCCTTGCCAGTTCCTCTTTATTCACCAGCCCTGGCTTTAAGGCATTCAATTCAGTAGTCAATTAATTACTACTTCACTGTGAGTGACGTCTTTTGATGTGATTATATTGTTTGTTCCAAACACACACGCACCATTTAGTTTATATTAAATACTAACATCTTGTTATGCCAACACTTTGCTGTTTTGTTTTGCCGTGCTTTAAAATACTATACTGATAAAATGTATTTTTTAACCTATTCTGTAAACGAGAAATATCTTCAAACTCAATTTGTTTCGATTGAAACATAATGTATGTTGTGAACTTATTTTCACCGGTGATTTATCGTAATTTACACGATTGCGAATATTTTTTGGCTTAGTACTTATTCAACGATATTTCAATGAATCTAGTTTTGCAAAAAAGAATAGAACGTCTATAGCCGTTTGAGCTACATTTCTAATCAATTTCTTTACATAACGCTACGTGATTTTATCTTGAGACTGAGTTCACTTTAAAATTCTGAAACCAAGCAAGGGAAGCAAACGTACACTGAGTTAGAACAAGAAATAACTTTTCACAAACTGAAATGAAATGCAGTTGCAGCACTCTGGAATACGTGCCACCAATTTGTTCAACTCAAAGACTTCTGGTTGAACTAAGACACTAATGTACTCGTATCTTTACTCGTACGTTTACGCCAGGGACTTATCTTATCAATTACTGTAAAACTTTGTATAAAAATATAAAATGAAATTAAATAAATACGAAAATAAAACAATAAAACATTAGACATGCGAGCCATTGCGAGGCTGGCACGCACTATGCCTTTTTTACTAAACTGCTCGAAGGAGGGTTCAATTTTTCCAGCGTAGGTATGTATTCACATTTAAATCTTTTAAGTTACAGATGTTTGCTTGCAAACCGCTTTGATCAAAATTAACGGATATCTCTTGTCTAAATCACCCTTCCCCTCTAATTTTGTTTATAGCCGTAAAGTTGAGAGGGTTGGAATTGTTAATGTAAAATTCACCAGTTACTTACAATGACATGAATTGTATTATGAGTGAAAGTTTTTAGGATTTTTAGGACATAAGTAAGTAGGTAATCCACTCACGTCATTTGTTTCCAACTATACGTTAAAAATCTTTATTTACAAACGAAGTATTAGTATTCTGCTAACTTTAAATCAGGCTACGTGTTGAGATAGATACACTATACATACATACATTAAATCACGCCTGTTTCCCAGAGGGGTAGGCAGAGACCACTTCTTTCCACTTGCTACGATCTTGACAAATTTCTTTCGCTTCTTCCACATTCATACATCGAGTCATGCACGCACGTCGGTTTCGGGTACTTAAGATTCGGCCCTTTTCCAGTATTTCACCGATTTGACTCGAAAAAGTACGCCTAGGGCGGCCCCTTCCGACCCGTCCACTCACTATCGATGTGTATATCTCTTTCGTCAATCTTCTTTCATCCATCCTTTCCAAATGACCGAACCATCGAAGCATGCCCTTTTCAATCTTAGTCAATACATCTTCTTTTATTCCACATTTCTCTCTGACTTTTTCATTCCTTACTCTATCAATCAGTTTCACACCACACATACTACGCAAAGAGCGCATTTCAACGGCATTTACACGACTTTTATGCTTGTCCTGCCACACCCAACATTCACTACCATACATCAGGGTAGGGGCCAGCACTCCATTGTGAACAGCCAGTCGGGCTTTTTGTGAAATGCCCTGTCTGCTCACAAAGGAGTACAGGGCCCCATTGATTTGATTCCCCGCGAGAATACCCTCCTCTCGATATCCTTCTCACACTTACCATCTCTTGTAAACACACTTCCCAGGTACACAAATTCGCTCACTTGTTCTACTAATTCACCATTTATATTAATCACGCACTCAGTCATCTCCTCGTCCTTCTCTATCACCATGACCTTGGTCTTGGCAACATTTACTCTCATCCCCTTTCGCTTAAATCCCTCATTCATCACTGTCACCATCTCCTGCAACTCACGTACCGATGAGGCAAGTATAACTTGATCATCGGCATATAAGAGGCATTTGATTAGCAACTCTTGCATACGCAAACCCTTATCATACTCTTTCAGATCTCGCATACAACTGTCCATGAATAAATTGAACAGCCACGGTGAGGCAACACAGCCCTGTCTAACACCTTTAGAGATATTAAACCAGGCCGAGTATGCCCCATTGATCCTGACACAGGCTCTGGAGCCCTCATAAAGGGACCTCAAAGCCTGCACCAGGTTGCTGCTCACTCCATACATAGACAGCACCGTCCACAACTCCTTTCTATCTACCCTATCATAGGCCTTTTCCAGGTCCACAAAAGCACAGAAAACTTTTTGGTTGACAGCCAAGAACTTTTCTGTGATGGACCGTAGTGAAAAGACCTGATCCGTACATCCCATTCCCTTTCGAAATCCCGCTTGTACATACCGCTTGTAGATACACTATTTATCGAGGAAACCCTATGTAGGTACCTCTAGTATACATTATCAATAAATAAACATATATTTTAAGTAACTTCTTGTTTTTAATATCTGCATCTTTTATACGATGTTTTATTTCACAGAAGTTTAATTTTCCCATCATGTTATTATCATTTTATGATAATATAATGAAATATACATATTTATTCATCTGAAAGTAGTAGTTTCCGTGTTTGTTTTTACAGACATGGATAAGGCAAACTTAAATAGGCCTCAAGAGATTGGCCATCTTTAATCACAAGCTGCAATCTAACACTGCAAATTCGTTATTAATTTAAGTAAATCCATAAACTTGTCCAAAAAGTTCGTCACTATTACGAGAATTAGTGAGTTTCCCCCCAAAGGCTCCAAATTTGCACACATTGATGTCATGCTCATGTCTTATGCAACGTTGTTCATGATCGATTCTGCAACGATGCATATTAATGGAGTCCATTAACGTCTCAGGCACAAAGGGTTTGCGTACCGTTGGTCGTCATCTAACGAGTAGCAAAGGGGTGTGGCATTTTTAACGAACGTAGCGGTTTGATCTTCAGAAATACCTTCCCGTGTTCGTCATTGGAATCTATTTTGGCTTTTTTTTCCAATTTATTATTGATTTCTGTTACAAAAACGGTAAAAGTTACAAGCGTTAAATATGATACGATTACCTATACTACAAACCCTGTAAGAAAACAACAAATACTAAAAAGTGGTCAAGTGTGAGTTGGGCTTGCGCTGATTCGTTTTGAAATCGAATTCAAATTGGAATATAATAATATCTACTGTGTACCAGTACGGAACCCTCGGTGCGGGAGCCCAAGTCACACTTGACCGTTTTTTTTATTATGGCATACCAACCACAAAAATATTTTGACCATAAAAAAAATATTTTGCTATCTTAAGACATTGCTATACGAAAAACTTTAGGAGTATTCGTATTCCACTAAGTTTGTATTCGTATATTTATTTTTAACTTTACTGCAATCAGAAAATTGAAATGAAACATGCTTTATCTATAAATGCTACATTTTCATCTGAATCAAATGCACAGTAGAACGGTTTTGTAATATTCTGATGGACGCGTGCTACACACAGACATTGTAACACAAACACTACTGATAAACTGTGTACATTTCATTATCAAGCCTATATTTATTATGTATTGAACTATCGATTGATTTATTAATAATATATTGATATATTATTAATCTTTGTGTTTGCGTAATTTTAAATCAATTTTGATGCGGTGGTTACCATAAGTTATAGAATTTCGACCGGGAGTTTTATCAAAACAGCGAAAGTCGAACCTCACTGCCCGTAAGAAAAAACAAAATACCTACAGTCAACCGAAACAGGTATCCACTTTTTCACTTTATTAGATTGTAATGAGGTCCAAATTGGTTACCTACATCTCTTTGTAGTCGACTATACAGGGCAAAAAAGTAGGTACCTATGAAAAACACGTTTGCATCAATATACCTAAGTAGATACAGACAAACTTATCTCATGTGGGATCTCTTCCAGGGGCCCGAATATGGCTGCGTCTATCGCGTGACAAGGTTTGGATAAGGCATCCGTTACCTTCTAACACGTAAATAAGTACGAGAGTGACGGATGCTTATCCACATTTGACACGCGATATAGACGCAGCCATATTGGGGCCTCTCAGTTAAGCATGGGGAATAAGCAAGAGGATGGACAACAAATACTCGTAGTACATACGTACTCCTAGATTTACATAGATATAATTAAGATTTGGATTTTTATAACGTAACTCTACCTATTCACGACCCTTTAACTGAAAGCCGTTATTCCAGCCTTGCTCAGTCGGGTGAAAATTAATATGATACACATCAACGACGCTTTGTTAGGAGATAATGTCCTCCCGCCCCATTGGCAGTAAGTCACCCGTCTAACAGCTGATTGGTTTGTCAACACTCGCTTGATGAATGGGTTAGCAGCGTGACAGAGGCACGGAATGAGAGGAAAGCGAAACACGCTTTGAGTGTATTCGCACCAGATGAATACAGTTGTGTTATTCTAGCTTAGGTAAAGCTTTTGATAAGGATAAGGGTGTTGTTTTTGTAAACACTCTTCGTCTAAATGTTTTATTTATTTAGACGCTGCAATATTGTTTCTAACATGTTTTTGTTGTTTAAAAAAGTTGAGAGGTAAATGTCAATTGTATTGACAAAACGTTAAGTAGTATTGTTGAATAATATGTAAAATGCGGATGATGTTAGGTTTTGAAAAGAGAAATTTTCCTTTCTTATTGAGCGAACATCTGTTCGGTACAGGGCTGAAGTTCTACACCTTATTGCTTTTGACGTGTTTCCGTATTGTATCGTTTTGGTCGTTTTTATTTACTTGACAGTAATAACGACCAAGTTAAAACAATACCTTAGCACGTCAAAATAGTGCTCGGTCAATTGATGCTCTAAATACAAATTCGCTGCCTCCGACGACCGTATAATATGTTTTAAACTTAGTTATGTTCATGCGTGTCTTTGACCTTAGTCGTTTATCATTCCTTACGACACAACTGTGCCCAAGTATGTCAATTTAAGTTTGTCGACTAGCAACTTGAAGTTTTAGAGGTAAACATCTGTCACCAAATCATACCTACTGGCTGCGCCACGTAGTATTTGGAGGGTTTGGTTATGAAAGCAGGTATATTGAAGAGACGCGTTGTTAATTTAAATAGCTTATTGGTAACTGTAACATGCTTACAAACAGGTATGCGTTAGGTATGAAGTCAGGCGCAATAGAGCGCGCCTAGTTTCACGTGGGTCTATATTATACCCTCCTACCAGAAAGTGTACTCGCAAGTCTCGCAACATTCAAACACGTTCGGAAACTAACATAAATACAGAAGGCAACGCATATAAGCGTTTTACGCATGTTTAAACTGTGCATTGAATGCGTCTGTGCGTTTAATTAGAATGCAACGCTCGGGTACATGGGACAGATCCTGGGCAAAGAAACTGCTATACAGGGTGGAAAGATAAGTCGGGCCCTGGAGGGAAACTACCTTAAATCCTTAAGTAGGCTCATTTTACTTAAAGGAGACATTCCTTTATTTTTAAAAAGAAACAAAACTGCATTCAAAGATTTTCTTAAATAATCTTGTCTCTCACGGGAATCAAACCAGGTAAAAATGTAAAAAGTAAACACTCGATATGATTAATGTTAAATTTCACGTTTTTTTATTTCTAATACTAAGTGTTACTTAGAGACATTTAATCCCGAACAATAATCCTATCGATTAGAAGAATAAAATAGCTACTTTTAATTTTTCTAATTTTTAGCTAGTTCGATTCCCGGTTGAGGCATGAAAATTTAAGAAAATCTTTGAATGCAGTTATGTTTCTTTTTAAAAATAAAGGAATGTCTCCTTTAAGTAAAATGAGCCTACTTAAGGATTTAAGGTAGTTTCCCTTTTTTACATTTTTACCTGGTTCGATTCCCGGGAGAGACAAGATTATTTAAGGAAATCTTTGAAAGCAGTTTAGTTTCTTTTAAAAAATAAAGGAATGTCTCCTTTAAGTAAAATGAGCCAACTTAAGGATTTAAGGTAGTTTCCCTCCAGGGCCCGACTTATCTTTCCACCCTGTATACTTACATATGCGCTTCATGTTCCATTGTAGTTTAAAGCAGGGACCGGCCCGCTATCCCATTCAAGGGGTTTCGAATGGGTTTTTATAAGGATATATTCAGAAAAGCCGTATCGCTTGAAAGCCGTTCTATTTGCTTACGCGCTATTGATAAGGGTTACCCTTACCAATTAACTATCCAAATCCGCTTTTAAAGCGCTATTTATAAGGGTTACCCTTATATTTGGTTATGCAATAAGAGAGGGATATCAATTTACTGCTGACGATCTGAGGTTTAGCTCTTTAGGCTTCCCTTATCCAAATGGGTTATTCTTTTAATGGGTTATACTTCGAGAGGTAAGTCTTTTAAAAGCTTAATTGGTGGTCGGGTCCCTTTTTATAAGGATTTTACTTAGGAAAGCCGTATCGCTTAAAAAACGTTCAATTGGCTTATTAAAGCGCTATTTATAAGGGTTACCCTTATCCACCTGCTGCGCTAGGCGTTGGCCTAGTTGGTAGTGCCAGAGATGGACATTAATCGATAAATTTTTACATCTACTAATTAATCCATTAAACAATCAGTCGTCACAAAATTAATCGACATTTTAATCGAGCAAATTTCACAATTAAATCTCGATAAAAAATTGGAACAATCACGCATAGTAAGTATATAAATATATCGTCGGCTTAGTGCAAGAAGTCATTAACCCACAAAAAGTCAAGTCAGAGAAAAACGGGCCCAAAGTTTTGACTTAGTCAAATGAACATTATTGTTGTAGGTTCGGGTCTAGATTTAAAAATTAAACACAAGTGGTTAGCTAAATATATTTAGTATCAAAACCAATTAAAAACTTTGTACAATAATTCCAAATAACTTTTTTAAAAGCCTAAATATGTAGTTAGTGACTTTTTGTCTTTCTCGCTTTAAGGGAACTTACAATTAGTTATTTTTTATTTTAATCACAATTAAATCGAGAATTCGAGAAACACAGTTTTAAACGAGAAATTTGGTTTCATCAGTCTTAATTATTACCTTAGAAACTTTATGAACATTATTTACTAATTAACAACGCATAAACAGTTTTAAAAACTCTACTTCACAGATATAAACTCAACAAAACCACAATAATAACATAAAATTCTCAAAATGGCGTTATTTGTAACTCCAAACTAAAATAACTAAAAAATGATTTTTTTTTATAGTGGAACTTAATATTATATTATAATCCCAGACTTTCACAGCAAGCACTACTTACTTACTGTTATAAAACATAAAAACTTCTAAAAGTATTAAAATAAAAAGATCAGCCTTTGATTTTGAACTAATACTGTAAGTACGAAAAAGAGTTAAAAAACCTAGTCATCCATCTTTTTTACTCTTCGTCTTCTGAGTTTGAAGACATTTCTTCAGGTACATAATCACGACTTTCTTTGGCTGGCAAGTTCTGGTACCAGTGGTGAAGTTCCGCGGGTATAATTTTTACATTGCACATTTTTAGTAAGTCTTTTTTTAGCTAGAGTGATTGGCAGTTTTTGGTTGTAAGCTTTTCTCAAAACGTAAGTGTTATAATTGAAACCCTGTATGGGTTTTTCAAGCTTACGTTTTCGCAGTTGTTTTATTGGGGCCATAGATTGGGATGTATTACTTTTTAATACGTGAAATTCTTTATACTCAGATTTGAAATCGTATCTGTAAAACAACATTCGGCCTTTTTTTCTCTAGTCGAAAAGATTTCACTTTAAGCCATCGCAGTTTTTCTCCATTGACATCAATCGATCGATTCTGCATCAAGTTATCACTCAAGTCGTATAGGTTTAAAATATCTGTGTGATTCATAACTATCGGTTCGTACGGTTTTTTCAGGGTTTTATTTTTCTTATTTTTTCTGTTTGATCTTGCTAATCAAATAACATTACAGAAGTCTATCATTGAGTACACTGGCATTAAACGCAATTGGTTCTCAATCGCACTGTGCATGCTATCTACCTCCATATGTGTATGACCAGACTCTAAATAAATATGTTCTATTACCTCGAGATGAGTTGTCTGAACTAAATACAACTGCAGGCTTAAAAGGAATTGATTACGATTTTGGTCTCCACAGGTGTCAGTGAATATGGAAATCTCTTTTACAGTAGATGGAAGACGTTTTATTCATAGATACAAAGCCGTACCCACCTCATCGCTTCCTTTTTTGCCATCCAGCTCAGACCAGAGGTATCAAAAGCCGTCATTGGGAGTGCGAGCTTCATAAATGGTAGCATTGTACACATTCAATTTGCGTTGGTAATAAAGAATAGAAACAGTTCCATTTGGGATATGAAGTACCTTTTGTAAATCTAAGGTTATTGAATTAAAGCTTTCATCTTCATTAGCACGAATTTTGTCCAATTCTTTGGCTTCTCGACTTTGTTCTTTTAGTGAAATGTGTAAGTCATATTTTTGTTTCCAAGATTCAAGATCGGGTCCGTTTGTATTTTTGATACTGTTATACTTATGACATGTTAGACATTGGTCTTATTTTGGTTTGTGAAAATCCAAATTATATTCAGTTCCATATACATTTCTGTACACGTTTATAGTAACAGAAGTCCGAGACGCTTTTTTGCATTCCTCTGTATAAAGTTCGTACATTCTTGAAATAGATAGCGTGCCATCTAAATAGAGTTTTGACGATGTTTTTCGGCAATAGTGCGATTCCATTGTAGGGAATGATTCGATGTGTTGTTTTATAAAATGTATATCGTCTTGTTTGGTTTTATTGTGAGCAACATGCTTACCACCTTGGTCTTCTCTTTCAAAAAGACCAGAACTGCCAACCTTGGAAAATGCATTGTTTATAGGGCCGTTTGAAATACAGAGGGTACTTTTAAAAAACTTTTCACATACCTTGATTTTACCTTCATCATTAGAAAAAAAATACGAACGTGAGATGGTTCGTTTTCTAACTGCTTTTACGTAACACCTTTGTGGAGGATTTACTGATATGTTCGCGAGTATAAAATCCTTTTGACGACAGTAGTCTTTTAAGCCCCAATATGTTTGACAATTTTTTTTACGTTCTTCTTCGCTGAAATTTAGTGGGCAGTTAAGCTTGCATTGACAACCTCCCGGCTTGGGGGCTTTTCCTGGCAATAACTTTTTTTTATAATTTTTGTACGGTAAATCACAGTGCTTACAATTTTTTTGCTTCTTTCGGTCGTAAGACTTTTCATTTTTTTTGTGCCATCTTGTTGTTTTAATTTTTTTGAGTGTTTTTGTTTCCAACTCATTATCGTCATTATCACTGATCTTATCAGTCAAAAAATCAAAAACAAAATTAGGTACCTATACAAAATCTCGCCCTAAGGACAAAATTGGTATTTCGCAAATGAAATACTTACTTACCTACAACTTAACAGCATAAAGTAATTTGCACGTATCTTATAAATAAATGACAAAGGTAGTTACGCTGTGATCTTCATTCTCCTTATTTAGAATCTTTTCTAACATCAAAGATCCTCGTCCTGCCTTAAATTTAATACCATTTCGCTTCATTTTGTAAGAAATCACTAACTTCTCGCGTAACGTCCATCCCCGGTCGCAGCCGCAACGGTATGACTTCGATCGCGGTGGCTGAACCCCCGTTACCGCGAGAGCAAGACGTACTCGTAGGTATAAATGAGTTGAAATATGAACTGTTGTGCAAGAATATTTCACTAAAGGTGTTCAAATTCATACAAGTTATTTGCCAAAAGTCACTAACCATAATTTAATCACGTGAATTACATGTCTTTGGACATAACAAAAATCGATAAATATCATTAATTACTTTAAAAAATCATTCTGATTGCCATTATTGCTGTCTCCTAGTTTTTTTAAACTTTATAAAGTGTTTTAGTTATTTTATACTAAAGTAAAAGTGGTAATGTGCATCCAATGCTCATTTTGTTAAAAATCATTAAAGCATGATAATAACTTTTATTTTCGTTTTACGGTTTGCTAAAAGTAACTATATGCATATAATGAATTCTAGCTCAAATACTTTCATAGCTTTATTCATATTGTTTTATTTTTTAAAGTTGATAAGTAACAAAAGTGAATATTTAAACAAAATAAAAAGATAAAAAATAACAAATTTGTTTTGTTTAAAGTTAGTAATGGTCTAAAACCAATTTACATCAAATCAATAAGGCAAAAAGTTAAGTTAATGACTTAATGTCATGGCTGTAACATCGAAATTATTCAATGTAAAAAAAAATGGATCCGTGCGTTAGAAAGAGTAAGTCGTGGCGAATCCGCCTGTGCTTGTACCTGTACTTAGTGATTTTATGCCATTAGTGACTTCTTGCACTAAGCCGACGATATATAGAGCAGTAAAGAAGCTATAAATTGAGGAAAACTTGAACTTTTTAGTTATTCGACTGATTGTTTCCAAAATCGATATCTGGGGATTTGTCTAGTCTCCGACAACGAACTCGTTGACAGCAGACCTTTAATAACCGTTATTTTCGTGTAACGTTATGTTTCATAAATTATGTTTCATAAATGTAGCGGTATTCATTATAACGTTATCAAACAAAACGCTATACGTATAACGATACTTCGGTTAGCGCTACAATAACGTTATAGACCATCTCTTTCTTACACTCAATTTCACTCACTCCTGACCTTGGTGCGGCTGCGGCTTATGGCGCGTGACATTGTTTTGCCTTGCCGTTGCCGTTGCCTGCTTCGTACCGATGTTTTAACTGTACTGGGTAGTGATTCTCTGAACAACGACGGTCGGACGGACGGACGAGTGAATGTCCAAGCGGCGAGTTTAAGTAGTCCCGTCAGTGCGAGCAAAACATATTTTAGCGCGTGCATTTTCAATTTAGCAGCATGGTTTCTGCCGATGGATCGAACGTATAACTAAGGCAGCTTAATTGAAAATGCACGCGCTAAAATCTGTTTTGTTCGCTCTGACGGGACTACCTAAACTCGCCGCTGCGATTTCGCTCGTTCGTCCGCCCGTCCGTGTTGTTTCTGAGGGAATCACACCCCGGTAGTGATTCGGTGGTTAAAAACGGTCGGACGAACGAGCCAAATCGCAGCGGCGAGTTTAAGTTGTCCCGTCCCGTCAGAGCGAACAAAATACTCATTAGCGCGTGCATTTTCAATTAAGCTGCCTTATACGTTCGATCCATGGGCAGAAACCATGCTGCTAAATTGAAAATGCACGCGCTAAAATATGTTTCGTTCGCACTGAAGGGACTACTTAAACTCGCCGCTTGGACATTCACTCGTTCGTCCGACCGTCCGTTGTTTTTAACCCCCGACGCAAAAAACGCGCGCGTGCGTGCGTGCGTGCGTGCGTGCGTGTGTGTGTGTGTGTGTGTGTGTGTGTGTGTGTGTGTGTGTATGTGTGGCACTGTAGTTCTTAAACGGATAAACCGATTTGGATGCGGCTTTTTTTATATTAATGCAGGTTTCTTGTCGGTGGTTCTTAGCCATGTTTTATCAAAATTGGTTCAGCCCTTTTTGAGATTTTGCTTTAAACCCCCGCTAGAAAACTTGCTTTCAAGTAAAAAGAACCGCATCCAAATCGGTTCATCCGTTTGGGAGCTATGATGCCCGTTATAAACTAACACCCCTCTTTTTATTTATTACTTATTAGCCCCCTATTATTCATTTTATGTTTTTAAAGAGACGTTGCTAGCTAAAGTCATATTGTTAATTTGAAAAAGTTTAAAAAGCGTGAAATAAAAAAATAAATAAAAACATTAAAAAACCCCCCACTCAAAATAGTCTGTAAAGGAAAACCTCTAAAAAGTAAAAAATAAGGAGTATCTATTGGCCCTATTTTAAGTTTAATTATAAGTAGGTACTTATTAATATTTTGATTCAAGCGTCGACACGTCGGGGGACCGCTAAGTAAACTAAGTAATATAAAATACCCCAACTACTTAGCCCTTATAAAATACCCAACGTGGCGACGACGCTTGTATCCAAATATTCATACCTACTTACAGACTATTATTTGAGAGAATAACACCCCTGGACGGTAGGCAGATAAGACGACAAGAAAATGGTTATATCCTGTGGTTATATCTTATATCTGGCAACGTCGCGCAATGCATGAATCCAACGCCGGGGCACGCGCCAGTCGGCCAGTTACGCAAAATGCCTACCTGAGGAGCGGCAACAGCGCGTAGTTCATAAGTTTCATAACGTTATTATAACGTTATTTAAGTATAACGTTATTAGGATTTCATTACGGTATAGCATAACGTTAAGAAAAAATATCGATATATTTAAACGGAATTTTGAGCACTAACGAAATATAACGTTATGATAACGATATTATTCATAACGTTATAAAGGTCTGGTTGACAGTTTGAAAAAAAGTAGCCGCCATTTTGATCTTTTTAGGTATTCGACTGATTGTTTCCAAAATCGATATCTGAGGATCTGTGTGGCCTCTGATAACGAATCCGTTGACAGATTGAGGAAAAGTAGGCGCCATATAGAACTTTTGAGTTATTTCGACTAATTGCTTTCAAAATCGATATCTTGGAATTGGCATTGGCTTTAAGCGTTTTGTGATGCGATCCCTGTAAAATATCCATAGCGTCAAATGGTTTTTCACAAGCGTAGCCATTTGGAACGTCTAAAAAATTTACTGATATAATATATTGTCATTTTAATAAGAGCAGGCGCCTTTATTGGTCACGTAGGACGTAGGACACTTAAAATACCCTGTAGACTGTTTGTTTCTTTCGCGCCGCGTCGCTCCTCATCGCATTCGCGTGGAATTCGCTTTGCCATCAAATAGACCGACTAGACCGTAGTTCGTAGAGCGCGGGCGCCGCCATCTTGCTGAAGTGACGTCGTCATTACATCACAGTGGTGCGCGCACGTCCGGAAAAAAATTTGCACTACATAATGTTTTTTTTTGTGGTAATTTTTATATTATTAAGTACATCTCATCTAAAACTTTGTGAATTTATTAGGTGTTTGTTATAATTATAAACATAGTTTTTTACCCTAAAATCAACACGAGATCAGTAGATAATTGCTTCGAAAATTCTGCGAAGTGATACGTTCTTTGAAATAAGTGTCCATCCCTTTCTTACAATTGTATATTTTTGATGGGTTAGTAATTTTTTAACAGTCGGTACCGAAGTTAGCCCCTTTTTTAACCCCGGCCGCCGTGTGTCTGTGTGTATGTGTGCGTGTGTGCGCGCGCACACCCGCGCGTGTGTGTGTGTGTGTGTATGAGAGAATGCGTGCGTGCGTGCGTGTCTGTGTGTGTGTCTGTCTGTGGCACCGTAGCTCTTAAACAGATGACCCGATTTCGATGCAGTTTAATTTTATTTGAAAGCAGGTCTTTTGGTGGTGGTTCTGAGACATGTTTTATTAAAATCAGTTTAGCCGTTTTTGAGATATAGAGGTTTTAGAGGTTAAAAGCCCCCGATTTAACGGCGCCACATACTTTAAGAGCTGATCTCTTAAACGGCCGAAACAATTTTCATGAAATTTTGCTAAAAACCACCGCTAGAAAACCTGCTTTCAAATACCGCATTTCAAAAACCGCATCCAAATCGGTTCATCCGTTTGGGAGCTACGATGCCAATGCAAACAGACACTCAGATACAGACATAGAGATACACGTTATAAACTAACACCCCTCTTTTTATTTATGAGTAATAACTAACTTAATAAACCCCTAATTCATTTCATGTCGTTAAAGAGACGTTGCTAGCTAAAGTCAGATTGTTTATTTGAAAAAGATTAAAAAACGCGAAATAAAAAAAATAAAAAAATAAAAAAAATCCCCATCTACTTAGTGGTCACTGACGTGGCGACGCCTGTTTTGAGTCGGGGGTTTTTTATACATTTATGTGTGGGTGCGATATCGTTTATTTTTTGTAAGAAAATCCTTTTATTTTTCAACTTTATTTGACAGGGTTGATTCCCTGAAATATGCCAATTATGCCTGAAGTTTGTAAAAAAAAGTTTTTTTTCTATAATAGCTATGTTTTTTTATATCTATGCTGAAGCTGTATGATAATATTTCAAAAAACCTTCAAGCTTCAAAAAATTAAGTTTTTAAGTAAATAAAACGAATACCAATATTTTTATATGTGTTTCATTTATTAACTATTGAAAAATGATACAAGCCTATGCCTAGTTAATTGTTTCATAAGCAAAATAAATCAAACTGAGCCATGTTCAAAGATTATTTGCCACATAATTTGTCGCCGTTTTATAATTGGAACATTTGACAATTCACGAGCAACAAATCGGCCAAATTCTGTGTTCGCTTCTCTTAAGTTGTTTGCGGCCTCCATAAACTCGCTTTGGGTTCCTACAGAAACAGAGTATACTATGGCGCTTTCTTCAGCATTGTTACTATTTTTTGTTGGTGAAGCTGCATCCGTATTTGTTTCCTTGCATTTAACCGTACGAGTTGCATTATTTTGGGAATATAATTCATTATCTTCCCAATCTTGACTGTATTGCGTATCAAACATGTCAACTGAATTTTCTGCTTTATCTGAAAATGACAAAAAAATCAGCTAGAGTCGCAAAGGAGCAGTAAGTAGCAAACATACAAACATGCATTACCCTCACAACTTTCGTTTCTCCTAGGTTTATGCTAGTTACATTCCAAATTTCATCGAAATCGGTGTTTTGGTTTTGGCATAAAAATGTAACAGACAGACAGAGTTCACAATTTGAATAATTAATTATATATGTATAATATTATAATAGTACTTAGTTAGTATTTATAATATGAACATGGCAACATGCGGTATCTATCTAGAATGTATTGTGACGGAAACCTATACCTACTAGTGGCTACTTCGGGTACCTATTTAACCTACATTACATCAACTACATGGTTCCGAATTGATCAAAAACACGATTTTTCATAATTCCGAATGAAATGTTTTGCAAGAAGACTTTATTTTTGATATCACTTATAAATCAAAGTAACGTAACCTACTTGTAGTAATTAAATTACGCATTTATTCTAAAATAGATCAAATAAAATAACATAGCTTTCGTAAAATGAAAACTTGGACAAATTATTATTAACCGGAAAATAATATATTTGAAGTATTAGGTGTTTCCGGCTACTACGCATAGCTCATTGGTATCACATCATAGAATTTATGTTTAGGTACTTACTGCCATAGAATTTTCTCTTTGCTGGTAGGAGGGACTGACTTTCAACTTCATTCTTAACTAAACTTTGTTTGAAATCTGAAACAAACCGTAAATAGATCAATTAAAATTTGATAATGTATAAATACTCTTTGTAAAAACATAAATACTTACTTACCTACTTAATTAATAAGAAAATTAATTGTCAAAACGCGAATTAGCAAAACAAAAATACTCTGATTACATATTACGAAACAATTGACAAAAAATACAGGATCCAAATCAAAAAAGTAGTATCATGAGTATCACGACAATAACTAAGTAGGTACGTATTTCGGCACTTACCCATTCTAGTGTCAAGCCTGCTTTTCTGCACTGCGGAACGCCAAGTCGCCAACTAAACCAATACCTAACTTTACTGAGCAAAGCAGCTCCCCACTTGGAATAAGGATTTATATTTTTTCCTTGTCGCACACATCTTCCACAAAAGGGAAAGTTTTATATTAAGCGCTAAAACGTTAGGGAAACCCTGTCATAGGGACATCAAGGAGAATTACTTACGAATTACCAATTTTAAAGGGCTAGCCTTATCGTTGAGTTCATCATTCGATAAGGGAAAGTCAATCGTATGGGCGGTCAATTGGAATGGGTTACCACTGGGCTACCTATTTCAATGGAAAGGCCTTTGAAAGGCTACTTTAAAATATTATAATTTAATTACCGTAAATATTACAAATTAAAAGCAGGAGCCGGTTCGCTATCCCATTCAAGGGATTTCGAATGGATTTTTATAAGGGTTACCCTTATAAAAAGCTGCTCAATTGGTTTTAAAGCGCTATTTTTAAGGGTTACCCTTATATTTGGTTATGCAATACGAGAGAAGAGAGAGCTTCAGCTGTTTAGGTTTCCCTTATGTGAATGGTTAGTTTATCAAATTACAAAGTCATACATTCCTTCCAAAAGGGTTATTCTTTTAGTGGTGTATACTTCGAGAGGTAATTCTTTTAACGGCTTTTATCGGGGAATGGGTGGTCGGGTCCCTGGTTTAAAGTTGCAAACGCACTGAGAGCGGAGGTGGCGAGGCGCGGTGCGATCTTATACTAAAAGCTTTCCAAAAACGTTGCAGAGGCGGTTTTAAAATGAGAACGCGCCCCTCCACCCGCAGTGCATTACAGACTTAAAACAGCCTAATGTGTTCATAAATGTGGAATTAAAGAACCTAGTAAATAATTAATATTAGGCTGTGCATCTCCACCAGAGCTGTGCGAGGCAGCTAAGTGGCGTTGCGAGGAAAAATCCACCATTAGAGTGGATTTTTCCTCGCAACGCCACTTAGCTGCCTCGCACAGCTCTGGTGGGAACGCAACCTCATTAAAAAGGTTTTAATTATATGTTTTGTCCCTTGTTTTATAGTCGTGGTGGTGTGCGCCAACCCCGACACCGTCCGCGAGATCATGCTGGCGGCGGACGAGCTCAACATGGTGTCTTCGGGAGAATATGTTTTCTTCAACATCGAATTATTCTCAAAGTTAGTAATTATTTATGTTGTTATATTATCCTTTTTGATTAAAAACATTGTTACTTATACCTACTTGACGAAATCTTATAACCAGTTTTGTACCTACTTCTCTCGCTCGCTTATGCGAGTCGAAGTAATCTATTAATTACATTATTATTATTATTATTATTATTAGCCCGAAATGTCCCACTGCTGGGCAAATGCCTCCTTCCCATCCTTCCACGTAATTCGGTTTTGGGCAGTCTCCCGCCAATCGTGCTGAAAGGCTTTTTTTGTTATTAATTACATATTTAATTATAAAAAACTTCCATGTCTGACTGACTGAGAGATGACGAAGAGCCTAGAGACGAGAAAGAGAGAAGTTCGTAGCGAATATTCCTATCCTACACGATAATGGAGGGGATTGAGTAAACAAGTGCTTTATAGAATATAATAAAAAAGGAAATTCCTGGCAAAAAAAAAAAAGAAATTATAATATTAAGTAACAATATCATAGGAAAAAAGAAAGGCAACGAAAGACGAAGGAGATAAGAGTTTTTTTTCAATTACTTTTAGTAAATAAAAGACAAAATTTAGGTCGTGTCGTACTAAAAATTCAAGCAGTTGACGGAAGATCGAAGCGGTTGGCGATTACTTCACCGACAAGAAAAGCTTGGCTCTTAATAAAGATAGAGAGACAGATATTATGCTAGATGTACTAAGAACATGATTTTCGAAATCCTACTCCAAACGGGAAAAAAACAGCTAATAGAGAAAATAAAGCGTATTTACTTACCCGGAGATCCTATGCTTCCTTTTTTAGGTATTACCTACCCGAATACGGCTATATTTAATAAGGCTGTTTATGTACTCAAATATCTTCACTTGCCGGGGCTTTCTTGGGTCACATCCTGGTCCGATGTCTTGAAGCGCCTCTCCTGGTGGCGTGCAATACTTTTTTCGCTTTTAATTATTTCATTTACATTTATTGACCCACTTCAGACAAAGAAAAAATAATTCTTTGCCTGTGTGCGTAGTCGCGTATGTTACATAACGTAGAGTACGTTATAATTATGATAGAAGATTGTTATTAATACTCCATGAGCAAGAAACGTTATAGAAAACAACAGCACTTCAAATTCCGTTCTCCCTCATATTGGATTATTTCACAAGCAAACTTTGTTCGATGATACTTATTTGATTTCCTAAGGGAGAGCATGAGCTTCGTAATTAAAGTCACTTACGTACGTTATTTTCTGATCAAACATGATATATAGTAAAAAAAACACGCGTCATAGAACTGTTTATTTTTTTCACGTTTTTATTAGCTCGCCTTTTTGTCTGTCTGTCTGTCTGTTTGTTTGTCTATTCAGCACCAATTTCGCAATTGATTTCAAACAACCTTTCTTATGTGCGACTACTGAGAATGTATGACAACGCAATAACATGGTAATACAATCTATCAAACATCAATTGATTAAATTTGTTTATACATATAAAGTGGTATTTTCTGTGTGTATTTCAATAAGTTTATGGATAAAGAGGGAGACGTTGGCACAAGTGTGACATAAAATAGACTTTATCACTTAAAAAGTCATTAACAAAAACAAATAACATGACATGTGCTTATTTCGCCATATTTACTATGTATAAAGACCACTGACATTCGTTTTTAGAACGTATTTCCAGTACTCGTTCCTAGGAATTCATACGAGCAATATCACGTAAATAAAGGTCAAGCAGAAATCTATACGCGGCATTGCTTTGAGGTTCCGTTCAAATACGCTCGAGGAAATGCATTTGGTATTTGTTGAGATGAATCGGTCAAGGTACAACTTTCAGTGCTTTTCAAGTAAATAATTGAATTCATGAGATTTTCAAGGGCGAATAGTATTTAGATGAATGTTTTACGACTGCTGTAGGTACGTCATTGAGTATCAATGTTATAAACACATCACTTTGACATAAATCAAAAATTAAAGTTTACTTTGAAGGTTTGCGATCTAAAAATGGACTGAATACCTCATTCAGAAGGCCTAATTGCTAATTTTTAAATTGTTTTTTTTATTCTTCTCTTTATTAACTTTCCATAATACCCGAAGTAATGCGGTTGGTAGAACAACACCAATGTTTTATTAAAAACAAACATCAAAGTTAGAGAAGTTAGAGAACTTTGCAAACTGGACTGTCAAGGCGATATAATTTAAACACAATTTAAACTTATTGTTTTATTTCCTACAGTTTGGCTTCGGCATCATCTAAGGAGCCGTGGAAGGTGGAAGGCGACACAGACGAGCGAAACGAGCGAGCTAAGCGAGCGTACAGTGCCGTGCTCACCGTCACCAGCCCCGCGCCTGAGAAGAAAGAATACCTAGACTTCTCTGACAAGGTAAGCTCACTCCACCCTACTCTTCCTTACCACAGAGAAATTTATGTAGTAGAATAAAATATAAAAATATAAATGTTGAAGGGGGAAAATCTCACACAATTTGATGAAGTCCCAAACTTGCTTGTACTAAACATAATTATATAAATATTAGTTAAATAAAAATGTCCAAGACTCAGGAACAATAATCAGTGATCGGAATGGGCAGAGTTAATTTACGCAAAGCTCGCAAAACCACATATTACAGATGAGAGTGGTTACAACCAGGTTTTACATTAATTAATTTGATTGAATTCCAGATTGCCGGTAAATTGATAGTACTAAACGTTATGATAAATATACGTATATTCACTTACAACAAGGGATATTAAATGTTTGTTTGTATTAAAAGGGGGATGTAACTAATTTTTGACAAAATGGTTTTATCTTGACTCATGTTTAAAATTTAAGTATTTCATCTTTTACAACACGATATTAGGAGTCTGTAATTTTTTTTTCTCTAAGTCCTTATTTTGCCGAAATAAAGAATCGGAAAGTATGAAGTAAATTGTAAGCATATGAAATACTTAAACACTTTCGCTAGAAATAAATTAGGCAATTTAAATCCGGAATCAAATTAAAAAAACTGAACTGTACTGGTAATATTATGGTGGTATGTTTGTAACCACTATACAGTGTGTTACCAGCACCCTGGCTTTTTTTAAAGTAGGTTAAAATAACGTATATCTGTAACGTAGCTATGACATTAATTTTATTAATAAACCACTTTTCGGGCTTTGTTAACTTTCTAACAAAATGTTAATTGCCAGCAATGTAAAGCACAGCAATTTGACAAGTGTAAATGACAATCGACGGCTACTTTGATTATTATGATCTGCCCCCGTACCACGACATGCCTTGTACCAAGCAACAGCGATACTGATAACGATGAATACACCGCACATGCACTACATAAAAAATTTACACTATCTAAGAAAATTAATTGTGAAGTTATTTTAATTATTTTTTAATTGATAATACTAGCAAACAATTGCTAAAGCAACGTATTATCGGCAGTTTTAATAAATGCCCGCATGCCGGTAACACACTATACATATACACAGTATATGATGCACTTTTGCTATCTTTAGGTAAATTAGCTCTGCCTATTTCGATCACTGCGTCGTCAGGAACTGATTCCTGGACATCTCGCTTCGTTGGCAGGGTTACTACCAACCAGGCTAAACGCGTCGTCAAAAATAATTAGAGAAAATCCAAACACTTAAAATGCATTCGATTTAGGATTGCGAGATCAGCATACTCACGTTGTAGTTATTACATCTTGATTGAATAGATCAATTTTGATGAAACCTTGCAAAACGACTTGACTTCAAAAACGAAAAACCTCTTTTTAGTAATGAAAAGTATGCAAAAATAAAAATAAATTAACATAACACAGATAAAGAGAGTCTGGTGGTTAAAGGAAACACCTACTAAGGAATAATTTTCAATTAAAAGCATTATGATATTAATATGTTGCTTGGTTCAGATAACAAAAAAATTTAGTGTAAAATAGCTAAATAGTTAATATTTTTTTAAACTATAGGTACATTTGCTCCTACAATATTAAATTAGAATCAAAATTGTTTGACTTTCCTGAAATTTGGTAGAATAGGAACTGCACGGGTGTATCATTCTTTGACTTATTTTAAATTCCATGTTAACAGTTCGTGTTTACTAAGAAATAACTTCAAGTATAAAGAATCTCATTTTGATTTTATTGACTTTTATTGTGTACCGAATTTGTATAAATGACACGGTTTCAAGTGTTTTATCCATTCTTTCCAATAACCCTTTGAATAAAGTTGTATTACTGTTATAGTAAAAAATTTTGGAACACACTGTAACCAGGGCCTTGTATTCTACTGGGGAAGATCAAATTGCCTTTGAAATGTTATCGTATTGTTTTTAACTCGGCCGCCTTTACCGTCAAGTAAATAAGAGCTATCGTAGCGTTGGCAATACGATAACATGTCAATGTGGTTTTACCCTGTAGAATAGTCTTTTTTCCTTTATTAGTATTACAACGTAAAATTTTGCGCAAACAATATCAGAATTGCTTTTACCGAAGGTTAAGTTTCTCGCGGCGCTTTTTCTCAGCACGTATCGTATTCCTGGTAAGCTCAAGGCTGTTTTTCAATCCCCTGTTATAAGTCTTCCAGGTAATAAATAATATTATTTTCTTTTACATTATTTCCTTTTCCTTTACCTAAGAAAAGAAAATTAACTGTCAGTTTTAATTACCGGAGTTGAAAAATCAGCCTTTATACTTAAAGAACATGCCCATGCGGACTTTCGTATAAAGATTTTAATTTGTTTTTACGGTTTCGTGCCTTTGAACGCAAAGGAACTTTTATATTCAGGATTGATATAAACTTTTACGTTTTACCGAATTAAATTTCCAAATAATGAACAGCAAGAAAGTGTCATAAACTTTTAGGGCTGATCTAGCGCAATTGAAAATCATCTATTGCCTAATAAAAATGAAAATAACCGCAATTCTACCTCTAAGACATTAATCAAATGAAATCAATGTAACAGGTAAAAGAACTAGCAGCATCAAAATACAATTACACATTTGGCAAAGACGAAGTGGTCTCCACGTTTGTAGCGGCGTTTTACGACGCAGTGCTACTATACGCTCTCGCACTGAACGATACCTTGAAACAGTCGAGCGACCCCAGAGGGAGACTTGACGGCAAAACAGTTATCAACAACATGTGGAACAGAAGTTTTCAAGGTGAATATTTTGTGAGTGTGCATGAATTGAACCTTTGATTGATAACCAGGCAAACATGTTGACAGTGACGATGATGGTGATGATGATGATGATGATGATGATGATGATGATAATGATGATGATGGTGATGATGATGATGATGATGATGATGATGATGATTATGATGATGATGACGATTTTAGTATTAACATTGTCTTTGATGTATCAATAGAGGTTGTGAGTGCGTTCATAAGACGAGTGTTCTTAGGGTATTTATAATATTGAAAAATTAAATGACCTTTACTTATGCATAATTATTATCCTAGGTATCACCGGAGAAGTCATAATAGACAATAATGGCGATCGAGTGGCTTCATACTCTCTTCTGGACATGAACCCAGACACCAGCCAGTTTCAGGTAAGTCAAAAAGTACCGAAGAAGGCGGATAACTGTAATGTGGTAGTTGAACTATTCTACACTCCTGGTAACCACATTAAGGGACCCTGCATGGAAAGTGTGGAAGAAAAATCGGTGAATTTTGATAAAAATAGGACATGTTACGTGTCTCAATCAATATAGAAAAGTTCTTGGAGAGCAATAAAATCCTATGTTTTTTTTTTGTGTCTTTTATTTTTAGTAAAACCACATGTACCTTTTGTACATTTTTCTATTTTGTTTCTTAAAGTTAGTCATTGCATTTTATTGTCCTCCAAGTTAGTACAGATGTAGTCAATAATCCTTTACCATCGTTTTTGGTCGGATAATTTTGTATTTATCTTGGTTTCTCAGTTGGCTTATTGATGGGTACTGAAACTAATTGAGAAAGTAAGATAAATACGAACATATCTGACAAAAAACGACGGGAAAGGATTATTTACTACATCTGTACCACAATGTTAGCCATCTTCTTTGGTATTACAGTAAACAAGTTATTTCTAGAGTCGACAAATGATTGGAGCATCGAGTAGACAATGGGCAGTAATCCGTATATTTTTTTAAAAAACTTTATTTGGACTTGATTATAATTTTTCCGAAAGATTATTATGAAAATTGGGGATTGGAACTCCGAAAATCATATAATTTTACCACCTAATGATCAGTCTTCATACTCTTCATATTTTTTTTAATACTAATGATCGGAACTTATAATCATCTGAACTTATAACGCCAATTTTTATGGAACCGTACAATATTCAGAATTTCTTAAATATCTTACGTGTAGTTAAAATTAGGTTAGGTTAAGTTAGATAAATAAAAATCTAAAAAAGTAACAGTTTTTTTGAAAAAATGCGTTATGAGTTGCGATGATTATGACAAAAAAATGTGAATAAAAAAGTATGAGCAAAAATTTTCGGAGCAATGATGAGTATAGTCACAAATCGTTATTTGTGTAAAAATTCGAAAGAGCAATTTTATGAGCCTATATGGACCCAAATGACCTATTGCATGTAGTTGTGTACGAAACTTATATGGTATTTCCTCTATAACGGCAGGTCACAGAAACCAAATTATATCCAAAATGCGTCATTGGCTTCTATGACAAGGTTTCTATTGGTACGGTCACAAACTAGCCGTTTTATTATTTGGCATTCAACTCAACGCGTATAATTTATTTTTCAAATATAATAAGAATAATGGTCACAAGAAAATAGAACAATGTAAGATGGAACTACTACATTGTCTTGTCTAGCTTCCTTTCAGTATGTGGATCTTCCTTTTTTGGTCATTAATCTCGATGTTATATGGAAGGGCGACACTCGATCCATTTCTTGTGGGCTTACGTCATTTACTGACTGAAAGAAACCTTTCAGGGTTGCGTAAAAAGTGTGATTGGCCCTAGTTTATTAAAAACAAAGGCAAAAAAAACCTAGTGTTTGATTTTCTATTATCAGTATTTACCGTTATCATATTGACCATTTTTAAAATATTATACCAAAAAACTAGGATCTAAAAAAAAAAAAAAAACTTCCCAAAAATAAAACTATTTTCTAAATACTGATATACGAATTAAACTAAAATAAATCACACACTATTGACCTTTAAAAATAAAATAACGATTTCCAAAACATCTAATTAAAATAATGCGTCACAAATATAATTATTTTAAAGCATATTCTCAGTACCATTCCTTTAAAGCCAACATTACGACGTGAAATATAATTTAAAAGATCACAATCTATTAGATGTGTTAGAGAGCCCCCTAAACTGCCCTATAAACTCCATGTTTATTATAGAGTTCTTATAAAAACCTCAAACCATGTACTCTTTATTGCCTTAATATATTATTTGAAGTGCTCCAAGTCGCAGATAAAGGGTAATATCTGACACTCCAGGTTCCAACGTCGAGCCTCGAGGGTAACCGCCAGTTATAATCAGCATTGTCGTTTTGCCCAGATAATGTTCAGTCTGACTTTAAATGCCCTTCAAACAGCCACGGCTTACGAGAAGCCATAATATCAAGACGATTTCTCATACTTAAATATTCATGCCCTAAATTGTAGTAAATTGACTAAATTTAGATGAGCAGTCGAGGTAAGGAAGTAGACGCTTGATTCTGTTCAGTAGCGATAAGCATGGTGAAGGAAGACATGTTTTTAAAATGTGCTTCTATTACGTGTATTTCAAAAAAATATACCTGCTTATTTAAACACACACGTAGTTAGCATGGTACTTCGTATTATTTTCATATTTTATTGTTATGCATTTAAAAAACATATATGACATTTATAAGTTACTGGAAATAAAGGAAACCTGTTTAACACAAAAGCTATAAAAAATTATCTTTACATTTTAAATGCCAAGCGAAAAATATTCAACTTCAACTCTATAAAAAAAAAATACAAACTGAAAAGTCCAGTCAACAAAAATAACAGAACAATAGGAGTCATTTAAAACGTGCAACTTTCGTGAGACTTACACATAGGGTTACTCACATTATTAACGTGATTAATCAGTCGTGATCTCTATAGGAGTCATTTGACAGTTCATTATAGGTACGCTCTGTGATCCTTAGTAAACAAGCAACCAAGATTCGTTTAATTATGTGGTTGACGAAGCGTCTACACAAAGTTCGAGCGGTAATGAGATTTCCCGGGTGAATAACGAACAACAAAGAAAAAGAGGAAATTGCCTTTATGATGCATCGCATGCATTATGTACTTGAACTGGGGAACCTGTTGCAACGTAATAGTAGTTTATGAAATTGTTGCATAATGAGGAGTATTAAAACACGAGTGTGTGTTTAAGAACCGAGTCGCTAGGCGAGGTTTTTAATACCTAGTATCACACGAGTGTTTTAATACCTAGTTATGTGCAGTTTCATACACTACTTTATCTTTCTCATACCTACATTACAACAACACGTATTCAATGAATGGCGCCAAAACCTAGAACATCACCGCGCTTTGGTTTCATTACGGCTTAATTTCGTTTTACCTTTTTACCTTTACTCCTTGATCTCAAAAGGACTAAGTGTCAAAATACCTAAATCCCAGAATACCTAAAATTTTTTCACATAACACCGAATTCTCAATATGGCTGAATTTTAAAATGTCTTAGGCTCATAACGACCAAACTTCACAACACCTTTATCTCAAAACATCATAATTTCAAAACAACCAAATACCAAAATACCTAAAATTGAAAAAGTTTTACCTAACCTTCATGCATTATATACTATCTTTCTTAAGTACTGGCCACTTGAAAGAAGTGAAAACGAATTTAGGCATTTTGAGACTATGACATTTTGCCATTCCGGTGTTTTCGGCTTCAGTTATTTTGAAAGTTTGACGTAGGTATCTATGATTCGGTATTCGAAAGAAATGTACATTTCAATATTTAGGTATTTAAGGAATTAAAGTTTTTAGGTCAAAGTCATTATGACTTTCCACCATTTTAAGAGTGAGCCATTTTGATATTAAGGTTTTACAGGGACCATGGCATTTCAAAATTTCGTCAAATTAGAGAATAAGGCATTATGCAATTTAGATTTATTGAAACCTAAGCATCACCGCGCATGCTGCTGTCACAGACAAATAAAAATTAGAAAGAAAACTTTTTGTAAGCTGTCAAAGGCTTGCTTGGCTGGCTTGTGCGTTCCATTATAAAAAAATAATTGATATGGAACCTCGTTGGTGACATTAACTTTTTGGATTAACTTGTATCGTAATGATAAAAAAAATACTTTTATTTTGTTAGAGAAATAATATTATAAAGTGTTTTTTTTTTTAATTTCGGTATTGTGTTTATAAAGTATGCCAATATAAATTCGTTTTGAAGTTTATAATTCGAACTTTACGATATGAGAGTAGATAAAATATTTCTTCGTTTATTTTTAATTTAATGTCATATTTTAATTTGACATTTTATTGAATGTTCTCTCTCTCTCTTTCTCAATTTAAGAGCTCCTGTTGGGGAAGTCATTTCCAATCTTCTCTCCTCAGGGGACCAGGGGAAATATCATCTTTATACGACAAAACATCTTGGCTTCTTCTTGGTCTTCCTCTGCCTCTCCTGCGTTCAATCATTCCCTCTAATGTTTATGATCAGCATGTTGTGCCTCAATAAATGGTCAATCATCCCTCCTCTTCTGTTCTCTATGATTTCCAATATCTTTCTTTTCTCCTTTGTCCTTGTCAATACTTCTTGATTTGATACCATTTCCGTCCGACTAATTCCTTCCATCCTTGTCCAGCACTACATCTCAAACGCATCCCGCCTCTCTCTATCCCTCTATATCAGGGTCCATGCCTCGCTTCCATATAACCATAATGTATGATTTTATAAAACGTTTTCGAGTTCTCTAGGATATTTTAGACTTCCAAATGGTTTGCTATTAAATGCTTGTTTTGCTATTATAATCCTTGCGATTATGTCCTGACAATACGAGTATCGGGATTCACTAATTACATATAATTATTGTTATTTCTGTAAGTAAGAGTGAATCATATTTGTTTATTTTATATGTTTCCCTGATCACGCATGTATTTTTTTCGCACTTCACTATATTTTTTTATAAAAATGAAAAAAAAAACGCAAAACGAGTGAACACGCGGAACAAATTGAATTGAATTTATGTTTTTGTAATTATTTAGTTCATGTCATGGGTAATCACGGGACTGCATTTGATATTCGTTCTATCCAAAGCGTTTCACAACCTGAGAACAGGACCTCTATTCTTCTGGGTAAAACTATTATATTGCTTTTGACATGTTATCGTATTGTTTTCATGTTGGCCGCCATTAGTTTTAAGTAAATAAGAACCATCGTAACGCCAATACGATAACATGTCAAAGGCAATATGGATTTAACCAGTAGAATAGAGACCCTAAATTACAAGTCTAAGGCCCGTATTAATAAACTAATCTCAACTCTAATGTTCGTCTCGAGATGTGTCAAGAATGTCAGTGTTCTATGGTTTGACGTTTACTTTGGCGTATCTTGTGACGGGCATCTCAGTGCCTCGAGTGTAAGTTATTCATACGAGAAACGGAAACGCGATCGAGACGTTTTTGTGTACCTATGTAAAAATACACTAGAGTCTCAGCTGAGACGAGTTTAATAATACGGGCCTAAGTGTAAAATTTTTCGTGTTTCTGTAAATCCTTATTTCGGGTGTTAGCTGAATTCTTCATTTTGTATGTGATTGCTCATGTTATAATTCTATTCCAGGTGGTTGCGACCTATGTGGCAGCCAACTCTTCTCTACAATTCATCCCAGGCAGGCCGATCCACTGGGCCGGAGGGAGGTCCACCCCTCCCCCGGACACCCCCGTCTGCGGGTTCGATGGATCGCTTTGCCCAGACAACTGTAAGTCGTTGGCTCTTTAGCAACTGATTCTCTGGGATTTACTTTATAAGAAATCAGATTGCAAATTTTGTTGATAGAATTGATGAAATTTTTGTTGGTGTCTTTTGTGGTATTGTTCACCCAATGCGGTGTCTTGAACTAAAAGCACATACTACCTATCTATGGTTCACAGTAAAGGTAAATAAAGCGGGTTAGAACATGTCGGACCATTGTCAGTGTCAGTTTCGACGCCGTTCCTACTAGGAAAATATCTATTAAAAGTAATTTGGTGCTATCTTAAGTGAGTTGAACCGCGGACGGACGGACACAGACATGGCAAAACTTTAGCTAGGGGTTCTTACTTAGTTGGACTTCATGATCCTATAAATTAGAGATCAAAATCCTGGTTACATGAGTTGTGTATTGGCAAATAATATTCATAGATTATAATAATAAATACACAAGAGATAACGCTGTTATGAGTCAAATACACTACACATTGTAAAGTTTTATATTTTTGCTCACCCGAATTTTAAGTCTTAGCCAATAGTTTGTTAAATCCTTAACCCCCTTCACACGGTACAGTACTTCCCGTTTTTTCTTTGAATTCCAAGAAATTTTACCGTATTTGGTTGCAGCAAATGGCCGTGTAAAACCAAGCATACGATCAATACGAGCTTTGTTTTATCTCGACATAATTTTGCAATAAACCCTCAACAGTATCGCATTTCTCGTCTTTCACTTCAACCAAACATTGTTGTAAACGTATATTAACAAAACAGTATAATTAGATGTCCAGTCCCTCCCTAATTGATAATCCTTTTACCGAAATACAGAGCACGTCTTTTTTACAAATCCCTAAACCTTTTGGGACGGATCTATGGCACAAGGTTCATGATAAAGATCAAATGGAACGCCGGTCAACCGTAACTTGTTTGAGACGATTGCGGATCGAAATGAAATTTAATCATTGCTTCGTTACTTAAATTGTTATGATAAAATTACCTTAAATTCTTGAGATTTATCTTACAAAAGTGTAAGAAATGAAAAAGAAAGGATTTTAAATCTGTTACGCCTCTCGATCAGTGCTTTTCTAAGCTATTTTTTTATCCGAGCGATTTTCCAAAAGAACAAATGAAGACAAAAACTAATTGACGAAAAAACGCAACTAATATTGCGTCTTTTTTATTGCTACCTACTATTTGGCATACCATTGTAGTACGAGTACAAATCTTTTTCTGTATTTAAACAAATGCTTTTACATTACTGGGTAGCACTCGAAATCACAAATCAGCAGTGATTCAACAAAGGCCAAGAAAACCTTTTTCCTTAATAAATTTCACCATTATTAAGAAATACCTCCCTATCGTTTCGTGAGTGGTATCGATGAGTTGGCCTTAATTGCCTATTTCGGCTAGCGAATCAAGACGATTATGTAAAAGGAAGATAAATTGCTTTATAAATAAATTATGTTCTAATTTTTTTTTTTTTTTTTTTTTTTTTTTATGGCATAGAGAAGACAAACGAGCACACAGGCCACCTGATGGTAAGTGGAAACTGTGACCCATAGACATTCGCAATCACAAGACTGCAATGCAATCCTAAGACTGCAAATGCGTTGCCAACCCTGAGGCTAAGATGGAATGCCTCTATGCTAGTCATTTCACCGGCTGTCTTATCCCCAAACCGGAACACAACAATGCGAACACTGCTGTTTGGCGGTAGGTTAATGGATAAGATGGTGGTAGCGATCCGGACGGACCCTGCACAAGGTCCTACCACCCGCAAATACTACTACTAATACTTATAAGTAACACATACCAAGTCAAAGTCAAATTTTATTAGAAGAACCTTTGAACACGAATGATAAGCGACCTACTCGTACTTCAAGATGTAACATAATGAATTTAAAGAGCTGGTTAGGTTCAGTGACCAACATAGGTACATAAAGCACTAATTAGCTACGTCCTTATCAAATTAGACCATTTATTCCAAAAATCATTTTAGCAATTTATTTGTGGCTAAAAGTGACTTAAGACAAAGTAGACCACTCTAAGGCACTGACTCTAACTGTTCAAATTAAACTGTGCTAAAGAAGAATGCCACTCACGTACGGCCACGCAATTAACAAATATGAAATATACTGATATATTTGATGGGTATCGTATTGGGTCGTCCCATTAGTTGTTTGTCAAGTACTTAATTCGTCTCATTCTGCTTTCGTCATCCATTCTTCATTATTCACTTTGGCTAGTAGTCTTTATCGTCTTTGGTCATATTGTATCATTATGTAATTTGTTGTATGAATTCGTATGTAATAGTAAATTAAATGCAACTATCGTGTACAATGGATGAAAACGCGAATTCTAAGAATGGTTTAATATTTATCGAAACAAACCAAAATCGAAAAAATTCGGGCCGGGTTTCATTGTACGCTGGCCGTCAAAAATAAGGCACCTGGAAAATGTAGATGAACAAATAGACAAACCTAGTGGGTCTATTATGTTGTCTTTAGACAATAAAACGATTAAACGCGATGGGCAACGTACCTGTTTGCCAAATAACAAAAAAAAAAAACGATATTGTAATGACTAGTGTAAATTTCGATGCCAAAATAAATACACACCAGTAACAAAAATATACGAATAATGTACAGAGGCATTGAAGAAAAACAGTCTTATATGGCGTAAGGCAAAATAAATATAATTTAATGAAAATGATTATTGCAATAAAAAAAATAGATTGACCACCTTATTCGCTCTACTCCTAGAATCATATATCCCGGAAGCTTGATGTTATATTGCAGGCATTTCGCCCGATAACAATCAGAGCATAGACAGGTTTTATCAATACGAGTATGACACCCGTATTCACAAACGTCACTATGAGGTCTCACAGTGCTCACGAACGCACAGGGTGGTTCAAATCGTGTCAGAAACAAAAGGTCAGTCAAACAGGACCAATCACAAAGCTGTATTGAACGCAGTGCGTTTACTCAGTGAAGGATCCCTTAAGTATTGTTTGTGAATACGGGTGTGAGTATATGACCACTCAGTGGTTCAACAGAATAACATCTAAAAAAAAGTATTGTACTGGCCAACGCCATCAAGGTGCAAGGTTGGCACCATAGGCTGTAGATACCCGGAAAAAGGAGACATCAAGAAATACGGGCAGCCCAAATGACAGTCGGGATCCAAAAAAAAAGGAAGACGAGATTATGTCCACGCTGATGACGCAATTGCAAAATTAATAGAAGATTTGGAGATGGGTATGGGTAGACGTTGATGAAAGTTTAGAAAGTTTGAGTAAGGTTTACTACATAAATAACGAAGAACATTAAAGTGCGACGTTAACTTTCTATGAAAAGCTGTTAGTTTTTTTTATTTTACTGAGGTATTAATGTTTCAAGTTTAATTAGCAAAATAAAACTTATTTTTCTGTAGTTTGTGTTGCAAAACTGCACTTTTTATAGCGAAATTTCAAAGGATTAATCAGGCTATTACTTTTGAAATAAACCATTTCAGTTTTCTTTTTGATACGTGAGGAGGTTTCTTGTGAACTTTTTGGGAAAGGTTGTAGGTTCTAGTCTACACTATAAATATTTAATAATGATGGGTGATTTACCCTCTTAAATATTTATAAACATCCGAATGTTGGGTTTGCAACTCGAATGTTATAGATTTACCATGGAAGGCGTCCATAGCTTTAGTTTCTTTTGAAGACTTTGAAAACTTTGAGCCTGTCACAAAAGTTTGAAAAATGTGGCGAACGCTTATGTCACTTTCATACATTTTGTCGATAACCAATTGCGACAACGGATAACGAATTGTTTTGTCTAGAACCCCAGATCACGACTAGGAGCCGAATTTGTCCGTACAAAAGAGTGGAATCCCCTCTGACGAAGTATAGTAAACATTTTTATACTTCGTAATTTTCGTAATTTCTCTTTTCGTGACTTTCGTGATTCTAGTCACCTGGAAAAGTCAAGTCAAATTTTGAAGATCAAACGGGGTAAATAGTGAATGTGTCCAACAAAGAAAGAGACTAATTTCTAAAGGGGCCAAATAAAAAAATACGAACTTAGAATAAGACCAAAGACAAAAACGACGAACAACGAATGAGACTAAAAAAGAGATGTCTAACATCGAACACGCCCAAAAAAGATGAAGACTAATACCGGAATCACCCGGAATAAGAAAAAGACAAACAACAAATACGACCACAGACGACAAAGACTACCAGCGAAAGTGACGAATGAAGAATGGATGACGAAAGCAGAATGAGACGAACTAAGAACTTGACTAAAAACAAATGGGATGACCCAATACGATACCATTTGTAGACACCTCAACAGACCTTTTATTTGTTTTTTCGTCAATGTTTGCAATTGCAATTATATTTTTTTTACTTTATTTTCTTGTGATAACTTTTAAGTATGATTGTATTTCATGGTTTATAAAATGACCTGCTAGAGTTTCTTGCTGCGCTTCTTCTCTGCAACTATGATTCACTCCATATTACCGACGCGTAATGGAGCCCTTATCTGGCCAATTTACTGAATAAATTCTATCATTTCATTTCATATCAAACGAGTTTTTAAATAATTTTCGCTACTTACTTATGGAACTTTAAATATTGACCTAAACGAAAACTGCGCCATTTATTTTTTGTTTTTGAAAGCTATTTCACATGTTGCGTACAATTTTATGGTTCTTATTATTTTCCCTATTATACTCATATTACCCATGACATGACGTTTTCATATACATTTTGTAAGGAAAACCTTTCTCGTAATTTAAAGCGTCTATAATTATTGAACTGGGGCTCATTACTGTGAACCAACGATCGAATCGCCTTTTCATTGTGCGATTAATTAATCGCTCTTGTATGATGTTTGCTGCTTAAATTAATTGACGCAATACCCGAGTATTGGGTCTGAACTTTTATTTTTATTTTTGTTTCAGCTTTACCGGTTTACGCCATTTTAAGTATCGTCTTAAGCTCCGTTGTGGTGATACTGGCCATCCTTTCAGTATTTATATACAGGTATGTAACTAGCAAGCAAACTTACATTAATTTATAGTTCCTTCTACGAATTAACACGCAAAAAATGTCCAAAGTCCTGTTTAAAAATACTCGGAAAAAAATATAAAAAATCAGACCTATAGAGATTTTTTTCAAATTGTATTTACTACTTATCTTAGATAGTCAACATTATTTACCTTCACTGTTTTGTATATACCTATCGTGATCGTAGAATTGTAAGATCAATTATGATTGCAGTAAATATTTTAAATATTTTATGAATAATCAATTAGCAGCTTTAAACGTTCGCATTCTACTTAAGAACTTACGAATAGAATATTAATAGTATGTTTGTTCTATATGCTCTTTTTTATTGGAATTGTTTATTTAAAGAAGTTATTTTTACGTAACGTACCTACCATAAGGCACGTTAATATTAAAGAATACATTGTATGCCATCCCAAATATTCCAGATCGTTGTATGGAATTTGATAAAGTAAGCTTAACGACATTTTATTTCCTCGAATAATATCAAAGTACGAGAATATTGTGAAGTCAATTGGTTTGCAATTTCGTCACATTTCAACAGACTTTCTAAGTTGATGAAAATACCTTGTTTAATGACATTTGTTGTCATTAATGACATTTGTTGTCATTAAACAAGGTCAACTACTTAGAAAGTCTGTTGAAATGTGACGAAATTGCAAACAATCAATATAATTATACAACAATAAAGTTTGCAATATTATCTCGGAAGAAATTTCTTGAACATGTTGTTTTATTTAAATTATGATGACACATGTCAAAACTTTGCTTATCTCTTAGAGCAGATATATCTCAGTATTTGCACTTGTACATGAACCCAAGTACCTACATGACGTTCTACTAGCAGGCATAGGGCTCCAGACCTCCTCTTATGTCGACTGTCTTGTCCGCAGTCTCCTCCCGAGCCCATTGCTTATTTAGGATTTCAGACACAATATTAGCCGCTTAGCTATTTCATTTAAATTTTGATAATCTTTAACAGGCATTACAAATTAGAAGCGGAGATAGCTATGATGACCTGGCGAGTGAGCTGGACCGACGTGCTACAGCCAGGGACGAGGCTGCGAGGCAGCATGCACTCATTGGCTAGAAGGTACAGCAGTGGGGTAAGTTTTGACATATTTCATCGTAACATTTGGTGGTTGGCATACTTTCATTTACATAAATATGAATGAATAGAAATCCTAGCTCAAACTTCCGAGCTGCTTTTTCGCCTTGTTAGTTTTCCGCAAAAAGCGTTTTTAATTTTCTATTTATTTAAATTTTCAATAAAAAAAAAATTGTTTCCATTTCTAGGTTATATAACAGATATACCTAGTAGGTACAAAAAAGCAAGATTAGAGCAACTCAAACTAAATATAACAAATCAAACGAGTCCAAAGTCAACGAGCTTTGAGTCATTAAAAAAATCCTATAGCCACCATCCGTCCCCATCACATTATACCATATCGATAATAGTTTTTTTTTTAAATAGAATAATTTTTTAATGTAAACTTTGACATAAACAGATAATAGCCCAATCACCATTTACCCTATAACTAAATTATTCAACCCGTAGTAATTAAGTAGTTAAATATCAAATTATTAATGCAAGCATGCTTACATAAAACTAGGATTAAATGTTGTATTTGCTGCATAAGCAACATTAGATTTGTACACCTAAGGGTAAAACATAGTGATACGATATCATTTTTAAACAATCTATAATTTTTCGCCTATGTTTTGACCAGTAAATCAATTTGAAATTGAATTTGAATTTGATGATACGATAATTGAAATTGTATAATGATTGAATACGCATACGTATGCAAAATTTCAAGTTAATCTAAAGATTAGCAGTAAGTTACAACTGAACAAAATAATAGAAAATAAACAATACAGATACGTTCATTACTTTTAAATGAGTAACATACAAACCCTAACGACATCAATATGATTTGGCGATTCATCACTCACTCTTATCCCATATTTAATTAATTCGGATCAGATTTGTCAACGTGTGACTTACACAGTCCAAAGGAATGAGATTGTTTCCAGGTGGAGCTGACAACTAATGCTCGTTTCCAATAATACAAGTGTGTAATAGTACATTGTGTATTATTTAAGGGTGGTAAAGAAATAATTACAAACGAGAGTCTGTTAGAAGCCCGAAGCCGAAGGCTGAGGGCTTTAATGACTCGAGTTTTGTATTTCCTTTACCACCCGTGTAACATACAATGTTTTTCATCACAATTGCGAGGAAACGAAATAAAATCAGACAAAAGATTATATTTTTAACTTATTAGCGGCAGACTAGTCGTGTCATTGTCTGTGACTTACCACAGATAATGTCAAATGTGTTCGGAGTCCGATTCTAGTGACAGTCGAGATCAATAGTTTATATGCGAGATTTTTAGGAAATTGTATGCAACTGACATTTAATCTCGAACGAAACTTCATATCGAATGGCACAAGAATTGGGATCCTGGCGTATTGTGATAGTTTGAGTCCACGTATAATATTTTAAAAAAAAGCTATTACGCACTTTAGTTACGTAATGGTAAAAAAAGGCCCGCGGGTATTATTTTGGATTTACGGTCGATTTTTCTAGCATGTTAGGACACTATTTACGAGCAAGTGTGATGAAAAATCAGAAAAGGTTTTCGGTTTGAAATTGGAACATTGGTTCAAAGGACTGCACTCACACAGCGATAGGTGACATTACTTTTGTTCACTGCACGTACGGTCACGAGCGTTAATTTGGGACCCATTTCAAGAAAAATGTGCTTGAAGTCGTCAATGTCATTACTGTCATTAGAGATGTCAAGTCATTTGTAACTTTTAGGAAACTCAACCTTATTGTTGTAGAATGTCAGATTGAGTTTGGAACTAAGGTGGGTACCAAATTAAATCTCGTGAGTACCCTATTTGACAACGCTGAGAATAGTCGTCTCATAGACGGATTTCAGGGTTACCTATCTGAACCACTAAAAATGTTAGTCCGAATTTCGTTTCGACAAAAACTATTCGACAAATTTCGTTTTATTTTATTTTCATTTGTCCGAAAATTCATTTCGAATTCTTACAATTCGGCATTTATTGTGTCGGTTTTTTGATCATTCGACAAATTATATGTTTCCATAAATTTCATTTGTCCGAAGTATCAGTTACCCCATGTAACCTTTCGGTTTATTAATAATTCGACTTTTTTTAATTGACTTTTATTTCATTTGTCCGATGTAACGATCCGAATTTTTAACTACTCGGCTTTTCTGACATGGAATTTATAATTTTTGGCTTTTTAATTACAATACAACACACACGCACGTATATTATCGGGATTACAATTAGGTACTTACGTATTTTTATACCTTATTATTAGTTATTTTTTGGTAGTTACTAATAAACTATAATGTCTACCATTTAAGTAGGTACCTAACTGCCTAATAAGGTACTGGAAATGTTTATCTCACGATGACAAAAATATGTCTTATACCTTTTGTTGATTCACCATACTCTAATTGTAATATACAAGCAACAATAAATAAATGTAAATATTTTGCATAAAGCAAGCATGTTTTTTTTAGGGACGACAAAAAAATAACCTCGAAGGCTAAGGCGGGAGCTTCGCTACGCTTCGCTCCCGCCTTAGCCTTCCAACCTAACCTATCCGAGTCGCTTCTGCCCAGACCCATCTTGCTCGCTCGCTTCGCTCGCTCGCTTTACATTTTTCATTAAAATTAGGTAGAAAAACGGTATGAATAAAAATAATTGATACTATAAAAAATGCTTACCTATCTGAAACACTAAAAAACGTTTGCCAGCTGTTTCATTTGCCATAATTTTCATTTGTCCGAATTGTTGTTTGTATGGGAAATGAAAATTATGGCAAATGAAACAGCTGGCCAACGTTTTTAGTGTTTGCGATAATATATAACAGCGGAAAGTCTGTCGAAAAATAACTTAGGATAGCGTTAAAAAGTAAACTGAAAATTTGTCTAAACGTATGCAGTGCCAAAAGTATCATTGGTTAAATAAAAAATGGGCTAATAAACAAAATACGTAACAATTCATAGGGCAAGTAAATGAGACGGAAAAAGTTTTTCGGACAAACGATACTTTTACTAAACGTAAAATGGTGAAGAAAAAAAATTACGAAACCTGTCATCGGACAAATCATAACAATTCGAATAGTTTTTGTCGAAACGAAATTCGGACTAACAGTTTTAGACTTTGAGATAGGTTACCGGATTTCAGGTCTAGTTTTTAACCCCGACAAAAAATAATCAAGCTACGCAAATCACTAAAAAAACAATTTAATCAAACGTCTATTAGAGCAGGTAAAACCGGATCGATAACCTTAAACCATAGTGCAAATGAAATAACTATATTGCCTTAACAGTTTGTTTAGTGGTAAAAAAAATGGCTGAACATCAAACCTTAACCACATTTGTGACGAAATTTCATTATTCTAAGAAATACGACCCCAGTTCATCTCGTCTGAGTGTATTTGTCTGTTATATAGTTTCCATCCGTTTATTTCCACAATAGAACCTCTTGAGTGCAACTAGTCGAGGAAATCATATGGGATGGAATGCCGCCTACGCAACATCTCGAGCGAGAAATCGAAGCCTGTGAATTTAATGGTATAACAACGTTAGAACTGTTTATCTGATGATGATGTTTATTTTATGGGATCGATAAACGATAAATATTTTTTTTATCATTTAAGGTGCTCCGGGGTTATTGTCAGTGTAAATATTCTAAGGGACATCTTTTACACAGTTTTCGTAGAAATATCGTCGTATTGTTTTTATAGACTCAAACTCTACAAGGTAGACTTTTAAATAATAAAACTGAGAATAAACCGCGATAACGTACTCGTACTTACTACATGAGCATAAAGGTTTTAGAATTTAAATCTGACGCACCTTTTTGCAGATTTAGTTCTATATTTAAACCGCTTAGATTTAGTAACTTGAAAATGTCAAAGTTAACCCGAAATATGCGGTTTAGTTAATCCTTTAAAGGGCAATTTTAAAACCTGGTACAAAAAAGTCAGTTCACTCATTCACATCCCATCCAGCTCCTCTGAATCATATATCTATATGAAGTTTGTTAACGACTAAAACTAGGTACTATTATATTATTCTCAAGTCTCATTGGTTTCTTTTGTTTAGCCGTCAGGTTAAAAACTTTTGTTTTTATCCATTGAAAAGTTTTAACACGCTCTTCTGCAAATTATAAATTCTTGCCTTTGAATAAAATCTTGTAAAAAGCCTCAGGCAAAACAGGAAATTTTTGGTAAAGTTAAACTTTTATAATATCATTATTTATTCTTTTCAAATTTCACCGAATCCTGTTTTCAGATAATCACTTAACAATTTCTTGGCTTTTTAGACTGATATTTTTTGTGTTGAAACATCTTTGGGCTTGGATTGAATGTGCGAGTTTTTGTCCTTTTACGAATACAAAACTATAAAACATTATTTCATATATAATTTTATTTCACTTTTCAAAAGTACTTATAGCTGACTAAGCTTTGAATCTAATACTATGTTTTCAGGTTCATTAATTACAGAGACTTATTTATTCTCCCTCGTCAACGTTGCTTCTAATCGGATTTAGAATTCTCCTTAAAAAATGACAGCAGAAGATTTGGTTCTGCCCTGTTGAACATGAAATATCTTAAAATAGAATTCACATTATATATTTTTTCTAGACGGCGTACTCAGACGAGGCGACGTCATTGGCTGGTGACCGTCAGATTTACACTCCATGTGGTTTATACAAGGGTTGTCGGGTTGCGCTTAAAAAAGTGGACAAGCAACGCATAGACCTCACAAGACCTCTGCTTTTGGAACTGAAGAAGATGAAGGACTTAGAACAAGACCATATTGCACGGTTTTACGGAGCGTGTGTGGACCCACCTCATTGCTGCCTGCTTACAGAATATTGTCCTAAAGGATCTCTACAGGATATTTTAGAGAATGATACTATCAAGTTAGATTGGATGTTCAAAGTCAGTCTAATGCATGATATTGTCAGGGTAAGAAATACTATCATAGTGATGTTTGATTAGGTTTGTGTGTTTTAAGATAATTTAAAAATAAAGACTATTCAGATTACAACTAATCAGAGCCAATAAAATGGGATGCTTTAAAATAAAAATAAAATCAATGTCATGTGTAAAATTCTACATTTGGCTTATTTTCACTATTTAAGATTAAATTTGAGTTAAGGTGGATTAGAACCCCTTAGGTTAAATATGTTGAAACGTAATTTCTAGTTTTCATTCATTATTTTGTTTTCAAAACTTCTCCGCATTCAATTAATTTTAGTGTGTATTTTTATAACAGGGCATGCACTTTCTTCACGGCACAGATATAAGATCTCACGGGGCTCTTAAGTCTAGCAACTGTGTAGTAGATTCTCGCTTTGTTCTGAAGATCACCGACTTTGGCTTGCACGCCCTTAGAACTACTGAGAAAGACCCATCAGCTCACAGCTATTGGACACGTAAGGATATGTTAAATTGAGGTTATAGTATTAAAAGCCAAAAATGAATGATCATAATTATATAAACTGCTTCCCTAAAACTAAAATCAGATTTGCTTTTTTGAATGTAATTATTTGCAAAAATGTAGATCCATTGTAAAGTAATGTATTCTACAATATTGGTGTAAGAAATTAAAAACTGTTTCAAAAACTTAATTTTAATATTTTTTATACTGAACTTGTTCATTATTCATGTCTGAATTATATTTTAATATTTAAAAGGGATGCTGTGGACTGCTCCTGAGCTTCTTCGCATGGAAGACCCTCCTCCTGAAGGTTCCCAGAAAGGTGACATCTACTCCTTCGCCATCATCATGCACGAGATCGTAAATCGACAGGGCGCATTCTGGCTGGGACCCGGAATTGACATGGGTCCCAAAGGTAACAATGACTTTAAGTAACATTTTCCATTAATGTGTAATTCTAAGGCGGTGGCACATGCCTTGTTATAAAAAATTAAACGGTATCTTCCAATAAAGATGGATTATATATATATATATATATATTATATAATGCCTGATTAAAGGTGCCGGTAAAAGTTTACTACCCTGAGTAAATAAACAATTAAAAAAAAAGCTACGTTTTTTTTGTAAACTAGTGGATAAACACACTGTTTGAAATTTGTTCTCTATTGTCAGTATGTATTTATATATTTGTCCCCTCATAATATTACAAGTAATTGAAGTTATTTTTCAATATCCCTAGATGTAATCGACGCTGTGAAAGCGACAGGTCTGCGCCCGAACACGTCGCATCACCGCTCATGCGACATCGACGACGCCCACGACCTGATGCGGCGCTGCTGGGCGGAGGACCCCACGGAGCGTCCGGTCTTTGGGCACCTGAAGGGCGCTATCCGCCGCCTCAACAAGTAATGTTTATGTACATACTTTAATCTAATAGGTGTCTGTGTGCTTTTTCTTTTTATTATCATCATCATCATCATCATCATCATCATCGTCATTATTATCATCATCATCATCATCAACATCATCATCATCATCATCATCATCATCATCATCATCATCGTCATTATTATCATCATCATCATCATCATCTTCATCATCATCATTATCATCATCATCATCATCATCATCATCATCATCATCATCATCATCATCATCATTATCATCATTCGCTGCTAGACAGTTTTCTCGTATTAGACCCCACCTTCCACCTTGTCACCTTGCCAAAGTTGTCGCTCTACCTAGTACAAGATTGAGAAATGTAAGTTTTACTGCCTTTGATCTATATTTGTACTTGTTTTTAGGTACTAAATCAGCATACTTGCTTCACAAGCATTGATAATTAATTAATGTATATTTTAGACAGAACATTTCCATTTCTTTATTACAATTATTTAAAAAATAATTCGTTTTGGATTTAAGCAGCTAAATGATTTACATAGCTATTAAATGATCCTAGGGTTTCAAATTAATTGTTGATTCCTGATACGAAACCAAGCAAAAGTACCTCCAAATGAAAACTGAAAAATTTGGCCTTCCAAATCAAAGCGATTGAACTCTTAAAGAAGCAAATCTATTGTACTATCTATACAAACTTCGTTTTTTTCACAATACATTCTAACGGCCAAATTTGCACTTGTTCTCTGTGTGATAAAGTAGATAAAACTAATAAATATTTCTCTGTACAATGACGGTAACGGTTTTATAAAAAAAAACGAAGAATAATGTAGATAATGTCACGCGATACTTAAATGTAAATACAACATTGAAATCTTTTAAATGTGAACACTGTTTATTGTTCACTATTCCGTCTGATACGATCAGGCCCCCAAAATTGTTAAAGTTTTCCAATAACCAAGTAACTATGCAAATAATTTTGACAATCGACAGGTATGCTTCTGAGTTATCCACGGAATTTGCGTGAATTGTTGTCTGTAATAAATTAATAATATCGCAAGAAGTAAAATTAATTGTACAAACATAACCTTATGTTGTGCACTTGACTAGTCTCGAGGGAAGGACTAGTTACTCCTATAACAAAAGCTTAACGTAGTTAAGCAGTTAGGTGACAATCATATTTTGGTGCTAAGTCTATGTGTGGGTACAATCTATTTACCATTTAATATGAGTAGGTGTGAGGCATTTGGTATTTAATCCTTATCTTTGTGGAGAATCGAGTTTCCGGTGATGCAGACTATGGAACAAAAACCATTTGATTTTAAATAAATGACTAATGATGATTAATAAGATGATTAGTATTTGAAGGTTATGGTTTTTGTTTAATACAATATCAGGAAAAAAATGATCATGCTCGTCATTTAATTTTTTTTAAATTAATTATGCGAAGCAAGGGCTTTCTAAATTACACTTTTTGTGTTTCTGTTGTTGCGAATTGTTAAAATGTTAAATTATTTGTTACAGAAGTCAAGAAAGTAGTAATATTTTGGACAATTTGCTTTCTCGTATGGAGCAGTACGCTAATAATTTAGAGACATTAGTTAGTGAAAGAACACAAGATTATTTGGAAGAAAAGAAGAAGTGCGAAGAACTTTTGTATCAGTTGTTACCCAAGTAAGTATACCTTGTTAAGCAGATCATATTTACGTATAATGATATTATTGTTTCGGAGTCATACCAAGTCGTAATATTGTTATTAACATTATATTTATCCACCTAATTGTAGTCATACTTTCGATTGATTCATCGTTTATTTAATATCATCGTGTTGTTTGCGTTTTTTAGTAAAAGAAAGTGTTTCGGAAGCGTGTCTTTAACAGAACGCAAATTATGGCTAATTACAAAAAGTAAATTTAGAAATGAGTTTAAAATTTTGTCCTCTCCATTTCATTTTTATAAAAAGTCACTTAGAAAGTCCTAGACCATTATTTTATTTTCTTAATTCGTAGTCTTGATTAGTAGCAGCCAAGCACTCCACTGTTAATTTAAGGCACTTTTATACTTTGTAACTCTTTACAACTTTTGATTCCTTAGGTCAGTAGCATCTCAGCTTATCAATGGTCAATCTGTGGTCGCCGAGACCTTCGAACAGGTCACCATCTACTTCTCCGACATCGTTGGTTTCACCGCTCTCTCAGCCTCTTCCACCCCCATGCAAGTTGTCGACTTGCTTAACGACTTGTACACCTGTTTCGACAGCATTGTGGAAAATTATGATGTCTATAAGGTGAGTTGAAACAATAATTAGGGCACTATTCAATTAAAATTGCACACCAACATTTTTATCATCGTATCAGTCAAAAGCGATTTATTTTATTTTCTTTAGTCTCGTGTTCGCTACTACTAGGTAGGTCAACAACAGGGTTTGGCTGAAAACCAGCGCTGTGGCTCCGGCTGCAGCACATGCTGAGCTGAGATCTTTTTGACCTTGCATTGCATTGCAGCGCAACGTCTCTAAATTCACTACTTGAATATAAAAGTTTTTTTATGTTCTAAGTAGAAGTGGAAGTGTTCTATCCTTAAGTAGAAGTGGAAGTATTCTATCCTTTTACTCTTTTTTTTTTACTAGACAAAGACAATAGGTCTGTTTTTTAATACATTTAAAGACTGTACACGATAAAATCCGGGCATGCATGATCTGGTGTATTTTTTTAATGAAATCAAATTTTCAAGCAGTTTTTTTTAATATGTTGTATAATTATAATACTATATAATGAAATAAAATCGTATCATAATGTATGGGTATGTGTGAGTTTTCGCCTAATATATTCTATCATAACTTTCATCTCCTGTACAGCGTTTTTTGACAATCTTCACTCGCTTCCTGCTTCTACGCCACACCTGTATTTATATTGTTACAAGCAGCTTTACCCACAATAGAATGTCGTCTTACGAATAAAATACTTTTTGAAACTCATTTCTATTTGTAGTAGTCAGGAAGACTTTTTACTCCAAGCACTGAAAGTTGTTTTTGTATGGGAGGCATTTATTTGTCAAAAAGTCAAATTCGCCAAAGTTAAAAAATCTCAGAACTATCTTAATCTCAATATAATTAGGAAAGTTTTAACTATTGTGGTAAGATAATTTAATAAGGTATAATTTGGCTTGTATAATTAAAAATAATAAAATGTTTTAAAACGGAGAATTTGGTAAAGACTGTCAGAATATCGTGTACAAAAAAATAAAGGTACTGTGGATTATATAAGGGTCTCAGACACAGACGCTCTAACATTTTATTATGATTGTAGTTTTATTATGTAGTTTCATAACCACTGACTATTACAAAAAAGTGCTGCTTGAAAATTAGCATTCATTAAAAAAATACACCAGATCATGCATGCCCGGATTTTATCGTGTACAGTCTTTAAATACAAAAACAAGTTGAATAATAATAAAATATAACACAACTAACCTATAATATAAATCCCTCCCTTTTACTCTTTAGTTTTGTTAAAATGTTCGAATATAATATTTGTCGTGTTGCAGTGTGCTTTTGTCAAATAAATGTTGTGAGTTCGAGTTTGAGTTTGAAGAAATCTACTTTCGGACAAAGATTGAAAGAATAACCGGTTTTGTGATTCCTATATTTTGTCAGTTTTCGACAATCTAGTCCAGGGCCGCTATACTGCAGGCAACTTGTGGATTCATACGACTTCCACCAGGTGGTCCATTTTCGGCTTTAACGGTCATCGCTCTGTGATACCCTTTAACACTTAAATTTAGCAATTCATTGCCTACTTAAAATAAGCAAACTTACTTATAATATTCTATAATCGAAAAAAAAACGTCAAATTGTAATGAAAATTACAAAGCATATTTTAATTAACATTGGTTGACACGTAATGAATACAGGGTTTAGCGTCCATCACTCTTAACTATATGATATTAATCCCACAAAAACTACTATACGGTACGTTTACACAATAAAACATGTATAATAGGGAATATGCATGGATTTTTTAATCGCATTTCTCAACAAATTATAAAAATAGGTACCTTAAGCAAGTCAACATAAATGAAACAAAATGAACATCAGTCTAGAAATACGGATCATACAAGCATTTTAAACTGCTAAATAGACAGCGATTACTGTGACGTCATGTAACAGGTCGGGCATATTAACTCCATGTTAAATTTTGTTTTCCTAGAAAGATATAGAAATTAATCTTTCTTGTCTTAAATCTTAGTTATTTTTATAGCTATTCAAAATTTTTTACAAGAATCTGCAGCTTTTATTGCAGCTGTGAAAAAAAAAGTCACGAATATTACCTGAAACCACTAAACTGTGTCAATTCTAAGTTGCCTATTTGAACTTAGACTTGCTTCGAGTATCTGTTTTAAGTTTCCTCACAAAAAGATAAGAAAGTTTTGGACAAAGCCCTAAAGACCAGCTCTAAAGACGTTATTATTTATTTAAGTCAAAGCAAAAACAAATTTAATGATTTTGCAACAGAAAAATATACCGATGAATTTTAATCGTGTAACTTCTTTTAATTTGTAATACCCAAGGGCTTTGACAACCATGGTAAACCGACAGGTACTTAAAAGTCTTAACTTTCGCTAACCACAAGTTCATTAAGTAACTTGTTTTCTCTTTAATTAAAAAGTTTGAACCAACAAGAAATAAGAAATACCTCGATACTCGTAATTAAGAGTGTTATTTTTAAAACTTAGGCTGTTTTAAACACAACGTATTAGAATTAATTGATGTTGATAAGCTTAAATCTTGTCTGAATATCAAATTGATTCTGTTTTACTAAATGGAACACGTAAAAAGAGATACCAGAAAGGATTTAAGTTTCGAGGCCTACGTGTAAATGCAATTTCGGAATAACTAGTGTGTTGACCTTGAGCAATAATAATAATAATAAAATGGCGAAGATAAAATCAATATTATTCAAGTACTTATTGAAAAATAAACATGTCTCAGGGTCTCAGATTCTACCCTACCTACTACTAACCTACCCTAAGGTGGCTTGTGAGCCTGTTTGCCATCTTAGTCATAAAGAATACCCCTATTATAGTTCTGGGGTTCTAGTGAAAAAGGGTACAAGTCGACTTAACTCGTAAAAAAAGGGTATATACATGAACACGTACGTATATACGTATGTACGTGTATTATATTAGACTTAAACCATTTCTACTTGACCTTCAGACGACTTTATACCCTTTTTCACTAGGACCACATATTTATAAGAAAATTACCAATTATAATTATAATAATAATAATAATTATATAATAATAAATCATTTATTTTAGACCAACGAGGATCATTGTGTTAGTAATACAAAATTATGAGTAACATTAATCAGTTAAGCAGTCATCAAAATAAATAGGCATCATATTGTGGCATTCGTCATATTTGAATAAAGCTCTTTTCCCTGAAGAAAAATATACATATTACTAAGCGGACGAAGGAATTCTTGCTGCATGTTATTTTACTGACTCAGTTTTTGAGTATAACGTAACGGCGAAAATAAGAGTAACTGATGAATAAATGTTTGATTTCACAGAGAAAAACCGGGCACAAGCATATGTCGGACCATGCTCAGTGTAGGGTTCCGAGGCCAACACAAAAAAGTACACCCGCAAAATAACGTATCTTAACGGCTATTACGTCCTTTAAGTTAAAAGCGCAGTTATTCGGCAATAACTCAAAAACGGTACATCCAATAATGTTGGAAATCAATTTTGTTGAAAAAATTTACATAAGCGATACGTATGTATTTTTTATACAACTTTCGGAGCGATTTTCTGTAATGTTCACTTAATAAAAAAATAACTGCTTATAAACCTTAAGGAGTTTTTAAAAGAACTAGGTACATGAAGTAACTATAAGGGTTCAGTTTTTGCCTTTTTGGCTGCGGGACCTTTAAGGCTGCGGCTCCACTGAGGCGGAGATGAGCGGAGCTGTGCCAATATTAACCAGTATAATCTAAACTAACGTGCGCAAGGCGCGCTCGACGTGACCGCATGCGCCTTCTTCTGGTTAATATTAATAATCTGTAATCCTTAGGTATCTGTATAATATCCTATAATAATTGTTAGCTAACATGATAGGCGATTTGGATAAAACTGTAAGCCTATTATTGTGGAAATAAATAAATAAATAAATAAATATTGGCACAGCTCCGCTCCGCTCCGCTCGTCTCCGCCTCAGTGGAGCCGCACCCTAAAGCGTGTTAAAATATTTTTAGGTAAAAATCTCTCAATGTTTTTCCACGTAGAAAACCTCACGTATTCCCTTGTAACGATGTTTCAGAGGCTTAATACGAAACATTTGTGGCGTAAAATAATTTCAGCTTTCCCGCAACGATGCCGCATAAATCTGAAAACTATTTCCGTTTCATTTAGTTAAAATTTCAATCTTTCAGTGTTTTTTCATTTTAACGTTAAAATAGTAATGTAGTCTGCACACACACGCAGTTTCCAGTAAAACTGATTTGAATTATAGAATTACAAAGTGTAATATTTTTTCTAGTATTTTTTTTTTATGGCATAGAGTAGACAAACGAGCACACAGGCCACCTGACGGTAAGTGGAAACTGTGACCCATAGACATTCGCATTCACAAGACTGCAATGCAATCCTAAGACTGCAAATGCGTTGCCAACCCTGAGGACTAAGATGGAATACCTCTATGCTAGTTATTTCACCAGCTGTCTTATCCCCAAACCGGAACACAACGATGCGAACACTGCTGTTTGGCGGTAGGTTAATGGATAAGATGGTGGTAGCGATCCGGACGGACCCTGCACAAGGTCCTACCACCCGCAAAATGCAGTAAACATTTACCAAAAACGATAATTTCTACCCAAATGGTAAAATAAATCACGTATTTCATTATTTTTTATACATTTTTATGCATAGTTCATAGTTCATAGTTCATTTTATTGCTAATAATAATTACATAAATTTGCACATGGATTTGCCTCACGTACTTCTGTCAACTCATCACAGTTCTTATTCAATTGACAGTAAGAGTTTTCTTCACATCAAAACGTTGTAACGACATCGAAGCAAGAAGGACCAAAGCAGACGCTGAAGGGAGTCGGTTTTTTTATCTCTCTGATGATTAGTTAATAATAATGAATATTAGGTCACGCGATGGTCTCGTTTACTAGGATTGACTCCTATTTATTAAATATCATAACCGTGAGAATGTTAATCACCCGTGAGATTGGAATATACAAACCCCCAACAAACAGTAAAAATCGATGATTTTTGTGATTCGACTGCAGCTCATTTTTTCTTCACTGAATAGTGTAAACCTTTTTTATAGTAAACATCGAAAACCAATTTAACTGAATCCCAATTAAAAAAAATGCAAAAATAGGCCTAGTTCTCATGTGTCAATTACAATAATCATGTATTCTTTTATATTTTTAAGAAAACTGATAAGTTGCTTAATTTACATTAAGTAGGTAGTATTATTTTTTTATTTATTTATTTATTTATTTATTTGATATACACAGTTACAAACAATAAAAACAAATGTAACACAAACCATGCAAGGTTTTTCTGTACACCTGGAACGCCGAATACATCATATTACTAATTTTGTGTAACCTATTTAAACATTAGCAAGAAGGATAGTGCTGCGCCAATGTGCACCTTCTCAACCACTTGAGAATGGCGATGCGCATACGACGCTACACAGCAACAGGTTCCTTATCTGATCTATCACGCGGCGTCATACCCGGACACCGCATGTACAGGATGTTTGCATTCACTTTTTATAAAATACTCCAAGATAATATTTTTTTATTAGGGTTCTTATATTTTTCTTGTTTATTTCTTTTTTTAATTCTTTAGGCAAAGTATTTATGAGATAAGGTATAAAAAAGTTATTTGTCCGCCTTCCATAAAAGTTATTAGTTTTTGGTAAGATTAATTTCATATTTTTCATGCTTCTTATTTGATAGTTTCCAGTATTAGTAGTAGGTTTATCAACATAATTAAAATAGTTTCCCGTCAAAAGAAATAGTTTCGTTTTATCGTGAACAGGAATAATTTTGCAGTATTTAAACAGATTGCCATAGTCATCCCTAAAGTGTTCTTTAATTACAGGCGGCACTATAGTCTTGAGTATTCGTGTTTGCAAGTGATAAATTTTGTCGAGGTGCGAACAGAAGGTCCGCCCGTAACAATTTAAGCCATAAGACACCAAAGACTCACCCAGTGCTAGATATAATGAACGAAGTATGGAATATGGTATTTTATATTTAATAATTTTAAATTTAGACAGTATTCCGCGTAGCTTGTCACAAACGTAATCTATGTGGTTTGTCCAATTGAGACGGTTATCTATTACGAGTATAAGCCCTAAATACTTCTGCTTACGCACCAATTCGACAAGCGGACAATTACATGGCAACTTGCTCTCATGAAGGCAGTCATGGTTGTGAGCAATCAAGTCGAGTTTGACTTTTTTAGTGTTATGACTTGAACTTAGGTACATCAACTTTGTCTTGTCAGCATTAAGCACAAGACCTGCATCATGCGACCATTTAGCCATGGTGTCAAAGTCGTATTGAATTTTTGCTAAAGCTTTTATTGGATCTTTATCTTCAGCAACAAGGCACGTGTCATCCGCAAACTGATACGCATCACAATGCTGCACAACATTCGTCACGTCATTAACATACGTTAAAAAATGAAGCGGGCCAAGAACTGAGCCCTGAGCTGTGCCCTCAGTTACTTTAAACCTCCGGCTCATATCAGCTCCCACTTTAACGGTAAAAGAGCGGTCAACCAAGTAAGCTTTGCACCAGTTAAGTAAATTACCTCTGATCCCACAATTATCTAGTTTTTCAATAAGCGTATCGTGGCGAAGCGTATCAAAGGCTTTGCTGTAGTCTATGAATAAGACCAAAACTTGTTTCCTGTCATCTAGATGTTTGTTAATAGTGTTCGTGAATTTTTCCAGTAACATAGTTGTACTCTTTCCCGGCTGAAACCCAAACTGTTGGTTGGTCAATACCTCGTTAGCATCGTAAAACTCATAAACTTGGTTAGAGACGTATTTTTCTACTATTTTGTCTATAGAGGGCAATATTGTGATGGGTCTGTAATTCTGGTAGTCACTACGGCTACCACTTTTATGAACAGGTCGCACAATTCCCGTTTTAAGGTCTTGTGGGTACTTGCCGGTGAGCACACTGATGTTTATTAAATGAGCTATTGCTGTTGCAATGTTATGAGATAGGTGTTTGTTACTAACAACTAGAGTCAAATTAGGCACCTTTTGACATATCACTACTTTTGGTGACACATGAACGTGGCCTGTTTTCTACATTATTGTTTTTGGTCTAAAGGGAGGCCTCAGCAACTGTAATTTTATAAACTGGCTAAGTGATAATAAATAAATTTTGATTTTGATTGATTTTGGTGGGATTCAGTGTCAGCAGCTGACATTTGAAATTCCTCTTGACCTTCTTTATACATTTCTTATGTCAACAGGTAGAGACAATAGGCGACGCGTACATGGTGGTGTCGGGGTTGCCGGAGCGAAACGGCACGCGGCACGCATGCGAGGTGGCTCGCATGGCGCTGGCTTTGCTCAACGCGGTGCGCAGGTTCCGCATTCGGCACCGGCCGCATGACCAACTCAAGCTGCGCATTGGACTGCATTCTGGTAAGCTTTTGGTAGAACACTTAGGGGCGGTTGTTTGATCAGTAGTTAAACAAACTAATTGTTAAAATTTGAAAAACGAATCTAAAATTTGATGGAATCTCTAGGAAATGTGTCAAACTTTCAATTCCTTTTTCGAATTTTAACAATTAGCTAGTTTAACTACTGATCAAACAACAGGACCTTACCGTCATCCCTTTTGGACCTATTTATTTATTAACACCAACAGTCTAGCTACATGGCATGTGTTAAAAGGATTTCTCCTTTTGCTTATATTCTAAGTTGGTAATGATTTTTAACATTTCCAAGTATGATGATTTCCGGGACCCGAAGTAACCCCTACTAGGTACCGTGGCCTATGAGTGAGCCGGATTTCAATCAAATCCGTTGAGCCGATGATGCATGAATAAAATATAAACATACTTACATAACCCAAAACACTCGGAACTATTCTATCGGTCGTTGATGTATGTTCGGGTTAAACTTGCTGTGGTACTGAGGCAGTCGTAGGATTGTAAGTAGTATCACGTCTTCGCAATTTTGTCAATGTGTATCATATAAAGGTGTGTATGATCTGGTGATTGAGTTAAGTAACTTTTTGTGGCAGCATTAATCCATTAAATATTTTTTAAATTAAAGGGAACGTTTCCAATTACTATACATTGGGTTGTATTGTGATCTAGGAAGTATACACGTGATTATCAAAGCAATCTGTTTATGTTTTTAATAGTCTCCTTTCCTGTTTTGGATAAAAATATTACTATGCTATTTTTTTACGCACCATTCCTTGTTACTTATGTCAGAAACAATTAAGCGCCGTCCTTTTCTCTTAGATACTGTAAAACCCGTGGAAAAACCTTCTAAGAATGCTTGTCGTTCCGTTTGTACTTAAGTCAGATCTACTTCCGCCTTTGGCAGTGTACTCGTACGTCCCGAAATTAATGTATCAATAGATTTCCGAATAATTCTATAGGATTTCAGGAAATAATTTATGCTAACAATAGTTAAAATTACACTGAAGTTACGAATAGGTATAGTAATAATAAAATCAGAATTGCTAACGAATATTCAATCCTGAGAACTTAGATGGAACGCCTTTATTTTTAGTACCAATTATTTCACCACTTCACGACACAGCACAATAATGCAAACATTACTGCTTGTCAGTAGGTGATATTTTTAAGTTTTTGTCTAACGTATTTGCAGTGTCAACTTTTTTAGGAAATAAGGAACAAATAAACGGAGAACACGATGTCAGTAACCATTGTGACATGACCAATAGCAAAAAAACACAAAAAGGCAGTCAAGGAAGTTACATGTTTGTATTACCACCTTAGAACCCTGTTACAATGAGGTGACTTTTTAAACGTCACATCACTCATGTTTGAGTTATAGTAGTAACTGGTAAAAGTTTGAATATAAATTACACGGTTCAGTGAGAAAACTACAACAATTATCTGGGACAAACGAAAACCATACCATTTTTTTTAAGGCGAATGAATTCAAGACAACAATTTTGAGTGGTTGCGATAGATTACCATAAAAAAGATTAATAAACCACCCAAGCAAATCAAATCTGTAAAACGTGTCTTAACACAAAAGACCTGTGCTCGTCCAACCTCGTCCTTATTCCCATTCCCGGAGTACATCCCGTCCGCCTCATTACCCGGAAAAGTGGGTGGTATGAATAAAGATATTTATTTTTTCCGGGTAAAATGAGGCATGAAATAAATTCAGTACTACCTTTCGCTTTGACTGGTGAATTGTCGTCTGTATGTTATTTGCTTATTCGCTTTGTAAATTGATAAATGGCTTGAAACACAAGCAGTGTTATTAACGATCTGGAAGAATGAAATTTAACACGCCACCTAAATGTACAGAAAACGCAAAAAACGTATAACGGAGTTTTTAATAACAAAGCTGAATATTTCGCAATAAACGCTTTTCGAAACACAATAGATAGGTAATTGTCAGTTGTTCTTGTTGTGTGAATATTGGTTTTGGATTACGCCGCACAGTTTCAGTCTAAATGAAAAAATGGTGGTTGCATGTACAGTCACGAGATTTAATTTGGTCTAAAGTCAATCTGACATTCTACATCAATAAGGTTGAGTTTCCTAAAAGTTACAAATGACGACATCTCTAACGACATTGACGACTTCAAGCATATTTTTCTTGAAATGGGTCCCAAATTAACGCTCGTGACCGTACATACATAGTACTCTGAAACTAAGAAGTAGGTGTACTTGACTACTTATTTTTTCCCGCTGGTTGAAATGGTGATTAAGGTAATGATGGTTAAAGGTAATAAGGTAAACTTACCTTACTACCTACCTAATTTAGCTAAAAGGGCTCAGTAAAATTGGAAGGATATTCAAAATATTTTGACAAATATTTAATCTAATTCATTGGTTAAAATGTAACATCTTATTTTTTAATTTCTCCTATCTACTGGGTTAACTTTTGAAGTTAAATTTGACAGTAGCGTTTTAAATATCATACGGTTTATACTGTTTTATTATCCTGCTCCAAACCTTATTCAAAATTCGGGACGGTAAGAAAATAATAATGAAGAGGCAAAAGGAAAGTATCATATTTACGCGGTCTGTAAACGTAATTATTCGTGCTTAAATAATAAAAAGTGGCATATTTTATCTCAAACAGGAAAATGGAAAGAGTAATTACTTAATGGATCTAGTCCATTACTAATACAGAATGGCGATATTTTAGGTTTAAAAATTCAGTGTTCCTAAAAATACAACTCATTTGTACATTTCAACGTTTCGATCTCTTCAAACCTAAAAACAATGTCATTCCTATCCATAGAAGAGTTTTGTTAAAGAGTTTTTGGAACTGCTATAGGTGCCTATGTAATTCCAAGTCTGTCACAAAGTATAACGCGATAAAAGACATGTGCGACCTTTCACATTCAAGTTTCAATAACTTTGAGTACCTCGATTACAATGTAACTAAGTCCACGATAAGCCTACATTACAAAGTAGGACAGCCATGTAAAGGTCATAATTTGGATCGACACGTGCCTCCCATAATATTTGATTACCGTAGGGTCTTGGCACTGTGCGTGATCACTTGGTCGCTCCGCATCAACATTCAAGATATCTTGATGTTTCGATTCTAAGGAAAATCCTTCACATTTTCGTATGCCATATCTTTATGTAACTATTGATGAAATAACTACCTCTACATTTAGTTTAGCACAAACATAATATCGTATTGTTTTGCGATCGCTTTAGTCTAAGAACTAAAGTACAGTATTCCTGATATGGCGTTTTGTTATAACTAATAATGGCTGACAACTAACACTTGACCTACCTACCTACGGCACTGTTCGGCATGTAATCAAATATCAAGTTCCATCTACCTCATATATCACAAAAATTATACGTATACTTTGCGGAACTTGTTTACTAGCAAACCAGGGCTTACGTTATTAAGAACATAACTTAGTTCGAAATAAATTGGATTGGTTTGGGTACAGTCGACGCCATAAATAAGTTTACACTATAGTACTTCGTCACTTTACCCTCTATGACAATTTCAGTTTTTTGGCAGTTTAAACATGACGCTAAATAGACAAAGTACTAAAGTGTAAACATATTTATGGCGTCGACTGTACACAACCACTCGTACTGTTTCTGTTCTACAAAAAATATTCGTGGCTCTACCATGAAACTCTGTAATAACACGAATATACAGCTACTTCCGATATAGATGCGGAGGAAAACGCCAAAAGGTCGGCAGCCCACAGCTAGCCCACGCTTGAACTATACACGTGGTTTTAAATTCACAACTCACTATGTATCGAAATAGATACTCCTACTCGACTGTGTCCTGCTACAGTTTATCGCCCACGCACGTGCGAGCGCGTTACCCTTTTTGCCCTCTGCAGCGCATGGCACACATTTTCAGACCATGCTTCTTGTCCACTGCGGCGCATAGACTTAATACGTGGCGTGTGGGTCCGTCAAGGATGTACGCTGCTAGCATGTACAATATGTACAGCGTGTGCATACGCAGCTAGAGTAATAGATTCCCTCACTCACATACTACCGCGTGTGCCATGTGCGTATCGTGCGCCGAAATGGGCTTCTTGTGATTTTTTTACGACTAACCTCGTAGTATTGCGGACGCAAAATTAAATTAAGAGTTTAAATTCGACGTTAATAAATCGTTTTCCAACAGGACCCTGTGTCGCTGGAGTGGTTGGTCTGAAGATGCCCCGCTACTGCCTTTTCGGAGATACAGTGAACACTGCGTCTCGCATGGAGTCCAACGGGGAAGCACTGAAGATTCACGTGTCGCCCACCACAAAGGCTCTGCTCGACACGTTTGGAACATTCCAGCTGGAACTGAGGGGAGAAGTCGCAATGAAGGTAAGGGTTGATTGCAGTCATCATTTTTATGTCATTATATCGGTACATCTCATAACAGTCGGTTCCTAGCACCTTTATTTCCCATTTTTCTAAACCAGTTCAGCGAATTTATGAGTCCTTGATACAATAATTTCTAGTAAAGACAATAAAAATATGTTCCTTTTGTAAGTAGTAAAATATTATGTTTAACAAAAGTGTACAATAGTGTACGTTTGATTATTTTTACGCACAAATATTTAAATAATTGTGTACAGATGTCCTTTGGTTACATTTTAAACTTATATATACCATATAATGTAAGTTTTTGTGTTTAATTATTTTGATATTTATTATTATTACCTACTTCTATTATGTCTCTGAAGGTCTAAAATTTAGTTCACGAAATTTCTATAAACTTTATTTTTGTACTTTTTTCTAATCGTTGTCACATTCTACTTTTCTTATTTTCCTCAATCACCCAAAGGTTAGCTGGAAAATATCCCTTAAAAGGATAAGTTCTCCTTTGTACTTTTCTTTTCTATAAATATGGTACCTATTTGAATTTCTGTGTTATGTTCAATAAAATGTTTACATAGGCACGTACATATTTCAAGTTTGTGATATTTTCTACTCCATTCTAAAATTACCCTCGAAAATATCTCGCATGAATGCCTTAAAAAAGTTTTCTCATTCAGTTCGTTGCATAAAAAAACAACCCTAACAAAGTAACAACTGGCTATAGATAATAGAGAGTTTTGAAAGTGAGCTGCGCTAAATTCGCTGTAAGACTGCTTATTCGCACAGAGTTAAAATGAAATGTAGATTTACATAATTAGCTCAGATGAACCAACTGTTTGCTGACACGACGTTGTCTAATTAAACAAAGATAATAAAAGAAAGACGTATTTTTTTTGATTAAACAGGACGAAAGTAGCTACTGTTAAGAAATTGAATGTCACAATATCGATAGGTATATGTAGGTGATATGATTATAAATGAATAGTTTACAGTATCCTTTAATTAAGGCGTATTCTATCCACATGTCACTTCTTAGTAGTAAAACTTTACATATTAAACACTTTTTCCTTCTCAGGGCAAAGGAAACGTGACCACATACTGGTTGTTGGGGGAAATCGTCGATCCAAATGCACCACCTAAGGAAAGACCGACACTTACAAAGCTGCAAACACAGTCCACGGACAGCTCTATATCCCATCTCACTCCGTTCAGACAGAGGTTGGATCATGGCTCGCGCTCGTCCAGCAGGCGAGGCTCGGGCATATTCCAACAAAGAAATAATGACTTCATTAAGCTAGACAAAGAAGCACAACCACTGTTGCAAAATCTCATAATGCAAAGACAGCAATCAGACCCCACCGAGCCTGTGGCGAACGGAGTGAACCCTCCCGCCGAAGAAACAGACAAAGTCAGCGTTTCAAACTCCATATCACTTGACGTTCACTCACTCAATCACAATTCAGTGAGTCAGAGCGGACAGCCCAAGGTGAAACTGAAGGATTGCCAAATGAATGCCATAGGCAACCACAATTCGAATAAAGTAGGTAATAATAACTGGATCCCCAAACTGCCGCAAGCCAGCTCTTTCGACAACGGCGCCAGAAAAAGTAGTCAATGTCTTAAAGATTACAGCAGTGTACCGTTGCTGTCTAAAGCTGATACACCAAATGATTCGATCGTCTAGTTATCTTGAATAGTATTTAATACAGTTACCCTCTTATTCATAAATACACAATAGTTAAAATAGGTTTATCGTACGAGTATGTTTATGAATAAGGGGGTTACTATTTAACTTATAAATTATGGCAATTTAAGAGAGAATTTTAAAAATTTAAGTGTGACTATTCAATGTTATAAATGTCAGTAGTCGTTAGTATCCCAATTTTAATCGTGTGCTCAGTAATAGTTGTCTCTTACATTCCTAACGCGAGCTTCGTAAGACTATCCTGCCATAGGTGTGATACTTTTTGATATCTTGAAGATAAACATCAAAATTCTATTCATTTTTATTGGCTGAACCTTCGAGTGTGTTCGCTGTAGTTGTACTTAAATATTGTACTTATTTATTTTTCCAGTGATGACACTAGGTTGTAAATATACTTAAGTGTTTATTTATTGTAAATATTATAGTATTAAATGTAACGTTGTTGTGATCTTAGCAAAAAGGTATTCTGAAACATGTAATTATATGGTAAATGTAGACATAGTAAAGATTAAACCCTCGATGTTTTGAAAACGTTATAGCAAATATAAAGAGTGAGAATGATTCGGTCTTTTATTACCTTTACAACTAGTTTAACTTAGGGAAATAAAAAAAACGGATTTTATAGAAAATTCACACCCTATTAAAAAATGGTACCTAAAACTGTTTATTACCATTTTTAGGGTTCTGTGCCAAAATGTTAAAAATGGAACCCTTATTCAACAAGGCGTCGTCATGAGCGGTCTCGTAAGAGAGGTGCCATACGGGTAGGAAATGCTAATAACATTGATGAAAGACGAAAATGATTATAAGTAATTTATTTTAATGTCCGAAAAAAACAAAACCACTGTCTCTTGCCACTTCGCCCATCAATATTACCACATATTATGCAGTGTCTAGAAGGACAAGAACAAAGTAGGGCGCTGGTTCCGCTCACTCAGGCTGAATAGATTTTCGACGTAAACGTTGAGACTAACGACGGTAGTCGTCAAAACAATCACTAGCGCGAGTGATACGAGTAGTGATCACATTACAGCGTGTCAGTTGTAACGAGTGATATATCAAGTGACTTACGTCATTTCCATACATTTTTCTATGACAACACATGTCGCCAGTGATCACCAAACGCTAGCGTTTGTATTCGATGGCAAATTGTCCTGCTTTATAATCCTCGGTGTCTAAAATTGAACTTTTTATACATGTTTCAACTAATTGTGATTGAAATGTTATATCATTTCGTAATATAAAAAAAATACTAAATGTAAATATTTTCAAATTTCTTTCTTGGGGTAGGATATGAGATTATATCATATCATTTTAGGTATATTTTACAAATAATAAGTCAACCGTGTCATATCTGGAGGAGCCCAAACTTGATATGTTTTGAAAACGATTTTAATTTTAATTTAAAACAAGCGACTGAAATATTCATCGGCTTAGTGAGCCCTTTCATTAGATACCCACACGATAGGTTTCAAAACATTTTTTTTTCCCACACAAAAACAATATGACGTCACCTTACATTTTTTGTTTTTTTTTTTCGTGTCAAATTGATTCTTATAGATCGTTCGTTCATCGATCGATCAATCGTTCCCTTTTTTATGCTTTTAACACCATTTGCAGAATTTGTTGGCGTACCGCTAGGACTACTAGGTTACGTGCCTACAACAAAAAAAAACCGGGATTGGGATGCCAATTGTTTGCGTGGACACGCTTGCGCCGTCACACCTACCCGGAACAAGTATTTGCTAGCGCTGGTTTCGCGGCGGAATCAGCGGAGATCCTCAAAAGACGCAAATACAGTCAACTTGATAGAAGTCACATATGATTGAAGTTACCTAACCTAACCTAAAATACTTTTTTTGGCACAGTTTCGTTTCTGCTCCAATAAACATTGTGCCATTGTAGAAGTATTACTAGCATCGTAGGATTACTATGATACTTTAAATTATATTAAATGAAAGTCGTTCAAAGTAGTCTCCAGTTAGATAATATGCTGAAAAACGTTTAGTATGGCAAGTGATAGTTATGCTAAGTATTTATGCTAAATTATCATTCGAATAAAAGTGTTTCTGCGATACATGTTACGCGAAGTATATGTCGAACAACTAATATTATGTCAGATAAATCAAGCTCGTTACACTTAATACTTCTTAAGGCAACTATAAAATTGTTTACAAAAACAGTCCAACTGGCGCTGAGTTCGAGAGAGTAACGCAAAAAATGATTAATTAAGGGATACCCTTGTTTTTTAGTAGCATTGCTAGACTTCTGGACAGTAAATTACGGATTGCAGATTAGCCGGCCAGAATACAAATATTTTTATTTCTTTATTCAAGAAAAAGGAGCCGGCTAATTATGACTTGTTTAATAAAGTATTGTTTGAGTAAGACTGCACGTTATTAAATAATAAAATTTTAGGATAGCATGGTTAATATCGCTCTCTACAGGAAAAATACAAATTATCAATTCAAACTTAAGTAACTCACTTTAAGTAATATTAGGCTTACAGAGATACCTAGAGGATCGTTCCTTACGAGATTCTAGTTTGTACTGACTCAGACTAGTCAACAGCTTTGTAACATTAACTTTCCCCCACCTCCACAATTATAAATTATCACGAAATATCTTTTCCAAGCGGGGCTTATCTTTGGAATCAGGTTGAATTATTACTCAATTAACAAAACCAATAAATTATATAACATTTTTATCAAACTATTATTGGGTACGTATCATACTATTGAAAATTCAAAATAAACAATGGGTATATAATATTTTTAATGGTCATAAATTAATAGTAGTTTATGCAATAGTTGTATAAGAGAGGTCAAAATATATGAGTGGCGTGAGTTACGATGTGAGCCGAAGGCGAACATCGTAAAGGAAAGCGCCACGAGTGTTTTTTGACTTAGTTATACACCGTTGCATACAATACTTTTTCTACGACTAGGTTTCAAATGAAATGCAAAATTAAGCGAAAAAACTTACAAACGAACGAACGAAGTAAAGAACAACAAACGAGCGGGAAACAAGAAAATGACAAAATATGTGTCTATGGTTTACTTTGTTTTTAAATTGACGGAATGGAAATATGATTAACAGGCTACACTTAGTAATCTGTGGCGTATCGTTAGGGCGACTTTACGACACCAAGAGCTGTTATGGGGAATAGAGTTATAGACTTTTCTGAAGTCATATTATCTATGTTCTTATAATAGTGTTCGTGACTATGTAAAAGACTAATAAAAGTACAGGAGTAGAAAAAGAAGTTTACGTGTACACTTTTCAGTATATTGTTGTAAAACAAACCTAACTTAACCTAATGGGTCCAATAAAATGGCCTTTTAAAAAATCCTGCAAAGTTTACGGTTTCAGAAATAAAACCAGTATAATATTATGACCATTATGTATTACACCATAACCCATATTGTATTAGGTATTTTATTATGATACGATCCCGCCATTTTTATCCACCATTATAACTTAAAAATAATACTTTGACGCGGTGTCCGATAGACGGTACGAACCTACGAAGATAAACTTATTAGTAGCGATTTGGTAGATACCGTGGAATGGGGTGACTTTAGAAACGCGGGGCAACTTTGATAATTTTTTTAATCCTCGATTTTGTGGAATTGCTAAGTTATTATTTAGCTCTTTCGCGAAATTATTTTCATATGTCTCATATGAGAGCCCAAAATGTTGAAAGTTGAAGTATTTTCAGATAAATTGGATGTAAAAACTTCGAAACAAAAAACCCCTAATTTTTGGCATGCTTCAGGGGTGACTTTGATATTGTGACATAAACACAAGGATAATCAAAGTAGCCCCATTTTAAGAAACAAGATTTGAGGCTGCGTAATTATTTTTTTCTAATAAGCCGTCTACCGTAGTCTGCCTCAAGCTGCTTTAAGTTACTCCAAATAAGTAGTCGCTAATATGATATTTTTAATAATTTATTTAACGATTAAATGCGGGAGCTACAGAAGATTTAATTTTAAAATTGATCAATCTAACCCCATACGCTGGTACTTAACATCGCTCCCATTTCAAAAAAATATTGAAAAGTTTGGTAAATGACTGTGGGGCTTGAAAGTGACAAAGCCTCAAGTTAGGTCGACAAAGAAAAGTCGTCTCATGTTCATAATGACGCCTTTTCTTCCATGATATGGGAACTCTAGCGTGTAAGGCTTGAAAAGAATAATGCAGTGAATAAAGAAACTGGCCAGAGGAGTGTAATGTGTTTATCATCCTATATAATTATATAATTATGTTTGTATTATTTGATCTTTGGTGGTGCTCTATAAGTAGAAGCTAAACGCTGGGATTGATTTAAATGATTCTTATTTAAATCGATTTGTCTTAATCTTGTCAGTATCACTTAAGATATATTACGAGTATACCCGTAATCAAAATTCAATATGGTGGCAATCAGACACCATAATGTAAAACATAAAAAAGAAATCTTTAGGTTTCTATCACCTTTTTTTTTTGAATGGTCGAATTTATAACAATTTAATGTTAGCTAGCAATTGTTAGGTTTTAGAATAATGGTCTAAGAAAGTGAGATACAATATTGTCACAAGTAATGAGCAATAAGGGTTAAGACCGGGTAAAAGGGAGCGCCTGGTTTATGAGTCAAAGATTACAGGTAAAAAGTGTTTTTCGGTTATCACTAAAATCAGTTTTAATATATCGACCCTTTCCTACCTTTCCGACCTATCGAAGGTTTGATCTTGAGGTTTAATATTTCTGGACCTTTTTGCATCGATTTACTGTTTGTTAATCTGATAAGGACACTTTACCATGTCAATCGATTTAGTTTAGATGCGAAAACGAAAACGACTTACATTATTCCTTCTAGATTTTGGGGGACCGCGCCGCCATTTTGTGATCAACAAAAGACATTTTACGTTCTTGATCTCAATATTCTTACTTAATTAATTCTATTTTAAAATACCACCAGAAAAAGCAAATAACCCTGAACTTGACCAAGACAAAAAGTCTACTACGAAATCTCTAATCACTTTCTTTGTGTATGCGATACTTTACTGGTGTTTGAAAGATTTTGTCGAAAATTCATTAAAAATTGAATTATGCCCATATAATATCATTATTAAATAAGTTTTGGCCGAGTTGAAAAAAAAATTATAAGCTATGGTTTGAGGGCGAGAGCTTTCACAATGGAAAAAGAAAAAGGTTAAGTATACAAGGCTTTTTATCTGAATAATATTTGTATGTGCAGTCATTCCGCACCGTGGGTGTTTGATGCCGCTGGGCGAGTGTTCGATCCATTGTTGCTGCGGGAATTCCTACTTTTTATTTTTTATTTAAAAGGACTTAAGTTAACTTAATGTACCGTATGAAGATACACGCACCGCAAAAGATAAAACTATCGAAGTTGGTACCATATTTTATTATTCATTTGTTTCTCTAAAATTAATCATTTTATTTGGTTCAAAAATTTACATTGATATATCAAAATTTAGAAAATACATATAACGTCCATTTAGAGGAAAAACTCACTAAGCACATGTAAATTACTCAACTACTTAAGTGAGTTTATCCTCTAAATGCACTATATGTAAGTAGTTATATAAACATTGTAAGGTTTCAACCGATCAAATTAAAAAACCTTGTTTTTGACCGAGGACTTCTTTTTTTCGACGGTTTCTTGAAGATATAAAACAAGAATGGTAGAAAAAGCGTGTTCTTCGACGCCCTGTCGCTCATGTTACGGCTCGTAAAAAGGAACGAAAAGGGCAAGAGTGGCCGAGTTTACTGTTCGATGCATTAACATGTTGAAGACCAGACTCGCCGATTTCAGTAAAAAATGAGACCGATATGGAGTCCTCAGTCGTGAATGAGGTAAAACCAAATCCCGCAGGCTTTTTTGGATTAGGCCATTGCCTCCATTGTTGCGCGTCAACCTTTAACAGCCGAGGCTATAATACTCCTATCGCCGACATTTATAGTGCTTTTAAATTGAGAATAATTATAATAGTTTGTTCTTACTTTTAATATTTGGTCGACATATTTTGGTAGATTTACAATAATGTGCAAATTACCTTTTAGTATTAAAAACCGCACTGCACTACACGCCCGACTTTTTCTATCTCCTGTATCGTTTGTACCTGTAATCGTGATCCTTCTGTACTTTCTGTTGTAACTCATCTTTGCGTAGTTACTTTTGTTACTAGGTATTCTGTGCATGTCAATCAGTTAAGGTCTGTTGACTTAGAGACCACAGATAACTTGATCATACAACATAGACTTGCTCAGACAGTTTTAGATGTTTGTTGCTCACCATTTTTCGTTTCGTTGTTGTTTAAGTTTTATGTGTACCTAAGTTTTATTATACACTGAATGGTCTAAAAACCATTAACTTGCTTAGGAGGAACCATTTAACATCGTCTGGCACTAACTTGTTTGTTTAGTTTGGCACTAACAAAGGGACAAAATTAAATACGGCCTGTTAATCTAAAAATTTCAAAATACTCCGGATAAAACTGGCAACGCTCGAAGATCCTAAAAGCAAAAAGTAATCACAGCGGTGCTCAATGATCGTAAGGGGACCAAAGGACGGTGTAAAACCCTAAGTATTGTTACAAGGGTCAAAGAAGTTTCAACAGTCAGTCCGCATTTTTAGTTTCTTACTCTTTCGTGCCACACTATTATTACTAAGCTAACTGTCCGTACTTACGATATAGCTATCAAATGGTACTCTGCCTTTTGGCAGAAATAATGTTTAGCCAAATGTATCATTTGCCAACCGTTTCATGTGCCAACCCGCTGGGAAACGATACATTCGCCCATTTTTTTGCTAAAAGGACTAAAGGTTTTTAATAAAAACTGCTTTGATCATACGGTATAATCGTAACTCATTATTATTATTATTACTTACATTATAGCGGCGTAGTATCAGAAAAAAAAACTAAAATAGCGGCGCGTTTCTTCTTCTTCAAACTTCAACGTGTTTTGTTTTTGGCAAACACCACACCAAGCGTCAAATTGGATGCGCAAGGTCTAATGAAAAAACACAAGTCATAGGTAAGACTGGCCCTGCGTTAATCTGGCGGTACGGAGCCGTGTCGGTGTGCGGATCCGACTCGCACTTGAGACCAAAAAATTTAAAATTATAAATGATTTCGTGTGCCTATCTGTGAAGAACTTGCTCGTTAAAGATTTTTTGAAAATGAAACATTTACCTGGTTTATTTTTTAAGTACGGTAATTAAATAAAAACCCTCAATATCTTCCTAATGACACAACACACAATAGGCCATAAAAACCGTAGAGCGAACACACATGTATCTTTAACTTTATTTCATACTTTCGTCGCTTACATTAACCCATTAATTATAGCTTAATAGACCAACAACAACGTATTAAAAAAGAAACAAAATGATTCAAACAAGAACAGTACTCAAGCCTTAATTCACAAGATACGAGTACGATCTAGAGAATTCATAAAACTAGAAAGACATTTTGTGAGACGTCAATAAAATACTGAAATGGAAAAACTTACGGAAATGTAATTCCTATCGAGATGCCTACCTGTACCAAAAAGATATTATTACCAGACTTATCCTATAAATAATGTTTGGATTGCTTCAAGGACTTCCAAGCTCGCCAGCAAAAATTGTTGTGATACTTTGTCTTATACACTAACTTTGTATATTAACGTGATCATGTAACTTATTATTATTGTCAGAATTCTATTTTAGTTACTTTTTTTACAGTTTTCTTGTGGATTATGTGTTAATTTAATTATATTTGGTACATAATAGACCCCTACGCAGCTTGACTTAAATAAAATGTATGTAGATCAAACCCCCAGTTTTTAATTTCTATAATAGGGATTTATAAAAATTAAAATGCGTCAGTTCGTCTTGCTTGCTGTACAGGCTTGTGTCGGAGAGTAGTTTAAACAGTTATTTAGGTTATCAACGAGTTCCTCTTGTGCAGGAAAGCTATCGTCAAAAGTCTAAATTCGATCAAATCACCTTGATAATTTTAGACTCTTATATTTTGCCTCGTACGGTGAAACTGAGGAACCAACTCAACCTCTGAAATATTTCCGAATGGTTATGAGTATGACATGAGGGTCCTTAAGTAAATGCTATTATTTTCCTAAAAGGCCGGGCACGGGCCGACCGACACCCCGTCTTGAGTGGCCAGCGTTGATTACTTCCATCAGTTACCCCTTATCCTCATGCTCGTTTACCTCCTTCTTATAAAAACACCACCGAAATTAATGTTATGAACAGATCCAACCCTTTCAAGCGATCAAATTTTACCTCTATTAATAAAGGCTCCTGTAAGGGAAAACTTACGATTGTCACTGTAAAGAGTTATACTGCTATAAATCTTCAGGCAAACGCGATTTCGTTTAATGGAATGTCGACCTTAGCTCTTCTTTCAGCGCGTTATCTACTGTTTTGGAGATGGCTTTTTTCAATTCTGCCGTGATATATCTATAATGCCGTTATCTACCAAATTTATGTTTTAAAAATCGCAAACACAGATTGATAGTGATTTTTTTCTCATTAATATAGCATTATAAGTAAAAAAAATACCAAATGTCAGATAACGGCATTATAGATATATCACGGCAGAATTGAACTTATTTCGATCCTTGCGTAATTTATTTTTGTCGTTTATAGTTTTATTCTGTGCTTATTTCTTACTACTTAACACACTATTGGTGATTTTTGGGCTAACCGGTAGGAAATCTTATTTAAAAATACTCACTCATATTTAGTGAAAGCTTCAGTAGAACTTAAATGCGTATAATTTGCAATTAATCGAGCGTTTTTTTGTGAGGTTTGAATAATGTCATTTGAAAGATTAAGTTGGATTAGTTTTGTTTATGTCCGCAATTTCGCATATAGTTTTTACATTATTGCTGTTTTGACCACAAACAACGCAACGAACTTATTAAGTTATAATACGCAGATACCCTCTTGGTTCAGATTACCCAAAGCATATCTAGTATTGACATTTGTTTACCAACAGGGTAAGACCCACAATGTATGGAACGTAAATTATCTAACTCAAAACTTTGCCGGACAAGCAATTTAATAAAAATAAACGTCAATTTCTAATATTACAAGTGTATTTTTAGACCCGACACAATTATAATAACTTGCTTCAACCAAAATACACCCACAATTAACTTTTAAAACAAGATAAACAATCAAGAGGATTTAATTACAAAGAGTTTTCATTTGCGTGATTTAATTTGTAATTTATTATTATTCAAGTTCGGGAATAATAGATTCAAAATTGTTTATTCGCTAAATATTATGAGAAACTTTTGAAAATTAAATTATGGTTATTTTGCATATTAAGGTCAACGGAGTGTTTTCGCTACAGGTTTGTCTTTAGGTATATTTTTACTAGCTTTGCCCGCGTCGTTGTCCCAATTTTTATTCGTCTTTTATGGCTATTTATTTGTACAAGTTACCAAAATAAACGGACCCTTATATCCATGTCCAGGTAACGTAATATCGTGGTTATATCTTTGCACCATGTTTCACGTCACTCGGTTGCGGAGTTTAAACGTGGAAAAGAAACAAACCAATTTATAATGTTTGAGTAGGTAACCAACATGCTCACCCAATAACCAAAACTTTATTGCGTATACTAAAGGGTAGTCCAGACTAGTGGCAATTATTTTGTTCTGAACTCAAGTATAAAAATAAATAAATAAATAAATATCAGGGCACAATGTCACACCAATTGACCTATTCTCAGAGTAAGCTCTAGGCTTACAACACTAGACAATGATTTAAATTTATATAGAGAAATATATATATTATTTAAATACATAGAAAACATCCATGACTCATGATATTGACGTTTAAAGCAAATCTAAATAATATGCATCTTTAATACTATATTTATATAACATCAAACAATAGTTTAGACTGGCATGCGGGCTGGTATAAAAAGAAGAAAAGTTAGATGAAGACGTCAAAATGTTGGAATAAAAATAGTGAACAAGAAAAGCATTGTTATGTAGTTTGTTCACGTAATAAAAATACTTTCAACCTAATCTATGTTTACATGTATTGCCACCGTAACGGAAATATTGGTATAAAAATGTAATTTGATACATTCTTAAAATACCCCACACCGCTGATAATAGAGGTTTCATGTTTGGCAGACGCCAAAACTAAATGGAACACATGTAACCCAGGTGAGACTCAACTGCCGCTCCTGACAAAACATTTCAAACAGCCTGGGACTAGAATAAAATCTATACACAAAAATCTTATAAACAACATCACCGTCCCTTATGAATGAGCCAGACTGCTAGCACGCTAGCATCTGAGCGGGAATCTGGACATTGGTTGCACGTTCTCCCTTCTCGAAATTTGAAATTCCTGTTGGATCCCTCTACTCTTCGGGTGGCTGTTTGTCTGCGTTCAACGCGTCAATTCACTGGGTCGACATGGTCTCTTTTGCCACCTAAGTACTGGCCGTATTTTTAGGCACAATTTCTTAAATTACATTCTTAAACATTCTCTCGGCATAGCCTATATTTCGACCTGTACTCAAATACCCTGGAGCCCAGACCAAAGACTGCTGGATTTTGCGGCTGCATCTTGGTGTCAAGGTGTTTGGGCCTTCCTTTGGCTTAGGACGCAACACAACGCTCGTTAGCCTGGGATCGCCGCTGACTGTGCCCAGACTATCAAGTGGCTCAAATACGTTTTTCTAAATGAAAATTACTTTTTCGCGGCACTTACAATGATAACATGGTGTCCGTGGTCTTCCGACACCCAGAAGTTTGTAAAAAAGGTGGCGGTTAGACTAAATCCTAACAATTGTTGCCCCTTTTCAGAATTGAATCGGTCTGATCTTTTTGGCATCTGACACAGACCAGAGAAGCGTTGACCAAATTGGCGCTCACGCTTTCTCGCGGCCCTCTGGCTTCAAAGGGCATCAATAAGATAGTGGAAGCCCATAACCAGCCCACCAGCCTCCTTCAGAAATAGGACCAGATGGTCAATATATAGAGTGAGTCTTTTGTCACTATGATCAATTCATAGGTTTGGAAGGGTTGAGACATAAGGCTTGGACAATAACAACTATAATGATAATAAAATTGGCACTAGAAGAGACCAATATCCAAGAAAGACAAATGCGTCACGGGGATAGCCAAATAATTCACATAAATCATAATAGGGACCAGAGCAGAGACCCTAAATATCACGTGAAACTCCTCGTAATCACTCTAGATAATCTCTTTGAAAGAGCAGGACTAAAACTGGAAATGCAAGAAACCTGGTATTCGAAAAAAATATTAAAGTACTCCACAATAAGATACTACAAGTCACAAAGGGTTAATGATTGTTTGAAAGGGATTAACCGATTGATACCCGATATAAATGAGGGTTTTATATCTATCGGATCCTATCTAACAAGTATTTCCACATGCACTGAAAATCTATCTCGGAATTATCCAACTCATCTAATTTCATTTTTCACTTACTCCATGGAAGTTGGTTATACTTATGATCCAAAGAAAAGGGCTCACCAATGGTCAGAATGGCAAACTTCAACAACCATCACTTATTGAATTCACCATCAGTTTTAGGTGGACATCCAATTCCAAGGACCATGTTCGACTTTGTCTTATGAATTGTTCCCTTAGAACTTTGGTTAATATTAACACATTCACATTTATTTTAAGCACAGCTTACATTTTAACGATGGTATCTTATTGTGAAGAGGTAGTGTTGCCGATTAAATATCTAGACATTCATAAACTTAATGTTGCCAACAAATACAGTAAATAGTAAAGTACCATAGACAAAAATAAAAGAAGTATGTCTGGAAGAAAGTCGCTCAACTTTGACAAAGAACGAATGACATTGGTGTTTCAAAAACCAACCTAGAGCTTACTCTGCAACAATTCCAATTTCTAACGAGAAACAAGGATCTTGTCTTTCTTTGCAAAGCAGGCCATAATTTTACAATATGATGTACGAAATAATCATGATTATTACCAAATTATGTTTATAATAAATAAGTGATGCCAAATGATAATTAAATGGAATAAAAACCGATATTTTCATATTATACCAATCGTATTTATACAAATATTATAAAGCTGAAGAGTTTGTTTTTTTGCTTAAACGCGCTAATCCCAGGAACTACTGGTTCAATTTGAAAAATTCTTTCAGTTTTAGGTAGCCCATTTATTGTGAAAGGCTATCGGCAATAATATATCATACTCTCATAAACCGAAGCGAAAGGAGGGCGAGTCGCTAGTATTATATAAATTGAGTTTGAAATTATATCATTACACATCCTCTTTTTCTCCTTACTTAGGAGCGAAGCTATTCAGGAGGAATCCCCAACCACTCCAGTCTTCTATCATCTGCTTGACTTCTGTCTGGTACGACACGATCTTGACCTTCTCTTTTATATTTATGCTAAAAGTAATATCGCCTTGCTCCTCGACTTCCTTTAGTTCCTTCTAAACTTGTTCAGGCGAATTTGACCAAACGAGAATAAGGTCTTATACCTACATTAAACGCCGAATTTGTATCGACTAATCTCGGATTAATTCTTATTCCAGTTTGGTAAAATCGATGGTTAATTGCTAAACTCAATTTGTTAATCTAATTTTGTTCATGTGGCTTGACAAAACCATTTGAAAAGGATTTTCTATTAGTAACGCAACAATTAATGCTTATTATAGTACGTTTCAAAAGTTTTCATGTAAGTAGGGAGAGATATACCTTTTTTCTTAGAGCTCTATATATTTAACTTAATCTTTGTTTACGACACCATAAATTTAATCATTAAGTCGCAGAAAGTCGCAAACTTGAAATTATAAATTATGATTTTCCTTAATATCTTGGCATAATTAAGATTAGCATAATTAAAGAGTTGCCGAAGCCTTAAAGGCGTCATTGTTAAGTATTTTACTATTTGAATTTCAACGATTGTTACGAACGATTTTGCTAGCTTGCTGCTATAGAGCAGTTTTTTTTCAGTACCTAGGTACTAGGTAGGTTTGAAAAGACTAGTACTTGATTTGCATAACACTAACATTTTCCAAAAAAAAACATACTAAACACAGTGTAAAGAATCTGTACGATTTGAAAGCTGATAGCCCAACAAGCGATCTGTTCTGTTCAGCAAACGTATGAAGAAACTATCCAGCAGGTAGATGACAGTGGTATTTAATTGTGGATACAGACGAGATACCAAATGTTCATTCTAAAAGAGACTCACTTCTAAGGCATAAAAAGCAAACTCTGCAATAAAAAAAGTGTATCGTTTCATCTGCCAAGCGACGTCGAAATCCTAGAAACATTAGCAGAAGATTTTTTAGTAAAATATCGGAAATGAGAACAAAATATTGGTATTTTGTACAAAACTGTCACGCCAACTACTTAAGACAAAAAAATAACATACAAGTTTTATGCCGATAACACATTTAAAAGGGCAGCAAAGCCCTTTTCGCAAATGTTAAAAGTTAAACCCTGAAAGTGTCCAATACCAAAACATTGTACGGTCAGCTGCAGAGAAAAGTAACCCCTCCATCATACAGGTTTCCTAGCAAAGGGGGTTAGATTTCTTTTCTTTGCAGTTGGCCTGGCTTTGGTCCTCTGTTTGCTTCCAAATAAACCCCATAGGTCCCCATAGGAAAAAGATGGTTTTTCGTGTTTTTTTTTTAATCCGTTCATAGAATATATTTGAATTTTAATGATTTATGTTAACAATAACACAACTTATAAAATATTCAAAAAACACAATTTTTCACTGATAGGTTTAAAAAAAAACACGAAAAACCAAGATTTTTCCTTAAAATTCATTTCAAATCTAAATACTGAAGAATAGGTGACTGTGATACAAAACTTATGTAAGTAAAAAAGATGCACACAGTATGTTTTTAGTTATTTTTATTATCGCCATAAACGGAAATATTACCGATAAAAAAAAGAAACAAAAAATTAAAGAGTTTTTTTACTTATTTTTATGAAACGCTATAACTTAAAAACCAAACTCTTTTTTAAAGAAGTTTTCTTGATGAAGTTGATCAATTTAATGGTTTCTAAAACATATGTTTTTTTCGTCCAAAACAGAACACTTTTTTTTTTCCTTCATACATTTTTCTATGGAACCGAATTCCCTTGATTTTTCACTAAATATTTTTTTTCTCAAAAACTAGTCATAGGATTTTATTGCCCTCCAAGTATTTTTATAAATCAATCAAGGCGCCGTAACATATATTTTATTTATCAAAATTCACCGATGTTTTTTTTTCCATACTTTCCGTGCGGTGTCCTTTTATGTGGACATCCGGTTTGAAGGACAATGTACGACTTTGTATTATGTCAATTTTTCAATAAAAAGTCACTGGTTGATATTAATACATTTATTTTAAGCACAGCTCACATTTAACACCATCTTGTTGAGAAGCAGTGGTGTTGCCAATCACATTCTTAAATATCTAGACATATATAAACTTAATGTTACCAACAAATACAGTAAATAGTAAAGTACCATGGACAAAAATAAAAGAAGTATGTCTGGAAGAAAGTCACTCAACTTTGACAAAGAACGAATGACATTGGTGTTTCAAAATCAAACCTAGAGCCTACTCCGCATCAATCCCAACTTCTAACGAAAAACATAAGGATCTTGTCCATCTTAGCAAAGCAGGCATAATTCCAGAAATATACCACAAGTATTTCTTGAAGCTTAGAAAACACTTTCCGTCCATATCCATATTTTTCTTAAAAATGCTGTCAATTGCATACAAAATCAAAAGGACCAAGACAAAAATTCCAAACAGCCAAGGTAACTGCTCGCTTTTTTAGCACAGTGCGTGTGTTTATTTTTGAATTTGCATTCCAATGTCTATGGTTAGTTTTTAAAAACAATTGACAGTCGGTAACATTCGTTCATTCTGCATATGTGAAACCAAATGTGAAACTATTGTTGTGCGAAATACTTACTAGAAAAAATGAGCTCAAGCGACGAAAGCGACGAAATAGGTACCATACCGCCTATATTAAAACCTGAACTGGCTCCTGGAAACACTAAAAAGTTTTAATTTACAAATTGCCCAAACATGACCAACATAACCTTTTATGTGAATTAAATAAAATTAATTGCTTTTTAAAAATGTATTTGTGTTATTTCCTCACATGTTTGAGAAAAGCATTATGTATGCCGCGGCGGAAACGAGGATTTCCTGACTCGTATTTTAGCAGGCCTCGCTATTGCTCGGCCAGCTAACCACCTCGTCAGGAAAACCCTTACTTTCCGCGCCTAGGCAACAATGTACTATTTCCGAAGCAATTTGAACAATGCGTTTAGGGAGCAGTAGGCCTTCAAAGAGAGATCTTTATTGCAGTTTGAGGTGATAGTGCCTAACACATTATGATGTATGATGATGTACCTATATGTAAAATGATATATACGTATTAAAAGTAGGTACACATTATTCGCTTTAATTTGGGATATAATATGATAGCTGTACATTCTGGGGCACAGGGTCATAGTAAAACAGGCCATTTTCTTGTTTGTTATTTTTTCGTAATAACGGGCTGAAATATAATGGGGTGGTTTATTTTTGAAATCAGCTTATGAAGCCCTTTATTAGATACCCCATTCCAAATAATTGAAATAATTAATTTTCTTTATTTTCTTTTTTTTTTATTTATTTACAAAAGAAGGCAGTGAAAATAAAGAAAAAAAAGAAAAAAAAAATTCTTTATTTACAAAAGAAGGGAGTGTGCGAGGAATGTGTTGCGAGCCGGCGGCGTCTGGCTCCGCTCCGGGAGCCTCACCGCACCCCGCCTGCTTATTTAAAAAGAGACCGCTACAAATCCTCGCTACGCATGCTCGCACCGCTCAGCTACCTCGCACAATCTCTGGTGAAACGCAGCCTAAGGCTCTAAACGTATTCCAAGAAAAAACAAAAAAAAAACTTTTTACATTGTTGACTAACAACCAAAATATATGTATCCGACTCTAATAACGGCAGCTACGCGACAGGACTCCTACATTTTCATATAAAGTAGATCACATAAATAAATTTACGCAATCAATTTAAACAAAGCCAGCATATCCTATACACGTTAACAAAAAACTTTAAACTTGCACGTCCCAGACTTCATGAAATGATCTGTAAATTTCGGATAAAATGGGTCAAGGTGATTTGAATCGGAGGTAAACCGTTTGCCCCCACACCATTAAGGGTGTATGTATATTTATTCCGAACCGACTGAATTTGCATTTGAACTCTGCGAAACCCGCAATTGACACGTTCACACGAAGCTGAATACTTGCGTCGTCAGAGGATGGAGTTGACATTGCTACGTGACTGGATTTTTCTGAATAGATGTGGTTGTGTTACCAATATATGCGTTAATAATATTTTTACTCGACCCACAAAATTTATGTTAGCCGTTGTCTGTCTGGGTACCGCTATCTTAAGTCCAAAAAAGTGGACTATGGCTTTATTTCTATATTTTTATAGCTATGATTATATATATTAGCTATGATTATAATAACGCTAACGACGGTATCCGGTATATTATATACTTTTGATTTAGGATTGAACAAAGTATTATGTAGCTGATCATGTCTTTGATATTAACCCATTCTTCAGAGGTTTCAATGTTTTTGACACGCCTGTGAGCACAGCTACTTAATTTTCTTATTCTATTAAGTCAAACGCAAGTGGAATTATCGTAGATTGAAGATTATGGTAACGTAGAATAATGTCTGTCAAATATAATAAAGAAATATTGCCGCTTCAAAGTGGCTTAGGTTTTTGATGAGTCGGTCAGTAAGTGATAAAAAGCAAATTTGGAATGTTATCATCTCGAAAAAAATAAAAGTGGGATAATTTAACGAAACGGTGAATTAACAGCTTTGCATATCTACAAGATCTTGAGTAATGGAGCAGTGCTCTAAAGTAGAGTCAACAGCGAAAGTAACTGATGAAATAGGGTTTATACAAGAAATTGAGTTGAATGTCACTAATTAAATTACTGAAGTAGCATAGTGAAATGAACTCCTTATGAGTCATAAGCAAGTGATCACATCCATTTGGAACCTTGAAAACTAGGTGACTGCCATTCAAACAGTTAAAGTCATTACTGAGTGTTTTAAATTAAAATGGTTATCTAAAATAGCAATAGTCACTAAAACTACCAAACTATCATAAGTAACTGAATACGGGTTTTTGGGACTTCATGACCTATCAAGACCACCTCGGCATATAAGTCAGACGTTTACAATTTATGGAGTATACGAATTTCCACCATGCTATATAGTAGGTACTCCAGCCAGATCTTGATACAAATACATACTTTTTATTGGTCACCATGAAAATAAAATATGGAACACTAAAAATTAAGTAGATTAGTCCAGTCCGTAAAACAACTGAAAATACTAGGCCGAATTCCTCCGGCTCCCTTATCTTCAAATGTCGTTCTTTCATTTAGATTTGGCCGGCTACCTAATGACGTCATTATATCTACATTTGTCTTCCTCACTTCAGCTTTACCCAAAACCTGTGGTGCTTAAGCCTACTATTAAACGGAGCTTGACCTCCGTTCATATTTGCTCTGCTTCGACAAAAACTGTATTGTTTTAATTATAAGAAAACGTATAATTGAAAAACACTCTCGATTTATTTATTTTATTTGGTAGTGACCCTGCCTATGAAGCTAGCGGTTCTGGGTTCAAATCCTGGTAAGGGCAGATATTAGTGTGATGAGCGCGAATGTTTGTTCCTGAGTCATGGATGCTTTCTATATATATTTAAGTATATATTTCTCTATGTACGTATTTATATCGTTGTGTAGTACTCATAATACAAGCCTTGAGCTTAGTTTGGGACTAGGAAAATTGGTGTGACATTGTCCCCTGATATTTATTATTATTATTATTATTTTATATACCTACTTACGTTGTAAGTTCCTAAGTATTTTGTCCTACTTGCGTACTATAAACCGCTTATATTACCATTGTTAACGGTATCAGAATACCACCAATAGCGTCCCCGAGGCGGGAAAACAATTCTATAATGAGCGTTGCCATGGTAATAACAGTTTTATAATAATTATTATACCATTCTTATTACCATGGTTGCAATAATTCCGGATATCAGTCTTGGCGTATTTAGTGAACAAAACTAATGGACATTCTTAAAATTAATTTTGAGACAAATCTATGTGTTAAAATTACTTTAAAAATAGATAGTTAAAATCCATAAATTTTTTGTTTGTTTATCATGGTTATGTTTAATTAATAATTATAGATATCAACAAAATGGCGTTTCATTTGGCATTCTAACTTTTACGATAAAGTACTGTCAGAACTGTTTTTAATAAGTACTAAAAATTTAATTAATTTATTAATATTTTTCTCAAAAATGCTATGTAATCTTGTCATAACATCATCAAATAGGAGCCAGTAGGTTAACGTTCCTGGAGCACTCTCAAAAGTGTGCAGTAAGTAGAGTGATTTTGAATTAGGAAACCAAAAAGTGTTATAGGGACTATGCCGCGCGCGGACCTGCTAGAGGGGGTATTTTTATTGAAGTGGTGATTTTTATTTTAATCTTTAATTTTTCAGTAGTTTAGTTTTAAGTTTAGTTTTTAAATTTGAATTGTAGATACGATTGTATTGTAATAAATATCTGAATTATATACTAGTAAAATAAAAATTACAAATTAAAAGTGTCCAGTAATTAAGTATGGAAATCCATAACATACCATATTATTTGAATTTGGAACTATCTGTTCAGACCTGTGACAGCCTTTGAAAAGACTAAAGAAGTAGCAAGAAAAAGCCACATGAAATAAAAAATAATACAGACCAGTATATTTTCTCAATAAGGATTTTCACAAAAACAACCATTCAATAAAAAAAACGCTTTATAGTTTAAAGTTTCATATTTATATTACAATTTTAATTGATATGAAAAACTGAACATTCAACTCTACAGAGGTAGGCAGATTGATACTACAACAAGGTCTTTTAAAAAGAATAAAGAAACGAGGTCAGTGTTGCCAGTATGTAAAACCCAGGTATGCTGCCAGGTAAAATAAGAACTGGTTAGGTAATTTTCTCCAAATCATTTATTTCCTGAAGCATATTTACCGATCGCGTTTTTCCCCATTCCTGAATTTCACCACACGCATTTATTCTTCTCATTATTTTTCCATTCGCAGATTTCCCCATTCGTGAACTTTAAAGGACGCATATTTTAATGACCGCATAACTTTATACATTTGTCATTTTCTAATAGTATATTTACTTGCAAGCATTTTTTCACACACGCCTATTTTTTCGTTTGAATTTATTCTACTTTTGATGTCTAACAACAAAAGTCTGTCCTTTTTTAATATACCTAAGCTCAAGGTTTTCAAATTGAATTTTAAAGTCAATTTTGCTGAAGTAAAGCTAAACACTGGCTTATAAATAAATAAGCATATATATTTTGCGTAATTTATTCCACTTCAGATACCTAAAGAGGTTTACAAGGTGATAAGTACATTTTAGACGTGGCTGGCTTGACGATTTTAGCCGTGCCAGTTAATTGTCATTTACAATGAGCTACTATCGCGAGCTGTGATAATGTCTGCAATGTTAGCTTCTGATTTTAGTTTCGTGCGAAGTACCCATGGAGGTGAAATATTAATTAAAGGTGGATACCGGCATTACTTAAAACGCAATAATCTATCTGGCTCATCCATGTGGAACTGTGCCCGATCAAAGGATAGCAAAGGAGCATGCAAGGGTTCGGTACTTCTGGACGATAAGAAAATGAGTATACTTAAGTATACAACGCATTCATGCCCGGCTGATTATGAAAGTATAGACGTGGAGAAGAAAATAGATGAAATAAAAAGTATGGTTTCGTCCGACTACAGGCCAATTCCAACAATATTTCGGGAGGCAATGAGTGCGTTACGACATGAGGACATCAACTTCAAATACTTTGAATCATTTCCCAATGATTAGCTACTAGACCAGGGTCGATAATTTTTAAAACCAAAAAAAATAATAGTAGGATGAAACCCATTAGAAAAGGAGGGGAATATTATAAAAATAAAAGGAAAAATAATTTACGGGCGATCTGAGGTCGGGAAGGGGATTTCTCGATTTCCGGCAAAACTAAAAGTCCTATCGAAAAAAATCAAATGGCAAAGTTGTAGGTAATAAAAAGATCTAAAACTTTTGTATTTACACTTTTTTCACATAACTTCAAAATTTATGTGAAAAATCCAAAAAACCAAGTTATTGGTTTTTTATTTTTATCTTTTACAAAAATTGTTTTTTTTTAACGAAATTTGGTGAAAACTTACCTTTTTATGTCCCGAATACGCTGTAATTTATTTGAATACAAATATTTATTTTTTCACCTTATTTTGAATTAATATCGAAAAAACACCCTAATTTTCAATCGAAAATTCACCCGTCAAAATATCAGCTTTTTTCAAAAAGTTGGTATGGTTTCTGTTCGTTGAAATCTCTACTTTCCGATAGTGAAAAAAAAACATATGTTACTACAGTAAATCTTCTCAGAAAATGCAATCATACATACTGGTAATCTGAAAAGACAAAATCGAATTAATAATGCCTTCACCTATATTATCGTGAATAAACTCCCATGAAAAAAAAAAATGAAAGAAATAAATGTCAAAATGTATAAAAAATATATTATTATTATAAATCTATTAAAAATGTCTAAAATATATATGGAAATCGGCCAAAAGTTTGTTATTAAAAATATATCGAATACTGGTTAGGCTTACGGTTGTAACAGCTGCTACGAAATATATAGTATATAATAGTAGGTATGTATGTAGTAAGACCCAGACCCGCCTAGCCCCTTCCCCACTTCTCCACGAAATACCTTTTGATGGGCTACAATTTTTCGTAGGTCACTCAGGTATATCTACTCAGGTATATATAATTTATCTTAAAATAGTTATAAATAGGCATCTACGCATATAATTTAAAAAAGATTCGACAACTTTCTCCAAATATTGTAGATGTCTTATTAAATATTAATTTTATTAACTTATTTGTTTGTTAATTATAGTAAGTAATATATTTTTATTTGCAATTTTTTTGTTATCAATGTCACATGTAATCTAACGTTTTTCGAGTAATTAAAGTGTAAATTTTAATAAATAGCTCAAAATTATTTAAAATACTTAATTAAAAAAAAAATTCGAATTCAAGTTGTTTTTGATTTTTTGCATTTTCTGAGAAGATTTACTGTAGTAACATATATATTTTTTTCACCATCGAAAAGTAGAGATTTCAACGAACAGAAACCATACCAACTTTTTGAAAAAAGCTGATATTTTAACGGGTGAATTTTTGATTGAAAATTAGGGTGTTTTTTCGATATTAATTCAAAATAAGGTGAATAAATAAATATTTTTAATCAAATAAATTACAGCGTATTTGGGACATAAAAAGGTAAGTTTTCACCAAATTTCGTTAAAAAAAAACAATTTTTGTAAAAGATAAAAATAAAAAACCAAAAAATTGTTTTTTTGGATTTTTCACATAAATTTTGAGGTTATGTGAAAAAAGTGTAAATACAAAAGTTTTAGATCTTTTTATTACCTACAACTTTGCCATTTGACTTTTTTCGATAAGACTTTTAGTTTTGCCGGAAATCGAGAAAAACCGTTTTTTACCCTTAAAAACTCACCCCCATCCCCTTCCCGACCTCAGATCGCCCGTAAATTATTTTTCCTTTCATTTTTATAATATGTCCCTCCTTTTCCAATGGGTTTCATCCTACAATTTTTTTTTTCACTTTTTATTATTTTTAAAGGCTTCTACCCTGGTCTATACAACAAACTACGATGTATTTTACACGCAGGTAGAGAGAGCACAGAAAACTATATTGTTTTTGTCATGTTATCGTATTGTTTTAAACTTTTAAACTGGGTTGCTATACTTAACTGTCAATTAAGTAAATAAGAGCTATCGTAATATTGACAATACGATATTCACAACATATTTTTTTCTGCGGTGACATTTGGTGTCTGAATAACATGCATCTAATTTATGCTTTGACTGTTTTACTTTCAATAAGAATGCTTACAACCAAATCAATTTAAACAAGAGCATAACACAATACAAGTTTGATTACCAGGGACAGTAGTTAGGATATATGAGAAGATTTGAAGAGGGTCTGAACCCGCATTTAACTATTCAGATATGGGATTGGAAGTTTGATAGCTATTAGCGAAGTAAATACGAACATAGTTGAAGTAGAAGACGAAGTGAAAACAAGAAACTTGTTAGCGGTGACAGCTGATGGGAGGGTTTACCACGGGTCTCGTTACACGCTGTAAATTGTTAAATCCTAGATATTTAACTTTATGGAATGAGTTCTGTTGACGGTGACTGATAGAATGGAAATTGACTGATAACACGTTAGCCTAGTGTTGGTTGGTGGTGAACCTGATTACGACACTGGCGTTTCCAAGTTTAAATCCCGGTAAGAGCAGATATTTGTGTGATGGGTGCGGGAATTTGTTTGTGAGTCTTGAATGTTTTTTATACGTGGGGTGATCCATAAGTTTTGAGAAACAGTATGAATCATCCACATAATAATATTCTTTGAATGTGGAATAAACCATGGCACTAATCAAACTTAAATTAGAGACAAGAAAAACTAAGTACATTATTCATTTGTTTTTCTGTGATAGCTAAACAATAAACATCTGTATGAACAATTTTACAACACGTCAAAAATATGAGCTAGTTTAGTAATCATTTGGAATGGCGTGGAGAAAGTTCTGGTACAATAATAAAAAATATTGTTATTGAAAATGAAACCTTGATTTATCAATATGATTTAAAGGGTAAATAAGTTATCATTGCAGTGGATTTTTATCTCCAGCTCTGTCACCAAAATTTTGGGTGTTTTTTTCGGCTTTTTCCTGGATTATTGAGGCCTACAAACAAATACTGTTACATTAGTTTTTAGCAATTGAGTTTTAATAATCTAAGAGAAATATTCAAAATAAGCTGAAGAAAAAGAAACACGAATTTGCAGCAGGAATTGCGCTTCAGAGGCTTGTAATTGACAAGGGTGCTCCTCCTCGACCAAAGATCAGGACTGATAACCGCTCTCCGCGCTATTTAGCCCTAACTGTCGACTACTACTTTTCATTCACGAATGTTCAAAAACAACTAAGTACATAAAACTCACAAGCTGGTGATGACTCAGTGAACGTACAAAATTTGCCAATTTTGACCTTTAAAATAAAAACTATTTTTATAGTGGTAAAATAAAACAATTGAATGACGTCAATAAGTGTTTGGAAATAAAGAAAATGTGTTTATTCCAGTTAAAATATTATAACCATTTACATAATATCTCCTATTTTTAATACCGATTATCAAAACTTTTGGATCACCCCTCGTATATATATTTATACAGGGTGACTTCTGAGTGGTGAACAAAATGATCACCTCTGTGTTCTACCCAAGAATATGAACAACTTTCACTATGGGACCAACTCTGAAATCACAAAAAAAAAACAGCTGCTTCATACATTTTGGTCGAGTACGTATTGAACTTTTCTATGAAACAGCTGATTTTTTTTTCGTGTTTCAGAGTTGGTCCCATAGTGAAAATTGTTCATATTCTTGGGTAGAACACAGAGGTGATCATTTTGTTCACCACTCAGAAGTCACCCTGTATAATTAACTTTATCATTGTCTAGTCCCATGCATCAAAGTTGACCTTAAGTTGGGACTAGAATAGAGAGATTTGTGTAAGATTGCCCCCCCCTAGATATTTAGCAATCACAAGGAAATTTGTACAATGAATTTTTCATTCTTCTGAAAGAATCGGAACTAAAAAAAATATGCCAAGTATGCTAAAGCTGTTGTAACAAGAATCGTAGTTTCAGCAGAAAATAGCGTTCGATGAAATGATAATAATAGAAAAAGTGAAATTCGTCATAACTATGGGTTAAGTACCCCTTTTCAGATCAATGAAAGTCCCTATAAAACGTACCTACAAGTTCTTTTAATAACATGGTAAAACATTTAAAGTCAAAATGTGAAACAACAACTTTTCCAAATAAATTGAACACATTGTCATCATAATATGACAAACACGTGCGAAACGAATAGAATTTTCCGAACAAGTCAGTACAAGGTAATCTTTCGGTAGCAAAAGCCGGGTTTCGGTCGACAAAGTTTAAATATGATCCTGATTTGCATAACAAGCTACATTTGAGTTAAACAAGCAGCGAAGTCATTTCACAGACTTTTCGAACGACTTCGAGTTTTGTAAGCTTATTAAAAAGGGGTTTTATAATTATTGAAGTAGAAGTCAAGATTCCTATGAGTGAAAAATTCAAAGTTAAGTCAATATAATATTTATATCCTATTAAAGATTCGTGTGTAAACATAATATAGATTTTTGAATAAAATTGCAGCGTCGTTGGCTTTTTGGTATTGTGGAAGAGCCATTCGTCATGTTGTGGTTCGCGCGTTTTGTTTACTGTGTAATTTATGTGATTTTTTTTACGGAGTGACCTTACCATTCATTGTTCAGTTCTATCTGACGCCACACTACACATTATATTTTCTCAAAATACCTTTAAAACATCAAGAATAGGTACTTTTATAACAGGGTAACAAAATGTGATAAAAACTGAAACAAAATAAAATATGAACAAACATGTAATATAAGAGTAAAAGTAAGTTTTTGTTTTCTTGCTGAAAAATATGCTGGTGGTAGGCGTTTGGGCGTAATTTGCCACTCCAGAGGGCACCTGTTGTTGGGTGGACGCAACCTATGTTATCAGATTTACCTTTTTCATATCCAGTCGACCCGTAATCGGGCCGGTGCAGCACCGGATCAGATCTAAACCATCAAGTGCTGCAAATATTCATGTTTATTAAACGACTAGCGACGCCTTCGCTTCGCTTACATTTAACCAATTAGAGCACTTCCCCATTGATGTGTTCTTTCCCCATTAAAGACACTTTACCACAGCATAGTTTTGAATGTCGGAATATACACCTTCGTAAAATAAAAAAGTACACTTTCTCGGAATGTAGACTTTCGCAAAATGAATAGTTCAATACGACTTCTGTAAAACGAAGATTGCAAAAATCTGTATCTGTATCATTCTCCAAAAACAAATTCATCCAATGCATAGGTAGTTTTTATTTATACCTTTTAGGATATACTTACACTCTTTTATCTTATAACTGGCGACCTACCCTCGCTTCGCTTCGATAGCCTTTCTGGATAAATGTGCTATCTAACACTGAAGTATTTTTTTAAATCGGACCAATAGTTCCTGAGATTTAACGCATTCAAGTAAGCAAACAAACAAACAAACTCTTCAGCTTTATAATATTAGTATAGATTACGAATTTGTGACGCTTGCAGTTGAGACCATGGGACCCTGCTCATCTGATTTGAAAAGTTTAATTAAGGTTCCGTCATCCTGGCTCATAGACGCCTCCGGAGATCCTGTAGCTGGTGCTTACCTTACTCAAAGAATTGGGCTAGCTAGCCAGAGACGTAATGAAGACAGTGTTATAGGGACCAAAATCCACGGGCGGACCTGCTAGAGGGGGTGTTTCTTTTGATAGTTGTGTTTGGATTATAAAATGTAAGTACCTAATCGTACCTTCGCTTTCTTTGTATTTTAATACGTTTAGTTTTTATATTAGGTCTTTTCGTTTCTATAACATTTATAAATAAATAAAAAAAGGTGTTGGTAAATACTGTGTAAATGTTTTTACTGTAAAGAAAAACATAATCCAATGTGTCTCGTCTCTTTTAGTCCTCAATTTATAATTTATGTGTTTTTTATGTGAAGCTGAAACAACACCCAGATTGGCAATTGAGGAGCGCAACACGAAAAAAGGAATTACATTTTTTTAAATTAAAACGCCACTGTTATGACATTATAAAGCGGATGGAATTACTTTACCCGAACTTAGTCTTTCACGCGTTTTCTCACGCAATATTTTTCGACAAATAGATAGTAAGTCGATTCCTGGTACAGTGCAACAGGTAGTAAAAATATTTTGGGTGCCGGTAATTTTAATTAGTTAAGGTCATACATGTTATTTAAAGACTGCTCAATAAATGTACGATTGGGTTTTAAAAAGCGCATGAACCCAAATAGGTACAAAAAAAATATTGCAGTAAAGATAACTTACACTACTTTCTGACTACTACCGGTGTATTTTTTAGGATGTCCTATTTAATCGGATAAGTTCGCTGCGGAAATTAAAAATGGGTATAATGGTTATTATCACCTTATGTTTTGCAAAATATACCGTTTAATTATTCATACTGTTGTTTGACGTAAGCTGCCGGACGGTCGAGTCGAGTCGTGCGATGGTATTTTGACCGACCGTTACCTGCGCTTGTGTTTTGTTTTGCTCCTCGTAATTTAATAATTCTAAGTAGAAAAGTAAAGTTTGTGAAAGCAAAGTTCAGTGCCTTAGGACTATATGCTAAGTAGCAATGAAATTGTGATGAAAGTTAACATTTCGGTGGTGTGTTATCGGTGCAATTAACGTATTTCTGTTTAAAATCATTGCTCAAATTAGTGATTGTAGTTAAACCGCACGGTTAGTGTAAGCGCCAGACTCAAACGTCGTAAGCGCCGCAATCTGCATGGCGTTTGCGACCTTTTTCTTCGGAGCGGTCTGTTTTGGTGATAACGTGACCCACGGCTGAGTGCATACGATTGTCAGCTGAACTTGTATGGTGTTAAGGACGTTATCCCGCAGTGACAATTACCCTGCACCGTTTTATTTTTAAACTTTCAATAAGACGGTGGAGCTATTTTTAAATCGATAAAACACTCTTGATATTAAAGATTAATATCTTATAATGATCCTTTATAAATTATTATTGGCATAAATACTTGTAAATTATGTCAGACTCTAACAGCAAGAAATGCGCAAAATGTCAAAAGACAATAGTAAGTAGACAATATCTAAAATGTTACTTGTGCAAAGAAACATATGATTTGCATTGCGCTAATGTATCGTTTAAGCGTTTCTGTAATATAATGCCGCAAGAACGTAAAGAGAGTTGGATGTGTGTTGCTTGCAATGAGAAAAATGATGTAAAATCAAAATCACCGTCACCAAATATCGATAATATTACGGAGCGTAAAAAATACAAAGTTAATGTGCCTACGAAAAATTCGTTTGACTCGCTATCAGAGTTAGAGGAAGACTACTCTCCCCTGTCATTTATGTCCTCATCTCTGCTAGTGAATAAACTTAATAGAAGCTGTCCTGAAATCGGCGAAAGCATCCATGACAAAATTGATACTATGAATAAAATGATAAATGATTTACAAATAAAACTTCAAAGTGCGGAGCATGAAATTGTGAATTTACTGTCTGAAAATGGTTGTTTGAAATCCAAAATGGAAGAATATGCTAGTAAAATAAATAAACTAACTCATATATGCAAGTCAAACCCTAAAAGATTTACTGGAAGTAATAAGAGAAGAAGTCTGAAAAAATCTAAATTGAACTTTTCGCCAAATGCCAGTGAAACTGAGCCAAATTTTAGCTGTGAAGACTTAAGACTGAAGGCTGAAGAAAACAAAGTCGTCGAAAAACGTCGAAAATTTCACCATCCAAGGTCAACGGAAAGTGTTCCCGATAAACCAGCGCCACCCGAGCCCGACGTCGACTCAGTTAACGGTAGTCCCAAGGTCCCGTATAACAAGCGAAATAAAATATGTATATTGAGTACAAACAAGTATAATAAACTGTTAAGCATCTCAAACAGCATTTTGGGCGAAAATTACGAAATTTGTCATTACCTTAGCCCTTATGTAGGGGTAAGTACTTTGATTAAAGACTTAGAAAGTAAGTTGAAAGATTTCTCCATGGACGATTATTGCATCGTATTTGTGGGCGAAGAGGATTTCCAGAAATCACAAAATTATACTAGCCTAGTTTCCAATATAAAAAATACAATGTTGAATTCTTCGCACACGAATATTATACTATGTGCCCCGACGTTTAAATGTGGAAATTTTTGTAACATGTTCAACGGACGGATTGAAGTATTCAATGAATTGTTATATCACAGTGTGTCTAAATATCAATATGCGTACATTGTTGACAGTAACAGAAACCTATGCTACGATTTTAGTATGTTCTCTAAATCAAATGGTCGTATAAATAATACTGGTATAAAAACAATTTTTTATGATGTGAGTCAACTACTGACAAATATTAAAAATGATGTGCATTGCAATTTCTCGACAGCGAGTGCTGATCAACAAAGCTCTGATTTTTTTCGTGAGTAAACAGGCTGTAAATCCTAACATCAAAACTTCGAACAACTTTATGATATTACACCAAAATATAGGCGGCTTATTAGGTAAACTCGATCTTTTAGACGCCACAATAGATGAACTGGGTAAAAATAATCAATCAGTAGATGTACTTTGTCTAAGTGAAAGTTTTGTAAAACGTGGCTCAGAAAATAATGTAAAACTGTGTAATTTTAAATTAGCCTCATCTTACTGCAGGGAAAAAAGTAGAGGAGGAACTGCTATTCTCGTTAAAAAGTCTCTCGAAACTAAACCAATTGATTTTGTCTCCAAATTAGCGACTGACTTTTTCTTCGAATGCTGCGGTACTGAAGTTGTGGGTATTGATTTGATAATCGTTACCATTTATAGAATACCAATCCAGACGCAATCACATGTTGGTTTATTTATTCATAAGATGAATAAACTTCTATATTATTTGTCTACAAAATACAAAACGAAAAAAGTTGTAATTAGCGGTGATTGGAATATTGACATTTTAAAGCAAACCTCAGCCTCTAAGGAGTTAACTAGCACATTAATGAATTATAATTTCACAATGCATATTCGATCCCCGACAAGAATCAATACGTGCATTGACCAAATTGCAAGTAATTTGAAAAAAGTAGTAGCTGACACACATAGTCTTAGTCTATCGGACCATGATAGGGCCCAGTCAATTACACTGAATATTAATAAATACAAATCTATAGTGACTTGGTTCGAATATAAAAGAGATTACAGTAACGATAACATACGTAAGTTTTGTAATAGTTTAAGATCATTGTCTTTTTCGGAAGTATTGGCTTGTGAGCAGCTTAAACAGGCATTCACCACTTTTTATGATTTGATACAGCTTTTCTACAACCTGTGTTTCCCTCTTATAAGGGTAAAAGTTAGTAACCGACACGGCAAGGTCAAATGGTTAACTAAAGGTATCAAGAAGTCATGTCAAGTTAAACGCAGAATGTTTATCAATAACAGGTCCCTAAGGACGTCAATAGACAAACAATACCTTAGAAACTATAATAGGATTTTAAAAAGATGTATTTGTAAATCTCAGAAAATTACAAGTAATAAATATATAGCTAAGAATAATAACAAATGTAAAGCTACCTGGGACATAATATCCTCTGTGGCAACGGGATATTCACAAAGAAACGACATTGACAGCTTACTGGTAAATAATATAACATACGATGATCCTAATGACATTTGTAAAGTATTTAATGACTATTTTATTGACTTGAGTAGTACCCACTCATTAACTTGTAACGGAATGAAATGTAAAAACAGTGACACCAACTATAAACCAACAATGTTTCTATTACCTATTGACGAAAATGAGATCCAAAGAATTATAATGTCTTTAAGAAATACAAATAGTGGCGGAGTCGACGAAATCCTAACTAAAATTATTAAAGTGAGCCGTACTTCTATAAGCTGTCCGCTTGCTCATATAATAAATCTATCTCTCAGTCAAGGCATTTTCCCACAGCAGCTAAAGGTTTCTATAGTGAAACCTTTATTTAAGAGGGGCGATCGAAATGACCCAAATAATTATCGACCTATAACTATTGTTCCCATTTTGTCGAAAATTATAGAAAAGGCTATGTACACAAGGCTGAATAATTTTTTAACTACACACAAAATCTTGCAGCCAGAGCAACACGGCTTCCGAAAGGGTTTTTCTACGGAGCTGGCCTGCTTCGAGTTTATCAAATATGTAACTGAATCTATAAATAATAAATTACCTATAACGTCTATTTTTCTCGATATGAGTAAGGCATTCGACTATGTGAATCATTCACTACTTATTTCAAAGTTAGACTCTTTCGGAATCAGAGGCCTAGCAAATGTCTGGATAAAGAGCTATTTAGAGAATAGAGAGCAATGTACCGAAGTTACTAAAATAGTGGAAGTCGATAATAAAATGATAAAAAGAGTTTATAGATCACAACTACGTGTAAATCGCGTTGGAGTTCCCCAGGGGAGTATTTTAGGACCCTTGTTATTTTTACTTTACGTGAACGATCTTCCTCTAGCCACATCATCTAAATGCATTCTTTACGCTGACGATACTACTCTCCTTGTGACAGGAGATGACCGTGCTACATATGAAAGCAACATAAATAGTGCTCTAAATGATGTTTACACTTGGACAAAAAGTAATAATCTTGAGATTAATTTATTAAAAACCAAATATATGCAATATAAATCATATAATTCAAATCCAATCGAATTAAACATCAATTACAACAATTACTCTATTGAAGAAACGGACAGTATCAAATTCTTAGGTTTAATTTTAGATGAGCATATAAATTGGAAACAACATATTGCTTATGTTTGCTCTAGGTTGGATCGTTTTGTATTCGCTTTAAGGAAAATTAGGAGAACTGTTTCAATTGAAGCGGCGACTACTGCCTATCATGGACATGTATCGTCAGTTCTAAGCTACGGTCTAATATTATGGGGTAATTCTGTGGATGTTGAAAGGGCTTTTATACTTCAGAAGAAATGTCTACGTGCAATAACAAACTCTTGGTTCATGGCTAGCTGTAAGCCTATTTTTAAGAAATTGAATATATTGCCACTTGCCTGCATGTACATAAGGAAAATTTGTTTGTTTACAAAGAGACATTGTTATTACTTTAAATCCCGCTGGAATACTTCGAATAGAACAGTACGGGCCCAGTATAAGCATCTCCTATGTCAACCTCTCTGTCGTACGGATATTTATAAAAGGAATGCCTTCAATATGTGTATTAAAGTATATAATAAGCTTCCCGATAACCTGAAAATTTTGCAGGGTCTGGATTTCGAATCTAAACTCACTAAGTGGCTATTGCAACATTTGTTTTATAGTGTTAACGAATATTTGGTTCATAAGGATTGTTAAAATTGAAATTGCTGACAGTTAAATAAGATATTTTTTTTTTTTTGACATCATTTAAATAATTATAACGTTTGTCATTATTTTACTAACATATAGACTTTTTTTTTTTTTTTGTGAAACAGAATTATGACTTCTATGCTTGAAATTTCTTAAATTTTAAGTACCTACCTAAATATTGTTATGCCCTTGCAGGGCGTCCATGTGGAACTGACTAATCTAGAATAACAACACCTTTCTTTTCAATGTATGTGCCTCTATGCGACAACAATAAATGATTGATTTGATTTGATTTGATTTGATAACTAATACAAAGATTGGCGAAAATTGTCAGCTTTATGACACGTAAAATAAAAACACTTTTTGAAATCCATATATTTTTTGTTTACTAAAAACTAATTACAATTCAGGCACAAAATGTTAGTAATATTGGCCCAGACTTACTTTATATTATGCCATGCGTTGTTAATTATATTTTATCAAGTAAGGATTATGTCCGTTACTTCTCAACTAAAATAAAGCTTGTATGTTACTAGGTATTTCTCAAGGAGAACAAATTATTCAGTCGAATTACTCAGTAACATAAAACAAAACCGGTTGCAAAGTTTTGGCACTAAAAACAAAGCCCGCGCAATACCGGGGGATTGCATTATAAAACCTAATGAAATGACTTCCCTGGCATTTGCTTTGTATAGACTAAACTTGTTCATATCGCATTTTTGTAAGGCCGTTTAGCTCGGAAGTTTTTTGTTTTTTTAAACCTTCTGTTTGTTTCCACTATTGATTAAAATGTTAATCCTATTTTTCATATCGTTAATTTGTAGGGCTAAAAAATTGTAGAGCTTTCCATTGACGGTACGGTTTGGTTTTTACGACAAAGTGGTAACTTATGTGCAAATCATAAAATACATCTGCTTACATATTTTTGCGACTTGGTGCGGATATTTATTTTTAAACTTGTCTGTTCGTAACAATAATATTATTTTCAGCTTCTTTTCAAGATTTCTAACTAATTAATCATTTGATTGTAGACCAAACATCGTACATTAAATTATAGACAGCTATCGTGTTTAGTAATTACGTAATATAATTTATTTCGGCAAGTTTTTGAATTTTTAAACAATATTAGTGTTCAACAGCTGTTTTGCTGACGTGCTAATAATTTTGCACAAATTATAATATATCAAATTATAAACAATTATCATTTTTTTTGTTAGAAATAAGAATTTGTTAAAATAAGTATTATAGGAAATGGGCGGAATGACCGGGAGACTGATCGACCGCCCGCCTGATCCGGCCGGGCGTCCCCACTCATCATCATCATCATTATTATAGGAAATGAAATGTATTGCAGTATTGTATGAAATCAATAAAGCTTATTTATTATAAATTTATCATGTTTAGTAGATTACGTAACTTTAGTTTGTTTGGATCGGTCGTATTGTGCACGTATCGAATTCTATCTTAGCCCTCGGGGATGCCCACGCATTTCCAGCATTCGTATTGTGAACGTCCATGGGCGCAGGTACTTTTACCAGTAAGTAGCCTACTGCTCGTGTACCTTGTAAATGCCATAAAAATGCTTTGGTTAGCCAAAAACGTAAACTGGGACCTCCACGATCACAAAACCGGAGCTAGTAATCGGTTTGATAATAAAAGTAGGTACAGTCAACCAATTTGATTCCTAGGCCACTATGGACTTTGTCAACGTGACGTTGTAAACCAAATCATAGGGAGTCTCTTACGTTTTGGTTGACAACGTCACTTTAACATAGTCCAAAGTGGCCTAGAAATCAAATTGGTTGACTGTACCTATAACTTGTAGCAAAAAAAAACCTTAATCTTGATTTAGATTCCAGAAGCACCAGATTATGTAGTTAATAATTAATAATTAACTACATAATCTGGTGCTTCTGGAATTTTTATTCAAAATTCTAATGAGAATGCTCAATTAGCGGTTATTATATTTCATACAACACTTCCAAAACAATGAATGCGAAATGTTTTTTTTTTGCCACGCCAGTTAGGTTATCACTACACTCTTAAAACTATAAGGAGTTGTTTGCTAATCAATAGTCACAACAACGTAAACATTCTGGTTCCTAAGAATAAGGTTAAACATGAAATTTAAACTTTATAGGTAAATGTTAAGTTGTGTTGTCTAAGGACAGCAAATAATACAAAACTTTTTTTTAAATGCTACTCCTTGTCGTTAATGTTGACCAACCAAATCTTAAGGAGTTATGTTAGTTGCACAACGAGTTTGTAATATGTCGAGTATTCTTTGCACAGGAGTTTGCATTACTTGATGATTGATGCAAATGCACTTTTAGTTACTGTTTTGGTAAACAGTGATTAATCAAAGCCTTCTGGCCTCTAATGTCCAGTTCCCCAAATGTCCAATCCTCTAATGTCCAGTTCCCCAAATGTCCAATCCTCTAACGTCCAGTTCCCCAAATGTCCAATCCTCTAACGGCCAGTTCCCCAAACGTGGAGAAATCTAAGATCCTAACAAGTGCTTTTTATTCACTGTTCTCAGTGAATAAAATAAGCTTTTTGGGGGAAGGGGAAATGGTAGGTATAAAAGAAATTACGAAGACTTTAGGTACTATATATTTTTTTAAAATTTAAATTTGCATAGGTAAGACTCGTTATTTTATGCATCATAAAGGGGCATTAACTCCCATTAGATGAATATTTATTGAAGGTGTTACACGTAAATTGTTGAGTGCGCCACATTTTTAGGACCGAATTCGTCATCCTGCGGCCCTTAAAATTTATTAACAAAAGTTTACGAGTCAATTTTTTTGTACACCTGTTACCCAATGTCACTATGAATTTTATTGTACCTTGGTGAATTTTAAAATTAGTTTTTTGTTCGAGAAGATTTTAATATTGGTTTTCCACAATTAACTCAACAGATTTTTAATTTTGACATGTTGTGCCATTTAAACTGTATAATTACATTATAACAATAAATAAGCTGAATCTATGACCGGCAGGCACGGATCGAGTGAGACTATCCTGAGTTTCCGACATTGGATTTCGTCGGTGAAAATGCAAAACCGCGTCATTTATAAAATCAATCAGTTGCAAAATTTACCTTAATGACTTACCTGCTCAGGTAAATTTTGTAACTGATGGAATTTGTAAGTTACGCGGTATTGCACAGTTTCACCGACGATTTGGGTTTTAGTTAAGTAATACACATAAGTATACACAGAGTTAGAAGAAGTATACACATCGTAGGCACCTTTTAGTCACAGTTTTTCGTAAATATTGGTTTTTGTTCAACCTTTCAACACTTAAAATTAGTCCTATCACCAGACTAAGTACACCTTCATCAGACATACTCTAACAATGTCAAAATTGACGAATAAAAGTCCTAGCTAACTAGCACGTATTCACAGTCACGTCTGCGGTCCGCCATAACGACGAGAACCGGATAAATCCAGCCCAATCCGGTTAGGACCGGAATTACGGGTAAGATTGTGATTCAGCGACTTATCTGTAATGCAATTAAGATGCCCGTTTGCTTCATGGGATCAGATGTTTATTACGTCATTTATTTTTTTATGGGAAAACCAAATCTGAGTCAACTTTACCCACCGTCAAAAACGAAATCTCAAATACCCTCGTGATTTTTTTTGAAGTAAATTGTTTTTCTCACTTTTTGCGGTTACGATACCTACTAGAAAAAGCAGTTCAATTCAAACATTCAATAATTAGGCACTTGTTTCTAAAGTCAAATTTGACTTGCCATTATTAATTTGACCTCTATATGTGTCTGAAAACACCGATATCTTGTATGTAATTATTATAAAGCAGCGCCATTTTGGATCATATTAAAATTTCAACAATCTTTGAGAAGCTTACTCTTTGTAACTCAAACTTTTCGTTTTTCGAACTCAAAATGTCAAAAATTTCCATGTTTTGATTATTTTTTAGCTTATGATTAAGTGAATGAGGCAGGTGATGATGCAGTTCTGACCGATTTCCACCGCTACTGCGACTGATTACGCAAAAAATTGTCGTGAAGTCTGAGGCGCATTTTTTTGTCAGGTCAGGTATATGTTAATAAATTTACGGTCCGGAAGCACGTTTAGGTCGATTGCGCTTTCTTACCTTAATATTTTTGCTCATCACGTTTATATAGTGTATTAAAACTCGCAAACAATTTTAAACATAAAAATTCAGCTTGAACTAAGTCTACCTACGGTATACGTAAGTATAAAACCGGGCAAGAGCATGTCGGACCATGCTCAGTATAGGGTTCCGAAGCCGTAACGACAAACACAAAAAACTATCTCAAAAATCAACATGTATGAACCAATTTTCTATTTAAAGTTATTTGGCGCTGTCTTAGATGATTTTTAGTAGGTATAAACACTTTAGTCGCCTGTATCTCAGGAACTAATCATGTCTACTTAGCCGTGATAGTTTTCCTTTAAAATTCGTTATATGCACTTTCGTTGAAGATTTTTTTCAGATTTTTAGCACTTGTAGTTTTGGCTGTAGGGGGGGGGGGACACTTGACTCTAACAAAAAATAGCGCTTTAAAGCTTAATATTTCATAAACGGATCCCTTAATCGAAAATTTGTTTTTATAAACCCGCAATATTTTTGAAAGACCTATCCAACGACACCCCACACTATGGGGTAGGCAAAAAAAAAAAAAGACATCCCCACGTTAAGTGTAGGGGAGGTGCAATAAAAAAAAATATTTTTCAAAATTTTATTTTACCACTTTGTTGGCGTGACTAATATGTACATTCATGCCAAATTACAGCTTTCTAGTACTATGAGTCTCTGAGCTAGACTGGGGACGGACGGACGGACGGACGGACGGACGGACATGGCGAAACTATAAGGGTTCCTAGTTTGACTACGGAACCCTAAAAATGACATACAATAGTTAATATATAATTTTTTACGTCTAAAGTCTTAAATTGACACAAACCTAATTTTGTCTAGACCCACTACAAGCTAATTTAAGCATCAAAAATACAACTTAAGTTCCAGCTCAGCTAAAAAAGCAAATTAGTTTTGAACTGAAATTCACATGCGCAAAATAGCATGGTAAATGTCATGTTGACTCAAAACTAATTTGAAAAGTTTGTTTAAAATAAGTTTATATTTTACCCTCAATGGTTAGTTTACAAAAGCAAAGTTTTTGCTTACCAGCAAAATACACGGAGGTTTTGCTTTGATGTCCAATAATTGGTATAGTTACCTGAATTTGCTTATTAATGTAAGAAATTATTATAATGAGATATAATTCATCAAACACTTGAGTAAATTAAGAACAAGGGGTTAACATCACAAACTAAATCAGTTCAGCTTAGGTCGAGACAAAGGGACAGAGCTATTTACCAGCTAAAGTTAGTGTTTCAGTTGTCAATTTGGTTAATATTACTATTAATATTTTTTTAATCGATATTGAGTGCGCGTCAAATTAAAGTGACAAACAAAAAATTTAATATTAGAAGTTGCTATGGTGAGAAAATGATGTCACAAAATGGTCAAGCCAATTTATTGGTTTAAAAAAATCACAACTTAATGAAATAATAAATGCAGTAATCGTTATCATTTGTGAAGCACTAATATTTTTCTTAACTGCCAAATTTTTATACAATGAACTTAACAAGTCCTAAGTAAATATTGGTACTTTTGTTTTATTTCGCATAAAGGAATGCTGTTGACGAAGGGAGATGAATGAGATAAGGAATATTTTTTATCATACATGCTCGGAAATGTTAACGTTACATAAAAACGAACCGCAAAGATCTCCGTTCCATATTATTATGAAGTTTCATTATTTACTTACTGCGCTTTTTACTTTTTAAAATCTTGTCCGGGCTAGGATAAGTAACTGCAGACAGCAGATGATGTTAGCAAATGATGTTTATAGTAAATAAATGATATGCCAAATGATAATTACACTAAATAAAAAAATACATTATGATAATTATTATACCAATCATTTATTATCTTAAATAAGTGATTAATATGTCCTTTAAAATAGTATCGAACATTATTACATCAAATAGATTTTTGAACTCTCTTCCTCTCTCTCTAACAATTTTATTTCTATCTTAGGCTTAGAAGCTTTCAGCCGCCCCCCGTAAACTATAACTTTTGATCCAACTTCAGAAAGGCCATTTCAAGAAGATTTTCCTTTTAATATAAATGATTGTAAATTGAAAGAACTGAATGCGATTTTTTATAAGTGACTTGCTATAATGCGGCTGGCAGGAATGTGGTAGCAGCCTCTGGAATGTACTTACAGAGGGGCTTTTTGTGGAAGACCAAACAAGTTTTCGGCGGTTGCGCAGCGAGTTCGGGATTCGACGTCGTACAGGGTTCAGAGTACCGACGCCGCTAGACCTAGTTCACATTCCCAAGGTAACGTTATTTTAGACATTGGTTTTTACTTTTGCATACTTTTTATCCCGAAAAGTTTAAAAGTCAAGACTATAGCGATTTTGTAAGGCAACACAGGCCACCTGGTAGGTAAGTGGTATTCCTGAGTATTTTCCTTATCATTGGTCCTTTTTCTACTTTTCATTTGTTAAAAATGTTAAAGTGCCTACAGAATTAAGTTTCGTAATTTTCATATACCTACGAATAAAGAAAAATTATATTAATTTATTAATATTTTGTCATACAGATGAAAAAGACGCCGTGATGACGTGACGCAGTTCTTTCTCCAAAACTCTAATGAAAGTGTCCGGGTTGCTATCCGCATTCTCGCCTTAGACCAGCATTTTATAAACTTAGACACAAAACTTTGATATCTGTAAATTTTTACCGTTTTCATCTTCAGAAACAACAACAAATACTGCCGTTTGATTTGCCAGTGCGGATTCGTTTTAGTTGGCTTTTAAAGGACCGGGAGGTGAACATTCGGTGGACAGATGATTCCACTTTAACACTTCAGGGTCGTTTTTAAAATGCATAACGACCATCGGTATGCTCGACAAAACCAAGCTCCTTCCAGTATCACTTTAGTTGGAACGTGTGAGCTGGAGTTTTCAAAGGTGTCCTCCCTAGGCCAGTTTTGTAGACCGGCGTAACTGAAATCGCTATTTTTAACTCCTCACGGGCTGACTTGAAGAAATGCTGGAAGGCGTCTCGCTGACCTGCGAGATATGCATTACCAACCCACAGGCAAGTGGCGGGGCAGCATTTGGATGCACACTTCGGTGAGCAGTGGATTAGGCGAGGAGGGCCGGTTCCTGGCCGTTACGATCCCCAGACTTGACCCAGCTTCACTTTTTTGTGGGGCAGGGTAATAGACCTTGTATATCGTAGTCTGACGTACCAAGTGGGGAAGAATTAAAAGGCAGATTAATCTCGGACTTTGAGACTATTCTCAGCGATTCAGTCATTTTGCGGAGTGTTGCATTGCTAGAAGCGGTTGCCATTATAGTAGCGTACTTCTTCTCAGCACAGGAAATAAAAAAAATTAAGACAATGTCTTATATAAATATAATATAAACTCCGGAAAAAAGAGTAAGGCTTGACTCATAGAAAAGAAATATGACAGTTTCAGACTCAAAAGATTGCGTCAAAATATACAAAAACTGAAAATATAGCCCAACAGAAGACTATTTATTTGAGTGTAGAATTAAATATTATTATAACGTAAAAACCGTTGCATGCCATCTGAGGCACTTTAACCACAGCATAGTTTTTAATGTCATCCCATTTTTAACATTCATACTTTCTCGAAATATACACCTTTTGTCATTAAATTTCAAGTTCTTTTTTCAGCTGTTAGAAATGGCTATCAATATGACTTACGAAAACGAAACAAAACAGAAACAACACTAAGGCAGTGCCGAAACCACGATTCCTGTTTCGCAACCTTAACTTTTGACCAAGCAAAAACTCGCATATTAAAAGAAAAACATTCACACGTATGTGAACCAGATGAGGACAGAAACAAACAATCTTTAATTGTTAATCATTTTGAAAAAAGGAGTGCGACGAGTTTTTTTTAGGCACGGTACAGAGAGTTATGGAAAATCAAACTGGAATGGATTAATTCAATGAGTAATGGATGACTAAAATCCCGACCGAAAAAAAAACGGACAACCAACGTGTCAAAGGCGGCGAATAAACACAAAAAAATTTATACTGTGATCAATGGACGATTCTTTTTTTAAGTTGGTTCCCTATAAAAACGCAAATGATTTGTTAATTTCAAAGCATGCTCTCGCTTGGACATGGCCCTCGACTAGAGTTACACTATTCATGATTGGTTGAATTGAGATGGTGAGGACATCTTAGTACCGTTGGAAAATAAGGTACTCAACTCGGTCAAGAGTCTTGTCTGTTTTCATAAAAAAAACAATTTTACAATGATTTATTGAAATTCTAAGTATTTAAAAGAGTTAAATGTTTGAATTACATTTTGCATTAATTAGAGTGTTTAAGTTTTTTGTCAAGACGCTTTGTAAGAATAAACGATATTACTGTTATTGAAGTCATGGTGTTCATTAGATAGCGATATCTTCTGCTACCCGGGAAAATTGCCCAGTTGTCCACACTAGCCTCATATATATATATATATTATATATGTAGGGACACAGAATGCTGCGTCGACTCATATCGCAGTGCATGTGCACCGAGATATGAGATGACGTGGCAGGCTAGCCGGAGGGGTTAGCCAGTCGTTCCCGGGGATCTAGATGAGTAGGTCGCTCTTACGTAATTAAACAAAGTTATTTCAGAATAGACTTTTTAACTCCGGAAACGGCTCACCCAAATACCCCCAACAGTGGTGACCCTGACGTAAAGCGTATGCTCATAAAGGACCCCCAGTCGCTTCCTCTCCATATCCCTTGTAACGTTGCACGTTCATGATTAGCACTCTTTAGTTAGCAAATTTTAAATAACTATTATTTTACTTTAAATTAGGAATTAATTGTACATTATTACAGATATTTTATGAATTAACAATTTTAATCAATTATACCTACCTAATTATATTTACCAATAAAAATCTTATTATTTTAATACCATTAACAATTTTAAAACGAATTATTTATAATCTAACATCTCTATGTAACTAAACAATTATATTAATAACAAATAAAATAAAATAAATAAAATAATATATTACAAATGCTTAACACTTGATCAGCGCGACTGTACGATGCGCGCGCAGATCTGCGCAATCGCTCGAGAAGATTCGATGCGCCCTGCGCCGGCGCTGACACCTCACCGCGACGTCTTCCAAGGCGGACCTACGTTTGTTGTGCGTTCACTAGTGCTACTACGTGTCATCTTACGCGCTAACAAACGATTGAAATTTTTATTTAATATCGGTGGCAGTCCGCACCCTAGTTTCTGAGTTATCAGGAACATACCTAAGTGTTATTTCGAGCCCCAATAGGGTAAGTGTTGAACAATTTAAAATATAAGTGTGCCCTTTGTGTTAGATTTTATAGTGTAAAATCTTATATGCAACGCTAGCCTTTACTAATATTTTCCTAACGTAGTTAGTTTAATAATGCCAAGTTAGTGTTTAATTTTAATTGTCGTTGATTCTGCTTGAGCGTTATTATTAATTGTCTAATTGCATAGCCTCGCCCGCTTGTAAATCCGTTCTGATTGAAACACTTACACCAACTATTAGCCGTTACTTTCTTATTACGCTTTTGGCTTCTTCGGAGTGTTCTCAATCGATGAGCGACGTGGCCATCTAGTAACACCGTGCGTTATTCACAGGTTTGTAGCTAAAGACTACGGCTGCTGGCAATTGTCCGTCATCTCATTGACGTCACGCTACGCTCCCGTGACGTCACCGCCTCCAGGAGCACAACTGAATCACCGGCCTCATCATCTTCACCCGCTTAGACCATCTGGCGTACAGGGAAGTACCGGTCCGCGGAGGCAAAATTTCAGACTGGAATCGAACCCACGACCATTTCTTTTAAATATTAAATTTTTATAATATTGCTGATCTGAGTTGTTGATTTATTTAATCCACCAACCTGAAAGGTCACAGTGGCGCCTTAAACGTGGTTAAATGGTCAAATTTTGCTTCCGCATTAGTTGTGTGTTTCGTGTGTGGTGTTTTTTTGTTTTGTGAAACGTTTTATTTATTTTTGGTTGCACGCAACTAAGGTGTATCTGTGATATTGGTAACAATAATTTTCATAATAAAATATCATTTTTTGTTTGTCACTGTTCATGCGTAATTATTTTTACACACTGTATATAGTGGTTTACTCGTTCGAGAAACGGGTACAGTCGAGTCACAAAAGTGTTAACTCATAGTTTAATCTTGTTTATGCTTATTAATGGTACACATTAGTTGCAAATTAAATTTTAACAGCGCTTATTTCATTTTATTTTTTGTGATTGTTTTTTTATTTATTTTTGTAGCGCATTTTTATTTTATTGTTTTTAGCTTGCCAACCATAACGTTGCTTTTCTCTCATTAATTTGTAACAGAACGGATAAGAGTATTCAATTTGCAAGTTCAACACTTCCCCAATTGCGATTGTTTTTTTTTTTAATATTTAATTCCCCCAATTTTAATAAAAAAATTTTTTGAATTAACTTAATACAGGAAATTTATTTATTTTAAATGGCTTTCCCCGTTAAATTCCTATCTCTTCAGAAGTCCGAATTGGAATATGAGGTTTTAATTAGGGGATCCACTCCTGCTGCTACTGTTCAAGATTTGCGGAAACAAATATCCAAGTTGGGTCCTCTCTTTCCTTCGGAAGACATTCTTGAATGTCAGTTGTTAGTTAGCGACGATCTGAAGGGAGTTAGCGATGTACTGTCTAAGGTTAAGTCATATTTAGTCCAGCCGCTAGATCGGAACCAATTGTTAAGGGGTCAAAATCTTTTAAACCACCTTTATCATCGACTCAATAGAATAATTTTTGACAGTACAACTGAACAAATTTTCCAAACCTGCGTAACAGAATTTAAAAGTCTTTCAGAACAATATAATTTGGTTAAAGACCAGGGCTCTGACTTGCTTTCGCCTTCAACTCCTTCAGATCCTCAAACATCAGCCTCACCCGTTAACGTCAATATTACTTGCGATCGCGGTGTGGCTGGGGAAGTAACTAAGGTTAAATTTGACGGCAAAACATGTGTCCGTGCGTTCATCCAACGCATTACTGAGTTGAGCAAGGCTAGGAATATTACGCATGAAAAATTACTGTCCTATTCTACAGAAATTTTTACCGGAGATGCGTTGCATTGGTACCGTGGTGTTCGGGATCGTGTGTCTGATTGGGATGAACTCCTACTTTTATTAAGAAAGGACTTTGATCAAGCCGATTATGATTACAGGCTTCGTTCAGAAATACGTGCTAGGACTCAAGGTGAGGCGGAAAACATCACTATTTATATGTCTATTATGACTGGGATGTTTTCTCGCTTGTCAAAACCATTATCCGATGAGGAAAAGCTAGAAATAATTTTCCACAATATCAGGCCGTGTTACGCGAGCACTCTAGCTTCTGCTCCTGAAATTAAGGACTTAGATACCTTGAGGTCCCTATGCCGTAATTATGAAAATTTCCAAGCACGTCTTGCTGGTTTTAGAGAGCCTCCCAAAAGGACAACCGAAACCATGGCACCAGAATTTGCTTATGTTGGTCAAACATCTTTAAAAACAAACTACAATTCAAATCAAAATTTTAATAAATATTATCAGAACAACTATTGCGACAAAAACACGTCTTACTTTAATAACAATAATAATAAAAATGGAAATTATAATAGACCTAATTATACTAACAAAAAATTCGTGCATGCTATTCAGGAATCGAAGGTAAAAACGCTTTATTGTCCTAGGTGTCGTAATAACACCCACAATCTCCGCCAATGTCAGGCAAATAAAGACAAAATAATCTGTTTTGTATGTGGTCATGAAGGAGTCAAGACCCCTCAGTGCCCAAATTGTAACAAAATAAAAGCGGGTACTTCAAAAAACTTGTAGGGATGCAGAATTGTGGTCTAACTCAACAAATAAGTAAGTTTGATAGCGAGGATTGGAAACAGTGGCTTCAAACTATTAACTTCTATTTTAATTCGTACAAAATAGACACAATTCTGCAAACTAAACCAGTAAACGACCCAAGGCCTTATGCTCCTATAAGTATAAATTCTTTGAAACTGTTTGGTCTATTGGACTCTGGCTCTGCAGTTACTATTGTTGGTAATAATATTCAACAATATTTGAAAAATCAGGGCGTTGTCATTCACAACGACCACTGTATTACAGTTACTGCCGCTGGGGGCCAATCTATGACTAGTATCGGCTACATGAATCTGCCTATAACTTTTCAAAACAATTTCCATATCATTAAAGCTTTCGTTGTGCCCGACGTTAACATAGACCTAGTCTTGGGAATTGACTTCTGGCATAAATTCAAGATTTTCCCAGATCATTTCAGCAGCATTACATTTTCTAATGCAGCTATCATGAATGCTAGTCTTGATGTCCCCCAGCCATCGGTTATTCAAGCGTACGATAATTTGAATACTTCAGAAAGAGCAATAGCCGACAATATTATAGCCCAATTTAAGGATATCTCGGCCGAATGTAGAGGTTTGGGTGAAACCAAGTTGATCACTCACCGCATTGACACTGGTGACGCAGATCCAGTTCGTCAACGCTACTATCGCATGTCCCCAGAAAAGCAACGCATTTTAATTGACCAGGTGGATGAAATGTTAGGCCTCGACGTTATTGAGCCATGCGAGAGCGCTTGGTCCTCTCCAGTCCTTATCGTCAATAAAAAGAATGGACAACCCAGGTTTTGTTTGGACAGTCGTAAGTTGAACTCGGTCACGAAGCGTGACGCGTACAATTTGCCATATGTCTCGGAGATCTTAGATAACCTTCGCGACGCTCGCTACTTATCTAGCATCGACCTCTCCAAGGCGTTTTGGCAAATACCGATCGCACCAGAAGACCGAGATAAAACTGCGTTTTACGTGCCAAGCCGAGGAACCTTCCGTTTTAAACGTACTGCATTTGGGCTGACCAACGCGCCAGCCACGCAACAACGATTGGTAGACCTTCTGTTTAGGGACTTCGAGCTCAAAGTCTTTGCGTATTTGGACGATATAATTATTATCTCCAACGATTTCGATTCCCATGCTTCCCTATTGTTACAGGTGCTACATAAATTAAAGCAGGCCAATCTGACTGTAAACCTGGAAAAATGCAAGTTTTTTCGGAGTCAACTTAGATATTTGGGCTATATTGTTGACAGTTGTGGGCTACGTACCGATCCCGAGAAAGTAGAGGCCATACTACACTACCCGACACCTTCATGTCGGAAGGACATTAAACGCTTTCTTGGGACTGCTACTTGGTATCGTCGATTTGTCCCCAACTTCAGCACGATAGCAGGCCCTCTTAATAGGGTTGACGTCGAACAAAAAGGGCGGGCCACCGTTTGTTTGGACTCCTGAGGCTGATGCTGCGTTTCAGAATCTCAAGGAATGTTTGGTTTCCTCTCCAGTTCTCTCCTGCCCTGACTATGATAAGCCATTTGAGGTGCACACCGATGCCAGCAACTACGGTGTTGGCGCTATGTTGACGCAAACCGTAGACGGTAAGGAGCACCCCATCGCTTACATGAGCAAGTCATTGTCAGCGGCAGAGAGGAATTACAGCATCACGGAGCGTGAAACCTTAGCAGTGGTAATAGCTTTAGAACACTGGAGATGTTACCTGGAAAATGGGAAGCCGTTCACTGTTTATACTGACCACAGTGCGTTGCAATGGTTTCTCTCACTTAAGAACCCTACCGGTCGATTGGCACGCTGGGGCGTTCGGTTGTCGGCATTCAACCTTGTGTTCAAACATCGTCGTGGAGTTGATAATGTCATCCCGGATGCTCTTTCTAGGGCCCTTCCAGTAAGCGCAATTAGTACTACTAATTTTAATTTACAAACTACAGATGCGTGGTACAGGAACATTTTTAACTCTTGTGCGACTAAACCACAAAATTTTCCAAATTTTCATATTAAAAATAACGTTTTGTTCAGGCTCTGTAAAAATAAACATGAATTGACAACCGAATTCTCATGGAAAGAGGTTATACCCAGCGAGCTACGTGAGCAAATTATCAGCGAAAATCACGCCGAGCCTACGGCTGGTCACTTTGGCGTCTTTAAAACGTACCGTCGTCTTGCGTTACGCTACTTCTGGCCAGGAATGCATCAAGACGTCGTGAAATTCGTTGGTTCGTGTTCTAAGTGTCTCTCTTATAAGGCGCAAAACCACCAAACCTTGGGTGAAATGGGTCGCCCTAAACAATGTTCCAGACCTTTTCAGATGGTATCGATTGACCTGATGGGTCCTTTGCCTATAACTAGGAAACAAAACAGCTATATTTTTGTTATCAATTGCTGTTTTTCAAAATTCTGTTTAGTCTTTCCTTTACGCGCTGCTACCTCTAGCTTGGTTTCAAAAATTCTAGAAGATTCATTATTTTTAGTTCATGGAGTTCCCCAAACCATATTTTTAGACAATGGTAGCCAATTTATAAGTAAGATTACAGAGTCCCTTTTCAAAAAATACAATGTGCCAAATGTTTTTTTTTCCCCAAAATACACGCCACAGGTGAACACGGTCGAACGCTACAATAGAACAATTCGTCGGCTTAGTGCAAGAAGTCATTAACCCACAAAAAGTCAAGTCAGAGAAAAACGGGCCCAAAGTTTTGACTTAGTCAAATGAACATTATTGTTGTAGGTTCGGGTCTAGATTTAAAAATTAAACACAAGTGGTTAGCTAAATATATTTAGTATCAAAACCAATTAAAAACTTTGTACAATAATTCCAAATAACTTTTTTAAAAGCCTAAATATGTAGTTAGTGACTTTTTGTCTTTCTCGCTTTAAGGGAACTTACAATTAGTTATTTTTTATTTTAATCACAATTAAATCGAGAATTCGAGAAACACAGTTTTAAACGAGAAATTTGGTTTCATCAGTCTTAATTATTACCTTAGAAACTTTATGAACATTATTTACTAATTAACAACGCATAAACAGTTTTAAAAACTCTACTTCACAGATATAAACTCAACAAAACCACAATAATAACATAAAATTCTCAAAATGGCGTTATTTGTAACTCCAAACTAAAATAACTAAAAAATGATTTTTTTTTATAGTGGAACTTAATATTATATTATAATCCCAGACTTTCACAGCAAGCACTACTTACTTACTGTTATAAAACATAAAAACTTCTAAAAGTATTAAAATAAAAAGATCAGCCTTTGATTTTGAACTAATACTGTAAGTACGAAAAAGAGTTAAAAAACCTAGTCATCCATCTTTTTTACTCTTCGTCTTCTGAGTTTGAAGACATTTCTTCAGGTACATAATCACGACTTTCTTTGGCTGGCAAGTTCTGGTACCAGTGGTGAAGTTCCGCGGGTATAATTTTTACATTGCACATTTTTAGTAAGTCTTTTTTTAGCTAGAGTGATTGGCAGTTTTTGGTTGTAAGCTTTTCTCAAAACGTAAGTGTTATAATTGAAACCCTGTATGGGTTTTTCAAGCTTACGTTTTCGCAGTTGTTTTATTGGGGCCATAGATTGGGATGTATTACTTTTTAATACGTGAAATTCTTTATACTCAGATTTGAAATCGTATCTGTAAAACAACATTCGGCCTTTTTTTCTCTAGTCGAAAAGATTTCACTTTAAGCCATCGCAGTTTTTCTCCATTGACATCAATCGATCGATTCTGCATCAAGTTATCACTCAAGTCGTATAGGTTTAAAATATCTGTGTGATTCATAACTATCGGTTCGTACGGTTTTTTCAGGGTTTTATTTTTCTTATTTTTTCTGTTTGATCTTGCTAATCAAATAACATTACAGAAGTCTATCATTGAGTACACTGGCATTAAACGCAATTGGTTCTCAATCGCACTGTGCATGCTATCTACCTCCATATGTGTATGACCAGACTCTAAATAAATATGTTCTATTACCTCGAGATGAGTTGTCTGAACTAAATACAACTGCAGGCTTAAAAGGAATTGATTACGATTTTGGTCTCCACAGGTGTCAGTGAATATGGAAATCTCTTTTACAGTAGATGGAAGACGTTTTATTCATAGATACAAAGCCGTACCCACCTCATCGCTTCCTTTTTTGCCATCCAGCTCAGACCAGAGGTATCAAAAGCCGTCATTGGGAGTGCGAGCTTCATAAATGGTAGCATTGTACACATTCAATTTGCGTTGGTAATAAAGAATAGAAACAGTTCCATTTGGGATATGAAGTACCTTTTGTAAATCTAAGGTTATTGAATTAAAGCTTTCATCTTCATTAGCACGAATTTTGTCCAATTCTTTGGCTTCTCGACTTTGTTCTTTTAGTGAAATGTGTAAGTCATATTTTTGTTTCCAAGATTCAAGATCGGGTCCGTTTGTATTTTTGATACTGTTATACTTATGACATGTTAGACATTGGTCTTATTTTGGTTTGTGAAAATCCAAATTATATTCAGTTCCATATACATTTCTGTACACGTTTATAGTAACAGAAGTCCGAGACGCTTTTTTGCATTCCTCTGTATAAAGTTCGTACATTCTTGAAATAGATAGCGTGCCATCTAAATAGAGTTTTGACGATGTTTTTCGGCAATAGTGCGATTCCATTGTAGGGAATGATTCGATGTGTTGTTTTATAAAATGTATATCGTCTTGTTTGGTTTTATTGTGAGCAACATGCTTACCACCTTGGTCTTCTCTTTCAAAAAGACCAGAACTGCCAACCTTGGAAAATGCATTGTTTATAGGGCCGTTTGAAATACAGAGGGTACTTTTAAAAAACTTTTCACATACCTTGATTTTACCTTCATCATTAGAAAAAAAATACGAACGTGAGATGGTTCGTTTTCTAACTGCTTTTACGTAACACCTTTGTGGAGGATTTACTGATATGTTCGCGAGTATAAAATCCTTTTGACGACAGTAGTCTTTTAAGCCCCAATATGTTTGACAATTTTTTTTACGTTCTTCTTCGCTGAAATTTAGTGGGCAGTTAAGCTTGCATTGACAACCTCCCGGCTTGGGGGCTTTTCCTGGCAATAACTTTTTTTTATAATTTTTGTACGGTAAATCACAGTGCTTACAATTTTTTTGCTTCTTTCGGTCGTAAGACTTTTCATTTTTTTTGTGCCATCTTGTTGTTTTAATTTTTTTGAGTGTTTTTGTTTCCAACTCATTATCGTCATTATCACTGATCTTATCAGTCAAAAAATCAAAAACAAAATTAGGTACCTATACAAAATCTCGCCCTAAGGACAAAATTGGTATTTCGCAAATGAAATACTTACTTACCTACAACTTAACAGCATAAAGTAATTTGCACGTATCTTATAAATAAATGACAAAGGTAGTTACGCTGTGATCTTCATTCTCCTTATTTAGAATCTTTTCTAACATCAAAGATCCTCGTCCTGCCTTAAATTTAATACCATTTCGCTTCATTTTGTAAGAAATCACTAACTTCTCGCGTAACGTCCATCCCCGGTCGCAGCCGCAACGGTATGACTTCGATCGCGGTGGCTGAACCCCCGTTACCGCGAGAGCAAGACGTACTCGTAGGTATAAATGAGTTGAAATATGAACTGTTGTGCAAGAATATTTCACTAAAGGTGTTCAAATTCATACAAGTTATTTGCCAAAAGTCACTAACCATAATTTAATCACGTGAATTACATGTCTTTGGACATAACAAAAATCGATAAATATCATTAATTACTTTAAAAAATCATTCTGATTGCCATTATTGCTGTCTCCTAGTTTTTTTAAACTTTATAAAGTGTTTTAGTTATTTTATACTAAAGTAAAAGTGGTAATGTGCATCCAATGCTCATTTTGTTAAAAATCATTAAAGCATGATAATAACTTTTATTTTCGTTTTACGGTTTGCTAAAAGTAACTATATGCATATAATGAATTCTAGCTCAAATACTTTCATAGCTTTATTCATATTGTTTTATTTTTTAAAGTTGATAAGTAACAAAAGTGAATATTTAAACAAAATAAAAAGATAAAAAATAACAAATTTGTTTTGTTTAAAGTTAGTAATGGTCTAAAACCAATTTACATCAAATCAATAAGGCAAAAAGTTAAGTTAATGACTTAATGTCATGGCTGTAACATCGAAATTATTCAATGTAAAAAAAAATGGATCCGTGCGTTAGAAAGAGTAAGTCGTGGCGAATCCGCCTGTGCTTGTACCTGTACTTAGTGATTTTATGCCATTAGTGACTTCTTGCACTAAGCCGACGAATTGTTACTTGTCTTTCAACATTCGTGGAGGACGATCATAGGACATGGGACATTTTTATCCCTAAGGTGCAGTTTGCCATCAACAATTCGGTGAATGAGGCAACTGGTTTCACTCCTTCGTTCTTAGCATTCGGCAGAGAATTAGTTATTTGCGGCACACATTACGTTGATTCCGATCTCGGCGATGAAGTTTTATTCTTTCCTCGTGACATTTACGCCGAAAACCTAGGCTGTCTTTCTGAAGTATTCAAAACCGTACAAGCAAAACTTTGGCATGCTCACACGAAAAACACGGCTCATTACAACCTTCGTCGCAAATCCACGGAATTCAACGTGGGCGACATTGTAATGAAACGTGCGTATGTCCTGAGCAATAAGGACAAAAATTTTAGCAAAAAGCTAGCACCAAAATTTATTAAATGTCGTGTTACACATAAAAAGTCGCCTTTGGTGTATGTTTTAGCAGACATGACCGGAAAGGACTTGGGCACCTGGCACATCAAAGATTTAAAAATAATGGGTCTAAATAAATAGATTTCTTCTTGTATATGGACTAAAAGCACTACCTCGCTATTTGTCGTTTTTTTAATGCCACCTTTAATCTTTTAAGTGTTTGTACGGGTCATCAGTCCTATTTTTGACTGTCAACCCTTTTAAATGCTAGGACGCGTAAGCTGCCTATAATGGTTGTTTTTGCTTATATAAATGCGTGATGTATGAAAGTTTGAATTTTGACAGGTATAAATACAAACACGTAACTTTTAAGAGCGGATTTTATTTTTTAATAAGTAGGTAAAATCCTTTTTGCGGCGCGCGGGGTAATGTAACGTTGCACGTTCATGATTAGCACTCTTTAGTTAGCAAATTTTAAATAACTATTATTTTACTTTAAATTAGGAATTAATTGTACATTATTATACCTACCTAATTATATTTACCAATAAAAATCTTATTATTTTAATACCATTAACAATTTTAAAACGAATTATTTATAATCTAACATCTCTATGTAACTAAACAATTATATTAATAACAAATAAAATAAAATAAATAAAATAATATATTACAAATGCTTAACACTTGATCAGCGCGACTGTACGATGCGCGCGCAGATCTGCGCAATCGCTCGAGAAGATTCGATGCGCCCTGCGCCGGCGCTGACACCTTACCGCGACGTCTTCCAAGGCGGACCTACGTTTGTTGTGCGTTCACTAGTGCTACTACGTGTCATCTTACGCGCTAACAAACGATTGAAATTTTTATTTAATATCGGTGGCAGTCCGCACCCTAGTTTCTGACGTTATCAGGAACATACCTAAGTGTTATTTCGAGCCCCAATAGGGTAAGTGTTGAACAATTTAAAATATAAGTGTGCCCTTTGTGTTAGATTTTATAGTGTAAAATCTTATATGCAACGCTAGCCTTTACTAATATTTTCCTAACGTAGTTAGTTTAATAATGCCAAGTTAGTGTTTAATTTTAATTGTCGTTGATTCTGCTTGAGCGTTATTATTAATTGTCTAATTGCATAGCCTCCTGCCCGCTTGTAAATCCGTTCTGATTGAAACACTTACACCAACTATTAGCCGTTACTTTCTTATTACGCTTTTGGCTTCTTCGGAGTGTTCTCAATCGATGAGCGACGTGGCCATCTAGTAACACCGTGCGTTATTCACAGGTTTGTAGCTAAAGACTACGGCTGCTGGCAATTGTCCGTCATCTCATTGACGTCACGCTACGCTCCCGTGACCATCTGGCGTACAGGGAAGTACCGGTCCGCGGAGGCAAAATTTCAGACGGGAATCGAACCCACGACCATTTCTTTTAAATATTAAATTTTTATAATATTGCTGATCTGAGTTGTTGATTTATTTAATCCACCAACCTGAAAGGTCACACCCTCGGCAATCCGAAAATTATCTCAAATCCGAGATCGCTGAAGGTCTCCCCTCCCTTATTGTAAACATAGAGGTTAAGCCTCTTTTCTCATCCAAACTAGAAGAGGAAAAGTGGAAATTAGTAACCGATCTACTTAATATCCGCCCATGTAATCCTAAACTCATGTCCAAGTTAATGTCGCTATCTAATGTGGGTAAACAAGAGGCCCTCATAAACAAGTTTTCGAATACAAGATCTATTCAGGCTGTAGCCTGTCGTGAATGAAACTCAGAAATAGACGTGTTAAGAGAGATTCAGAGTATGGAGGAGGTGATGTTTGGCCACGTATTGGGACGAGTCACGGACCTTAGGCTAGCCACCATAACACCAACCACCTGTCTTACACAATACGCTCAGGAATTAAGGGAGACCAGTTGGGGAATCCAACTAGAGGGAGTCACGATGGCAGCACAGCAAGAGCAGAGCACCGTGTGTAGATGGGATGACGTACCCATATCAAGCTACGACCAAACCATATCTCTTATCCTTACAGGGGATGCATCTCTGCCCTGGGAGGTAATCAGGGGCCCGTTGTCCCCTTACATCGGAGCCCCCGCTAGGATCCGAGCTAAAAGACAGCCATTGCAAGACACAGAAACATACAGCTATAATCAGGCTCTCATACAGTCCTTACAACTTAGATCCTGGGTAAAGGGAGATGAAGGAATGACAAACTTGTTGGACTCTATCATAACAACCTCTGTTGGTGAAGATCTCTGGGCTACAGTGACAATGCAGAACACTCTCCTCCACGTTTGTGTAGTGTACATTCACCCGAGAGCCTCAGACGAAGTGTATATGTCATGGTTCCAAAAAGTAGAATCTGTAATAGATACTCTTAAGGGTACTGTCATCATTGTTGGTGACATAAATCTAAATCCTACTTATACTTTTTTAAGCATCTTAAGCTACTATAGTTACTTTCTTACTGTTTCCGGTCTGACTGAGACGAACGAAGTTGAAAATATGTATGGAGGTAAGCTTGATATTGTTTTGATAGGAGAGCGAGTTCGCGTTGTAGGAGTCGAGGAGATTGAGGGCGGTGGATTGGTCCCAAAGCGTGACGCTTATCATCCGCCGTTGGATATTATCATCTGTCTAAGCCACTGTCACGACGGACCTGTTACGGAACTATTAGAACCTAGTAATGTGGAATCGCTGCAAGATTGGAATTTCGCTAAAGGCGACTTCAATCTGTTGTATAATTTGGTATCGGAGCAGTCGTGGCAGGAGGTACTTCAGGCTCGACAAGTTGATAAGGCTGTGGATGCTTTTTATAATATTCTATATAACATATTTAATGTAGCGTTTCCCAAAAAGAATCGCCCTAAAATACCTAGTAGACGTTATCCGGTGTGGTTTCACTCCGAAATAATAAATAACATAGTCCGCAAGGCTAAATTTCATCGTGCCTGGAAGTCTAACAAAAGTGCGGCTGCATATAGCGAATTTGCTAGATTACGTGCTGAAATCAAACACCAGATAGGTGCGGCATACGATAACTACACTGGCAGTCTGCAAAAAAATATTGCTAGTAATCCCCGTGCGTTTTGGAGACATATAAGCAGTCTAAAATCGAAAGGGGGTTTTGAGTCTCGTCTTCATTATGAAGGAAAGGTTTACGAGGGCAGTGGTACAGCGGACGCCTTTGCAAATTTTTTCGCTAGTGTCTTTTACCTAATATCCCGAAACTGGATCCTGATTCTATAAATAGTCAGGATAAGTCATGCTCCGCTAATCGCGTTCACATAGAGCATATAACACCTTGGGATGTGGAAGCAGCCATTAGACGACTTAAGCCACAAAGTTCAGTGGGTCCCGATCATGTGCCTGCATTCATAATCAAAGGCTGTAAAGAGTTTTTTATACTGCCTATCCTTCATATTATTCGCATTTCGCTTAGTACGGGAGTATATCCAAGCCGTTGGAAAGTCACTAGAGTTACTCCTATACCAAAAACAAGTGACACCTCGTCCATCGATTGTTATCCTCCCATAGCTATATTATCAGCGGTAGCAAAACTCTACGAAACTATCTTAAAAATAAAAATTTCGGGTCAACTGAAACCTTTCTTTTGCAATTCTCAGCATGGCTTTAGGTCTAATCGTTCTGTGGATACCAACCTATACACTCTCACTAACCTAGTTTCGGAGCATCTGGACAAAGGGAAGCAGGTGGACGTGATCTATTTTGATTTTACAAAAGCATTTGACCGAGTTAACAACGATGTGTTGCTTGACAAACTGTGCCGCATAGGTTTCACGCCGCATCTGCTTAAGTTATTTTCTAGTTATCTGCGGGGTAGGCAGCAGTTCGTCAGGCATGGATGCTTTATCTCAAAGTCATATTTAACACCATCTGGTGTCAGTCAAGGTTCTATTCTTGGTCCTCTTCTATTTGGCATCATGGTAAACGACCTTGATACGGTTGTCAAGCATGCTACATGTTTGCTGTATGCAGACGATTTGAAGTTGGTTTATGGGATACATCAAATGGCAGACTGTGAGGCTTTGCAGGATGACGTAAACTCTGTTTTGCTCTGGAGCATTGCTAATGAACTCCAATTTAATGTCAAAAAATGCTGTGTAATGACCTTCAGACGGGCGCAAAAACCGTTGCATAACATTTATACACTGGGATTGGAAAGCATTGCTCGCGTTACAACCGTAAAAGATCTCGGTGTTCTTTTTGATAGTGGCCTTACTTTTCACGATCATATTAAAACGCTGGCCGCTAACGGTTTCAAAAGACTTGGATTTATTGTGAGGAATTCTCGTGACTTTTGTAACGTCAATGCCATCAAACTTTTGTACACGGCCCTAGTTCGTAGTAAGCTCGAAGCGGCAGCTATTATATGGAACCCCCACGAGACTACTTATGCCTTGGTTTTGGAAAAAGTGCAAAAAGCGTTTCTTAGGTTCATGTACAAAAAACTGTATGGATATTATCCCTTTCTATATCCGACTCAATTCTTGCTTGGGTCTCTTGGCCTGAACTCTCTGGAGGTAAGACGCAACTACAACCTGTTGGTAACGGTCTGTAGCGTATTGCGGGGCGCTTCCGACTGTCCCGATATAGTGTCACAAGTGGTAAAACTGTCGGTGCCTTTTATGACAAAAAACCTCCCCAGACCGCGACACCATAACCTCCTCGCGACACCTAGGACGCGGACTGTGGCCCACCGGAACTCTCCCACTGTTCGGGCTCTCACGAGCCTCAACACACTCTTTTCATCAGCTCCTGATCTTTTTGATGTATTTGCAAGTCGATGGTCCGTTTTGTGTTTTCAGTGTCTTAGGTTCTGTGAGAGAATGGATGGTAGTGGAATTTCCAGATAAAAACTTTTTATGAAAACTATTATTAGTTTGCGTGTGTTATAATATTAATTTTCTTTCTGTATATAATATTAAGTTTCTCAGTGCATTGGTTTTACTGTAATGCTGTGAAATTTTTGTTTAAATAAATAAATAAAATAAATAAAATAAATAAAATAAATAAAATAAATAAAATAAATAAAATAAATAAAATAAATAAAATAAATAAAATAAAATAAAATAAAATAAATAAATAAAATAAATAAAATAAATAAAATAAATAAAATAAATAAAATAAATAAAATAAATAAAATAAATAAAATAAATAAAATAAATAAAATAAATAAAATAAATAAAATAAATAAAATAAATAAATAATAACAGAGAAGACGCCTGCCACACGAGAAGAGCTAGATAGGAGGACTGCACACGTATACTCGGGCACTATCACTCATAGTCTACCATGTCCTACTATGAACCGTGGAGGCCAGTCAAACTCAACAAGTGGTTTACTAGTTACTAGCGTTAACAAAGTGAAACAAATAGTGTACGGCAATAAGAATGTAATTTTGTTTTTTTTTGTTTTGGGGGGGAATGATGTAGGGACACAAAATGCTGCGTCGACTCATATCGCAGTGCATGTGCACCGAGATATGAGATGACGTGGCAGGCTAGCCGGAGGGGTTAGCCAGTCGTTCCCGGGGATCTAGATGAGTAGGTCGCTCTTACGTAATTAAACAAAGTTATTTCAGAATAGACTTTTAACTCCGGAAATGGCTCACCCAAATACCCCCAACAGTGGTGACCCCGACGTAAAGCGTATGCTCATAAAGGACCCCCAGTCGCTTCCTCTCCATATCCCTCGGCAACCCGAAAATTATCTCAAATCCAAGATAGCTGAAGGTCTCCCCTCCCTTATTGTAAACATAGAGGTTAAGCCTCTTTTCTCATCCAAACTAGAAGAGGAAAAGTTGAAATTAGTAACCGATCTACTTAATATCCGCCCATGTAATCCTAAGCTCATGTCCAAGTTAATGTCGCTATCTAATGTGGGTAAACAAGAGGCCCTCATAAACAAGTTTTCGAATACAAGATCTATTCAGGCTGTAGCCTGTCGTGAATGAAACTCAGAAATAGACGTGTTAAGAGAGATTCAGAGTATGGAGGAGGTGATGTTTGGCCACGTATTGGGACGAGTCACGGACCTTAGGCTAGCCACCATAACACCAACCACCTGTCTTACACAATACGCTCTGGAATTAAGGGAGACCAGTTGGGGAATCCAACTAGAGGGAGTCACGATGGCAGCACAGCAAGAGCAGAGCACCGTGTGTAGATGGGATGACGTACCCATATCAAGCTACGACCAAACCATATCTCTTATCCTTACAGGGGATGCATCTCTGCCCTGGGAGGTAATCAGGGGCCCGTTGTCCCCTTACATCGGAGCCCCCGCTAGGATCCGAGCTAAAAGACAGCCATTGCAAGACACAGAAACATACAGCTATAATCAGGCTCTCATACAGTCCTTACAACTTAGATCCTGGGTAAAGGGAGATGAAGGAATGACAAACTTGTTGGACTCTATCATAACAGAGAAGACGCCTGCCACACGAGAAGAGCTAGATAGGAGGACTGCACACGTATACTCGGGCACTATCACTCATAGTCTACCATGTCCTACTATGAACCGTGGAGGCCAGTCAAACTCAACAAGTGGTTTACTAGTTACTAGCGTTAACAAAGTGAAACAAATAGTGTACGGCAATAAGAATGTAATTTTGTTTTTTTTTGTTTTGGGGGGGGAATGATGTAGGGACACAGAATGCTGCGTCGACTCATATCGCAGTGCATGTGCACCGAGATATGAGATGACGTGGCAGGCTAGCCGGAGGGGTTAGCCAGTCGTTCCCGGGGATCTAGAATGAGTAGGTCGCTCTTACGTAATTAAACAAAGTTATTTCAGAATAGACTTTTAACTCCGGAAATGGCTCACCCAAATACCCCCAACAGTGGTGACCCCGACGTAAAGCGTATGCTCATAAAGGACCCCCAGTCGCTTCCTCTCCATATCCCTCGGCAACCCGAAAATTATCTCAAATCCAAGATCGCTGAAGGTCTCCCCTCCCTTATTGTAAACATAGAGGTTAAGCCTTTTTTCTCATCCAAACTAGAAGAGGAAAAGTTGAAATTAGTAACCGATCTACTTAATATCCGCCCATGTAATCCTAAGCTCATGTCCAAGTTAATGTCGCTATCTAATGTGGGTAAACAAGAGGCCCTCATAAACAAGTTTTCGAATACAAGATCTATTCAGGCTGTAGCCTGTCGTGAATGAAACTCAGAAATAGACGTGTTAAGAGAGATTCAGAGTATGGAGGAGGTGATGTTTGGCCACGTATTGGGACGAGTCACGGACCTTAGGCTAGCCACCATAACACCAACCACCTGTCTTACACAATACGCTCAGGAATTAAGGGAGACCAGTTGGGGAATCCAACTAGAGGGAGTCACGATGGCAGCACAGCAAGAGCAGAGCACCGTGTGTAGATGGGATGACGTACCCATATCAAGCTACGACCAAACCATATCTCTTATCCTTACAGGGGATGCATCTCTGCTCTGGGAGGTAATCAGGGGCCCGTTGTCCCCTTACATCGGAGCCCCCGCTAGGATCCGAGCTAAAAGACAGCCATTGCAAGACACAGAAACATACAGCTATAATCAGGCTCTCATACAGTCCTTACAACTTAGATCCTGGGTAAAGGGAGATGAAGGAATGACAAACTTGTTGGACTCTATCATAACAGAGAAGACGCCTGCCACACGAGAAGAGCTAGATAGGAGGACTGCACACGTATACTCGGGCACTATCACTCATAGTCTACCATGTCCTACTATGAACCGTGGAGGCCAGTCAAACTCAACAAGTGGTTTACTAGTTACTAGCGTTAACAAAGTGAAACAAATAGTGTACGGCAATAAGAATGTAATTTTGTTTTTTTTTGTTTTGGGGGGGGGGAATGATGTAGGGACACAGAATGCTGCGTCGACTCATATCGCAGTGCATGTGCACCGAGATATGAGATGACGGGGCAGGCTAGCCGGAGGGGTTAGCCAGTCGTTCCCGGGGATCTAGATGAGTAGGTCGCTCTTACGTAATTAAACAAAGTTATTTCAGAATAGACTTTTAACTCCGGAAATGGCTCACCCAAATACCCCCAACAGTGGTGACCCCGACGTAAAGCGTATGCTCATAAAGGACCCCCAGTCGCTTCCTCTCCATATCCCTCGGCAACCCGAAAATTATCTCAAATCCAAGATAGCTGAAGGTCTCCCCTCCCTTATTGTAAACATAGAGGTTAAGCCTCTTTTCTCATCCAAACTAGAAGAGGAAAAGTTGAAATTAGTAACCGATCTACTTAATATCCGCCCATGTAATCCTAAGCTCATGTCCAAGTTAATGTCGCTATCTAATGTGGGTAAACAAGAGGCCCTCATAAACAAGTTTTCGAATACAAGATCTATTCAGGCTGTAGCCTGTCGTGAATGAAACTCAGAAATAGACGTGTTAAGAGAGATTCAGAGTATGGAGGAGGTGATGTTTGGCCACGGACCTTAGGCTAGCCACCATAACACCAACCACCTGTCTTACACAATACGCTCTGGAATTAAGGGAGACCAGTTGGGGAATCCAACTAGAGGGAGTCACGATGGCAGCACAGCAAGAGCAGAGCACCGTGTGTAGATGGGATGACGTACCCATATCAAGCTACGACCAAACCATATCTCTTATCCTTACAGGGGATGCATCTCTGCTCTGGGAGGTAATCAGGGGCCCGTTGTCCCCTTACATCGGAGCCCCCGCTAGGATCCGAGCTAAAAGACAGCCATTGCAAGACACAGAAACATACAGCTATAATCAGGCTCTCATACAGTCCTTACAACTTAGATCCTGGGTAAAGGGAGATGAAGGAATGACAAACTTGTTGGACTCTATCATAACAGAGAAGACGCCTGCCACACGAGAAGAGCTAGATAGGAGGACTGCACACGTATACTCGGGCACTATCACTCATCGTCTACCATGTCCAACAATGAACCGTGGAGGCCAGTCAAACTCAACAAGTGGTTTACTAGTTACTAGCGTTAACAAAGTGAAACAAATAGTGTACGGCAATAAGAATGTAATTTTGTTTTTTTTTGTTTTGGGGGGGGAATGATGTAGGGACACAGAATGCTGCGTCGACTCATATCGCAGTGCATGTGCACCGAGATATGAGATGACGGGGCAGGCTAGCCGGAGGGGTTAGCCAGTCGTTCCCGGGGATCTAGATGAGTAGGTCGCTCTTACGTAATTAAACAAAGTTATTTCAGAATAGACTTTTAACTCCGGAAATGGCTCACCCAAATACCCCCAACAGTGGTGACCCCGACGTAAAGCGTATGCTCATAAAGGACCCCCAGTCGCTTCCTCTCCATATCCCTCGGCAACCCGAAAATTATCTCAAATCCAAGATCGCTGAAGGTCTCCCCTCCCTTATTGTAAACATAGAGGTTAAGCCTCTTTTCTCATCCAAACTAGAAGAGGAAAAGTTGAAATTAGTAACCGATCTACTTAATATCCGCCCATGTAATCCTAAGCTTATGTCCAAGTTAATGTCGCTATCTAATGCGGGTAAACAAGAGGCCCTCATAAACAAGTTTTCGAATACAAGATCTATTCAGGCTGTAGCCTGTCGTGAATGAAACTCAGAAATAGACGTGTTAAGAGAGATTCAGAGTATGGAGGAGGTGATGTTTGGCCACGTATTGGGACGAGTCACGGACCTTAGGCTAGCCACCATAACACCAACCACCTGTCTTACACAATACGCTCAGGAATTAAGGGAGACCAGTTGGGGAATCCAACTAGAGGGAGTCACGATGGCAGCACAGCAAGAGCAGAGCACCGTGTGTAGATGGGATGACGTACCCATATCAAGCTACGACCAAACCATATCTCTTATCCTTACAGGGGATGCATCTCTGCCCTGGGAGGTAATCAGGGGCCCGTTGTCCCCTTACATCGGAGCCCCCGCTAGGATCCGAGCTAAAAGACAGCCATTGCAAGACACAGAAACATACAGCTATAATCAGGCTCTCATACAGTCCTTACAACTTAGATCCTGGGTAAAGGGAGATGAAGGAATGACAAACTTGTTGGACTCTATCATAACAGAGAAGACGCCTGCCACACGAGAAGAGCTAGATAGGAGGACTGCACACGTATACTCGGGCACTATCACTCATAGTCTACCATGTCCTACTATGAACCGTGGAGGCCAGTCAAACTCAACAAGTGGTTTACTAGTTACTAGCGTTAACAAAGTGAAACAAATAGTGTACGGCAATAAGAATGTAATTTTGTTTTTTTTTGTTTTGGGGGGGGGGAATGATGTAGGGACACAGAATGCTGCGTCGACTCATATCGCAGTGCATGTGCACCGAGATATGAGATGACGTGGCAGGCTAGCCGGAGGGGTTAGCCAGTCGTTCCCGGGGATCTAGATGAGTAGGTCGCTCTTACGTAATTAAACAAAGTTATTTCAGAATAGACTTTTAACTCCGGAAATGGCTCACCCAAATACCCCCAACAGTGGTGACCCCGACGTAAAGCGTATGCTCATAAAGGACCCCCAGTCGCATCCTCTCCATATCCCTCGGCAACCCGAAAATTATCTCAAATCCAAGATCGCTGAAGGTCTCCCCTCCCTTATTGTAAACATAGAGGTTAAGCCTCTTTTCTCATCCAAACTAGAAGAGGAAAAGTTGAAATTAGTAACCGATCTACTTAATATCCGCCCATGTAATCCTAAGCTCATGTCCAAGTTAATGTCGCTATCTAATGCGGGTAAACAAGAGGCCCTCATAAACAAGTTTTCGAATACAAGATCTATTCAGGCTGTAGCCTGTCGTGAATGAAACTCAGAAATAGACGTGTTAAGAGAGATTCAGAGTATGGAGGAGGTGATGTTTGGCCACGTATTGGGACGAGTCACGGACCTTAGGCTAGCCACCATAACACCAACCACCTGTCTTACACAATACGCTCAGGAATTAAGGGAGACCAGTTGGGGAATCCAACTAGAGGGAGTCACGATGGCAGCACAGCAAGAGCAGAGCACCGTGTGTAGATGGGATGACGTACCCATATCAAGCTACGACCAAACCATATCTCTTATCCTTACAGGGGATGCATCTCTGCCCTGGGAGGTAATCAGGGGCCCGTTGTCCCCTTACATCGGAGCCCCCGCTAGGATCCGAGCTAAAAGACAGCCATTGCAAGACACAGAAACATACAGCTATAATCAGGCTCTCATACAGTCCTTACAACTTAGATCCTGGGTAAAGGGAGATGAAGGAATGACAAACTTGTTGGACTCTATCATAACAGAGAAGACGCCTGCCACACGAGAAGAGCTAGATAGGAGGACTGCACACGTATACTCGGGCACTATCACTCATAGTCTACCATGTCCTACTATGAACCGTGGAGGCCAGTCAAACTCAACAAGTGGTTTACTAGTTACTAGCGTTAACAAAGTGAAACAAATAGTGTACGGCAATAAGAATGTAATTTAGTTTTTTTTTGTTTTGGGGGGGGGAATGATGTAGGGACACAGAATGCTGCGTCGACTCATATCGCAGTGCATGTGCACCGAGATATGAGATGACGTGGCAGGCTAGCCGGAGGGGTTAGCCAGTCGTTCCCGGGGATCTAGATGAGTAGGTCGCTCTTACGTAATTAAACAAAGTTATTTCAGAATAGACTTTTAACTCCGGAAATGGCTCACCCAAATACCCCCAACAGTGGTGACCCCGACGTAAAGCGTATGCTCATAAAGGACCCCCAGTCGCATCCTCTCCATATCCCTCGGCAACCCGAAAATTATCTCAAATCCAAGATCGCTGAAGGTCTCCCCTCCCTTATTGTAAACATAGAGGTTAAGCCTCTTTTCTCATCCAAACTAGAAGAGGAAAAGTTGAAATTAGTAACCGATCTACTTAATATCCGCCCATGTAATCCTAAGCTCATGTCCAAGTTAATGTCGCTATCTAATGTGGGTAAACAAGAGGCCCTCATAAACAAGTTTTCGAATACAAGATCTATTCAGGCTGTAGCCTGTCGTGAATGAAACTCAGAAATAGACGTGTTAAGAGAGATTCAGAGTATGGAGGAGGTGATGTTTGGCCACGTATTGGGACGAGTCACGGACCTTAGGCTAGCCACCATAACACCAACCACCTGTCTTACACAATACGCTCAGGAATTAAGGGAGACCAGTTGGGGAATCCAACTAGAGGGAGTCACGATGGCAGCACAGCAAGAGCAGAGCACCGTGTGTAGATGGGAAGCTACGACCAAACCATATCTCTTATCCTTACAGGGGATGCATCTCTGCCCTGGGAGGTAATCAGGGGCCCGTTGTCCCCTTACATCGGAGCCCCCGCTAGGATCCGAGCTAAAAGACAGCCATTGCAAGACACAGAAACATACAGCTATAATCAGGCTCTCATACAGTCCTTACAACTTAGATCCTGGGTAAAGGGAGATGAAGGAATGACAAACTTGTTGGACTCTATCATAACAGAGAAGACGCCTGCCACACGAGAAGAGCTAGATAGGAGGACTGCACACGTATACTCGGGCACTATCACTCATAGTCTACCATGTCCTACTATGAACCGTGGAGGCCAGTCAAACTCAACAAGTGGTTTACTAGTTACTAGCGTTAACAAAGTGAAACAAATAGTGTACGGCAATAAGAATGTAATTTTGTTTTTTTTTGTTTTGGGGGGGGGATGATGTAGGGACACAGAATGCTGCGTCGACTCATATCGCAGTGCATGTGCACCGAGATATGAGATGACGTGGCAGGCTAGCCGGAGGGGTTAGCCAGTCGTTCCCGGGGATCTAGATAAGTAGGTCGCTCTTACGTAATTAAACAAAGTTATTTCAGAATAGACTTTTAACTCCGGAAATGGCTCACCCAAATACCCCCAACAGTGGTGACCCCGACGTAAAGCGTATGCTCATAAAGGACCCCCAGTCGCTTCCTCTCCATATCCCTCGGCAACCCGAAAATTATCTCAAATCCAAGATCGCTGAAGGTCTCCCCTCCCTTATTGTAAACATAGAGGTTAAGCCTCTTTTCTCATCCAAACTAGAAGAGGAAAAGTTGAAATTAGTAACCGATCTACTTAATATCCGCCCATGTAATCCTAAGCTTATGTCCAAGTTAATGTCGCTATCTAATGCGGGTAAACAAGAGGCCCTCATAAACAAGTTTTCGAATACAAGATCTATTCAGGCTGTAGCCTGTCGTGAATGAAACTCAGAAATAGACGTGTTAAGAGAGATTCAGAGTATGGAGGAGGTGATGTTTGGCCACGTATTGGGACGAGTCACGGACCTTAGGCTAGCCACCATAACACCAACCACCTGTCTTACACAATACGCTCAGGAATTAAGGGAGACCAGTTGGGGAATCCAACTAGAGGGAGTCACGATGGCAGCACAGCAAGAGCAGAGCACCGTGTGTAGATGGGATGACGTACCCATATCAAGCTACGACCAAACCATATCTCTTATCCTTACAGGGGATGCATCTCTGCCCTGGGAGGTAATCAGGGGCCCGTTGTCCCCTTACATCGGAGCCCCCGCTAGGATCCGAGCTAAAAGACAGCCATTGCAAGACACAGAAACATACAGCTATAATCAGGCTCTCATACAGTCCTTACAACTTAGATCCTGGGTAAAGGGAGATGAAGGAATGACAAACTTGTTGGACTCTATCATAACAGAGAAGACGCCTGCCACACGAGAAGAGCTAGATAGGAGGACTGCACACGTATACTCGGGCACTATCACTCATCGTCTACCATGTCCAACAATGAACCGTGGAGGCCAGTCAAACTCAACAAGTGGTTTACTAGTTACTAGCGTTAACAAAGTGAAACAAATAGTGTACGGCAATAAGAATGTAATTTTGTTTTTTTTTGTTTTGGGGGGGGAATGATGTAGGGACACAGAATGCTGCGTCGACTCATATCGCAGTGCATGTGCACCGAGATATGAGATGACGTGGCAGGCTAGCCGGAGGGGTTAGCCAGTCGTTCCCGGGGATCTAGATGAGTAGGTCGCTCTTACGTAATTAAACAAAGTTATTTCAGAATAGACTTTTAACTCCGGAAATGGCTCACCCAAATACCCCCAACAGTGGTGACCCCGACGTAAAGCGTATGCTCATAAAGGACCCCCAGTCGCATCCTCTCCATATCCCTCGGCAACCCGAAAATTATCTCAAATCCAAGATCGCTGAAGGTCTCCCCTCCCTTATTGTAAACATAGAGGTTAAGCCTCTTTTCTCATCCAAACTAGAAGAGGAAAAGTTGAAATTAGTAACCGATCTACTTAATATCCGCCCATGTAATCCTAAGCTCATGTCCAAGTTAATGTCGCTATCTAATGTGGGTAAACAAGAGGCCCTCATAAACAAGTTTTCGAATACAAGATCTATTTAGGCTGTAGCCTGTCGTGAATGAAACTCAGAAATAGACGTGTTAAGAGAGATTCAGAGTATGGAGGAGGTGATGTTTGGCCACGTATTGGGACGAGTCACGGACCTTAGGCTAGCCACCATAACACCAACCACCTGTCTTACACAATACGCTCAGGAATTAAGGGAGACCAGTTGGGGAATCCAACTAGAGGGAGTCACGATGGCAGCACAGCAAGAGCAGAGCACCGTGTGTAGATGGGATGACGTACCCATATCAAGCTACGACCAAACCATATCTCTTATCCTTACAGGGGATGCATCTCTGCCCTGGGAGGTAATCAGGGGCCCGTTGTCCCCTTACATCGGAGCCCCCGCTAGGATCCGAGCTAAAAGACAGCCATTGCAAGACACAGAAACATACAGCTATAATCAGGCTCTCATACAGTCCTTACAACTTAGATCCTGGGTAAAGGGAGATGAAGGAATGACAAACTTGTTGGACTCTATCATAACAGAGAAGACGCCTGCCACACGATAAGAGCTAGATAGGAGGACTGCACACGTATACTCGGGCACTATCACTCATAGTCTACCATGTCCTACTATGAACCGTGGAGGCCAGTCAAACTCAACAAGTGGTTTACTAGTTACTAGCGTTAACAAAGTGAAACAAATAGTGTACGGCAATAAGAATGTAATTTTGTTTTTTTTTGTTTTGGGGGGGGAATGATGTAGGGACACAGAATGCTGCGTCGACTCATATCGCAGTGCATGTGCACCGAGATATGAGATGACGTGGCAGGCTAGCCGGAGGGGTTAGCCAGTCGTTCCCGGGGATCTAGATGAGTAGGTCGCTCTTACGTAATTAAACAAAGTTATTTCAGAATAGACTTTTAACTCCGGAAATGGCTCACCCAAATACCCCCAACAGTGGTGACCCCGACGTAAAGCGTATGCTCATAAAGGACCCCCAGTCGCATCCTCTCCATATCCCTCGGCAACCCGAAAATTATCTCAAATCCAAGATCGCTGAAGGTCTCCCCTCCCTTATTGTAAACATAGAGGTTAAGCCTCTTTTCTCATCCAAACTAGAAGAGGAAAAGTTGAAATTAGTAACCGATCTACTTAATATCCGCCCATGTAATCCTAAGCTTATGTCCAAGTTAATGTCGCTATCTAATGCGGGTAAACAAGAGGCCCTCATAAACAAGTTTTCGAATACAAGATCTATTCAGGCTGTAGCCTGTCGTGAATGAAACTCAGAAATAGACGTGTTAAGAGAGATTCAGAGTATGGAGGAGGTGATGTTTGGCCACGTATTGGGACGAGTCACGGACCTTAGGCTAGCCACCATAACACCAACCACCTGTCTTACACAATACGCTCAGGAATTAAGGGAGACCAGTTGGGGAATCCAACTAGAGGGAGTCACGATGGCAGCACAGCAAGAGCAGAGCACCGTGTGTAGATGGGATGACGTACCCATATCAAGCTACGACCAAACCATATCTCTTATCCTTACAGGGGATGCATCTCTGCCCTGGGAGGTAATCAGGGGCCCGTTGTCCCCTTACATCGGAGCCCCCGCTAGGATCCGAGCTAAAAGACAGCCATTGCAAGACACAGAAACATACAGCTATAATCAGGCTCTCATACAGTCCTTACAACTTAGATCCTGGGTAAAGGGAGATGAAGGAATGACAAACTTGTTGGACTCTATCATAACAGAGAAGACGCCTGCCACACGAGAAGAGCTAGATAGGAGGACTGCACACGTATACTCGGGCACTATCACTCATCGTCTACCATGTCCAACAATGAACCGTGGAGGCCAGTCAAACTCAACAAGTGGTTTACTAGTTACTAGCGTTAACAAAGTGAAACAAATAGTGTACGGCAATAAGAATGTAATTTTGTTTTTTTTTGTTTTGGGGGGGGAATGATGTAGGGACACAGAATGCTGCGTCGACTCATATCGCAGTGCATGTGCACCGAGATAATATGAGATGACGTGGCAGGCTAGCCGGAGGGGTTAGCCAGTCGTTCCCGGGGATCTAGATGAGTAGGTCGCTCTTACGTAATTAAACAAAGTTATTTCAGAATAGACTTTTAACTCCGGAAATGGCTCACCCAAATACCCCCAACAGTGGTGACCCCGACGTAAAGCGTATGCTCATAAAGGACCCCCAGTCGCTTCCTCTCCATATCCCTCGGCAACCCGAAAATTATCTCAAATCCAAGATCGCTGAAGGTCTCCCCTCCCTTATTGTAAACATAGAGGTTAAGCCTCTTTTCTCATCCAAACTAGAAGAGGAAAAGTTGAAATTAGTAACCGATCTACTTAATATCCGCCCATGTAATCCTAAGCTCATGTCCAAATTAATGTCGCTATCTAATGTGGGTAAACAAGAGGCCCTCATAAACAAGTTTTCGAATACAAGATCTATTCAGGCTGTAGCCTGTCGTGAATGAAACTCAGAAATAGACGTGTTAAGAGAGATTCAGAGTATGGAGGAGGTGATGTTTGGCCACGTATTGGGACGAGTCACGGACCTTAGGCTAGCCACCATAACACCAACCACCTGTCTTACACAATACGCTCAGGAATTAAGGGAGACCAGTTGGGGAATCCAACTAGAGGGAGTCACGATGGCAGCACAGCAAGAGCAGAGCACCGTGTGTAGATGGGATGACGTACCCATATCAAGCTACGACCAAACCATATCTCTTATCCTTACAGGGGATGCATCTCTGCCCTGGGAGGTAATCAGGGGCCCGTTGTCCCCTTACATCGGAGCCCCCGCTAGGATCCGAGCTAAAAGACAGCCATTGCAAGACACAGAAACATACAGCTATAATCAGGCTCTCATACAGTCCTTACAACTTAGATCCTGGGTAAAGGGAGATGAAGGAATGACAAACTTGTTGGACTCTATCATAACAGAGAAGACGCCTGCCACACGAGAAGAGCTAGATAGGAGGACTGCACACGTATACTCGGGCACTATCACTCATAGTCTACCATGTCCTACTATGAACCGTGGAGGCCAGTCAAACTCAACAAGTGGTTTACTAGTTACTAGCGTTAACAAAGTGAAACAAATAGTGTACGGCAATAAGAATGTAATTTTGTTTTTTTTTGTTTTGGGGGGGGAATGATGTAGGGACACAGAATGCTGCGTCGACTCATATCGCAGTGCATGTGCACCGAGATATGAGATGACGTGGCAGGCTAGCCGGAGGGGTTAGCCAGTCGTTCCCGGGGATCTAGATAAGTAGGTCGCTCTTACGTAATTAAACAAAGTTATTTCAGAATAGACTTTTAACTCCGGAAATGGCTCACCCAAATACCCCCAACAGTGGTGACCCCGACGTAAAGCGTATGCTCATAAAGGACCCCCAGTCGCTTCCTCTCCATATCCCTCGGCAACCCGAAAATTATCTCAAATCCAAGATCGCTGAAGGTCTCCCCTCCCTTATTGTAAACATAGAGGTTAAGCCTCTTTTCTCATCCAAACTAGAAGAGGAAAAGTTGAAATTAGTAACCGATCTACTTAATATCCGCCCATGTAATCCTAAGCTTATGTCCAAGTTAATGTCGCTATCTAATGCGGGTAAACAAGAGGCCCTCATAAACAAGTTTTCGAATACAAGATCTATTCAGGCTGTAGCCTGTCGTGAATGAAACTCAGAAATAGACGTGTTAAGAGAGATTCAGAGTATGGAGGAGGTGATGTTTGGCCACGTATTGGGACGAGTCACGGACCTTAGGCTAGCCACCATAACACCAACCACCTGTCTTACACAATACGCTCAGGAATTAAGGGAGACCAGTTGGGGAATCCAACTAGAGGGAGTCACGATGGCAGCACAGCAAGAGCAGAGCACCGTGTGTAGATGGGATGACGTACCCATATCAAGCTACGACCAAACCAAATCTCTTATCCTTACAGGGGATGCATCTCTGCCCTGGGAGGTAATCAGGGGCCCGTTGTCCCCTTACATCGGAGCCCCCGCTAGGATCCGAGCTAAAAGACAGCCATTGCAAGACACAGAAACATACAGCTATAATCAGGCTCTCATACAGTCCTTACAACTTAGATCCTGGGTAAAGGGAGATGAAGGAATGACAAACTTGTTGGACTCTATCATAACAGAGAAGACGCCTGCCACACGAGAAGAGCTAGATAGGAGGACTGCACACGTATATTTGGGCACTATCACTCATAGTCTACCATGTCCTACTATGAACCGTGGAGGCCAGTCAAACTCAACAAGTGGTTTACTAGTTACTAGCGTTAACAAAGTGAAACAAATAGTGTACGGCAATAAGAATGTAATTTTGTTTTTTTTTGTTTTGGGGGGGGAATGATGTAGGGACACAGAATGCTGCGTCGACTCATATCGCAGTGCATGTGCACCGAGATATGAGATGACGTGGCAGGCTAGCCGGAGGGGTTAGCCAGTCGTTCCCGGGGATCTAGATAAGTAGGTCGCTCTTACGTAATTAAACAAAGTTATTTCAGAATAGACTTTTAACTCCGGAAATGGCTCACCCAAATACCCCCAACAGTGGTGACCCCGACGTAAAGCGTATGCTCATAAAGGACCCCCAGTCGCTTCCTCTCCATATCCCTCGGCAACCCGAAAATTATCTCAAATCCAAGATCGCTGAAGGTCTCCCCTCCCTTATTGTAAACATAGAGGTTAAGCCTCTTTTCTCATCCAAACTAGAAGAGGAAAAGTTGAAATTAGTAACCGATCTACTTAATATCCGCCCATGTAATCCTAAGCTTATGTCCAAGTTAATGTCGCTATCTAATGCGGGTAAACAAGAGGCCCTCATAAACAAGTTTTCGAATACAAGATCTATTCAGGCTGTAGCCTGTCGTGAATGAAACTCAGAAATAGACGTGTTAAGAGAGATTCAGAGTATGGAGGAGGTGATGTTTGGCCACGTATTGGGACGAGTCACGGACCTTAGGCTAGCCACCATAACACCAACCACCTGTCTTACACAATACGCTCAGGAATTAAGGGAGACCAGTTGGGGAATCCAACTAGAGGGAGTCACGATGGCAGCACAGCAAGAGCAGAGCACCGTGTGTAGATGGGATGACGTACCCATATCAAGCTACGACCAAACCATATCTCTTATCCTTACAGGGGATGCATCTCTGCCCTGGGAGGTAATCAGGGGCCCGTTGTCCCCTTACATCGGAGCCCCCGCTAGGATCCGAGCTAAAAGACAGCCATTGCAAGACACAGAAACATACAGCTATAATCAGGCTCTCATACAGTCCTTACAACTTAGATCCTGGGTAAAGGGAGATGAAGGAATGACAAACTTGTTGGACTCTATCATAACAGAGAAGACGCCTGCCACACGAGAAGAGCTAGATAGGAGGACTGCACACGTATACTCGGGCACTATCACTCATCGTCTACCATGTCCAACAATGAACCGTGGAGGCCAGTCAAACTCAACAAGTGGTTTACTAGTTACTAGCGTTAACAAAGTGAAACAAATAGTGTACGGCAATAAGAATGTAATTTTGTTTTTTTTTGTTTTGGGGGGGGAATGATGTAGGGACACAGAATGCTGCGTCGACTCATATCGCAGTGCATGTGCACCGAGATATGAGATGACGTGGCAGGCTAGTCGGAGGGGTTAGCCAGTCGTTCCCGGGGATCTAGATGAGTAGGTCGCTCTTACGTAATTAAACAAAGTTATTTCAGAATAGACTTTTAACTCCGGAAATGGCTCACCCAAATACCCCCAACAGTGGTGACCCCGACGTAAAGCGTATGCTCATAAAGGACCCCCCAGTCGCTTCCTCTCCATATCCCTCGGCAACCCGAAAATTGTCTCAAATCCAAGATCGCTGAAGGTCTCCCCTCCCTTATTGTAAACATAGAGGTTAAGCCTCTTTTCTCATCCAAACTAGAAGAGGAAAAGTTGAAATTAGTAACCGATCTACTTAATATCCGCCCATGTAATCCTAAGCTCATGTCCAAGTTAATGTCGCTATCTAATGTGGGTAAACAAGAGGCCCTCATAAACAAGTTTTCGAATACAAGATCTATTTAGGCTGTAGCCTGTCGTGAATGAAACTCAGAAATAGACGTGTTAAGAGAGATTCAGAGTATGGAGGAGGTGATGTTTGGCCACGTATTGGGACGAGTCACGGACCTTAGGCTAGCCACCATAACACCAACCACCTGTCTTACACAATACGCTCAGGAATTAAGGGAGACCAGTTGGGGAATCCAACTAGAGGGAGTCACGATGGCAGCACAGCAAGAGCAGAGCACCGTGTGTAGATGGGATGACGTACCCATATCAAGCTACGACCAAACCATATCTCTTATCCTTACAGGGGATGCATCTCTGCCCTGGGAGGTAATCAGGGGCCCGTTGTCCCCTTACATCGGAGCCCCCGCTAGGATCCGAGCTAAAAGACAGCCATTGCAAGACACAGAAACATACAGCTATAATCAGGCTCTCATACAGTCCTTACAACTTAGATCCTGGGTAAAGGGAGATGAAGGAATGACAAACTTGTTGGACTCTATCATAACAGAGAAGACGCCTGCCACACGATAAGAGCTAGATAGGAGGACTGCACACGTATACTCGGGCACTATCACTCATAGTCTACCATGTCCTACTATGAACCGTGGAGGCCAGTCAAACTCAACAAGTGGTTTACTAGTTACTAGCGTTAACAAAGTGAAACAAATAGTGTACGGCAATAAGAATGTAATTTTGTTTTTTTTTGTTTTGGGGGGGGAATGATGTAGGGACACAGAATGCTGCGTCGACTCATATCGCAGTGCATGTGCACCGAGATATGAGATGACGTGGCAGGCTAGCCGGAGGGGTTAGCCAGTCGTTCCCGGGGATCTAGATGAGTAGGTCGCTCTTACGTAATTAAACAAAGTTATTTCAGAATAGACTTTTAACTCCGGAAATGGCTCACCCAAATACCCCCAACAGTGGTGACCCCGACGTAAAGCGTATGCTCATAAAGGACCCCCAGTCGCATCCTCTCCATATCCCTCGGCAACCCGAAAATTATCTCAAATCCAAGATCGCTGAAGGTCTCCCCTCCCTTATTGTAAACATAGAGGTTAAGCCTCTTTTCTCATCCAAACTAGAAGAGGAAAAGTTGAAATTAGTAACCGATCTACTTAATATCCGCCCATGTAATCCTAAGCTTATGTCCAAGTTAATGTCGCTATCTAATGCGGGTAAACAAGAGGCCCTCATAAACAAGTTTTCGAATACAAGATCTATTCAGGCTGTAGCCTGTCGTGAATGAAACTCAGAAATAGACGTGTTAAGAGAGATTCAGAGTATGGAGGAGGTGATGTTTGGCCACGTATTGGGACGAGTCACGGACCTTAGGCTAGCCACCATAACACCAACCACCTGTCTTACACAATACGCTCAGGAATTAAGGGAGACCAGTTGGGGAATCCAACTAGAGGGAGTCACGATGGCAGCACAGCAAGAGCAGAGCACCGTGTGTAGATGGGATGACGTACCCATATCAAGCTACGACCAAACCATATCTCTTATCCTTACAGGGGATGCATCTCTGCCCTGGGAGGTAATCAGGGGCCCGTTGTCCCCTTACATCGGAGCCCCCGCTAGGATCCGAGCTAAAAGACAGCCATTGCAAGACACAGAAACATACAGCTATAATCAGGCTCTCATACAGTCCTTACAACTTAGATCCTGGGTAAAGGGAGATGAAGGAATGACAAACTTGTTGGACTCTATCATAACAGAGAAGACGCCTGCCACACGAGAAGAGCTAGATAGGAGGACTGCACACGTATACTCGGGCACTATCACTCATAGTCTACCATGTCCTACTATGAACCGTGGAGGCCAGTCAAACTCAACAAGTGGTTTACTAGTTACTAGCGTTAACAAAGTGAAACAAATAGTGTACGGCAATAAGAATGTAATTTTGTTTTTTTTTGTTTTGGGGGGGGAATGATGTAGGGACACAGAATGCTGCGTCGACTCATATCGCAGTGCATGTGCACCGAGATAATATGAGATGACGTGGCAGGCTAGCCGGAGGGGTTAGCCAGTCGTTCCCGGGGATCTAGATGAGTAGGTCGCTCTTACGTAATTAAACAAAGTTATTTCAGAATAGACTTTTAACTCCGGAAATGGCTCACCCAAATACCCCCAACAGTGGTGACCCCGACGTAAAGCGTATGCTCATAAAGGACCCCCAGTCGCTTCCTCTCCATATCCCTCGGCAACCCGAAAATTATCTCAAATCCAAGATCGCTGAAGGTCTCCCCTCCCTTATTGTAAACATAGAGGTTAAGCCTCTTTTCTCATCCAAACTAGAAGAGGAAAAGTTGAAATTAGTAACCGATCTACTTAATATCCGCCCATGTAATCCTAAGCTCATGTCCAAGTTAATGTCGCTATCTAATGTGGGTAAACAAGAGGCCCTCATAAACAAGTTTTCGAATACAAGATCTATTCAGGCTGTAGCCTGCCGTGAATGAAACTCAGAAATAGACGTGTTAAGAGAGATTCAGAGTATGGAGGAGGTGATGTTTGGCCACGTATTGGGACGAGTCACGGACCTTAGGCTAGCCACCATAACACCAACCACCTGTCTTACACAATACGCTCAGGAATTAAGGGAGACCAGTTGGGGAATCCAACTAGAGGGAGTCACGATGGCAGCACAGCAAGAGCAGAGCACCGTGTGTAGATGGGATGACGTACCCATATCAAGCTACGACCAAACCATATCTCTTATCCTTACAGGGGATGCATCTCTGCCCTGGGAGGTAATCAGGGGCCCGTTGTCCCCTTACATCGGAGCCCCCGCTAGGATCCGAGCTAAAAGACAGCCATTGCAAGACACAGAAACATACAGCTATAATCAGGCTCTCATACAGTCCTTACAACTTAGATCCTGGGTAAAGGGAGATGAAGGAATGACAAACTTGTTGGACTCTATCATAACAGAGAAGACGCCTGCCACACGAGAAGAGCTAGATAGGAGGACTGCACACGTATACTCGGGCACTATCACTCATAGTCTACCATGTCCTACTATGAACCGTGGAGGCCAGTCAAACTCAACAAGTGGTTTACTAGTTACTAGCGTTAACAAAGTGAAACAAATAGTGTACGGCAATAAGAATGTAATTTTGTTTTTTTTTGTTTTGGGGGGGGAATGATGTAGGGACACAGAATGCTGCGTCGACTCATATCGCAGTGCATGTGCACCGAGATAATATGAGATGACGTGGCAGGCTAGCCGGAGGGGTTAGCCAGTCGTTCCCGGGGATCTAGATGAGTAGGTCGCTCTTACGTAATTAAACAAAGTTATTTCAGAATAGACTTTTAACTCCGGAAATGGCTCACCCAAATACCCCCAACAGTGGTGACCCCGACGTAAAGCGTATGCTCATAAAGGACCCCCAGTCGCTTCCTCTCCATATCCCTCGGCAACCCGAAAATTATCTCAAATCCAAGATCGCTGAAGGTCTCCCCTCCCTTATTGTAAACATAGAGGTTAAGCCTCTTTTCTCATCCAAACTAGAAGAGGAAAAGTTGAAATTAGTAACCGATCTACTTAATATCCGCCCATGTAATCCTAAGCTTATGTCCAAGTTAATGTCGCTATCTAATGCGGGTAAACAAGAGGCCCTCATAAACAAGTTTTCGAATACAAGATCTATTCAGGCTGTAGCCTGTCGTGAATGAAACTCAGAAATAGACGTGTTAAGAGAGATTCAGAGTATGGAGGAGGTGATGTTTGGCCACGTATTGGGACGAGTCACGGACCTTAGGCTAGCCACCATAACACCAACCACCTGTCTTACACAATACGCTCAGGAATTAAGGGAGACCAGTTGGGGAATCCAACTAGAGGGAGTCACGATGGCAGCACAGCAAGAGCAGAGCACCGTGTGTAGATGGGATGACGTACCCATATCAAGCTACGACCAAACCATATCTCTTATCCTTACAGGGGATGCATCTCTGCCCTGGGAGGTAATCAGGGGCCCGTTGTCCCCTTACATCGGAGCCCCCGCTAGGATCCGAGCTAAAAGACAGCCATTGCAAGACACAGAAACATACAGCTATAATCAGGCTCTCATACAGTCCTTACAACTTAGATCCTGGGTAAAGGGAGATGAAGGAATGACAAACTTGTTGGACTCTATCATAACAGAGAAGACGCCTGCCACACGAGAAGAGCTAGATAGGAGGACTGCACACGTATACTCGGGCACTATCACTCATCGTCTACCATGTCCAACAATGAACCGTGGAGGCCAGTCAAACTCAACAAGTGGTTTACTAGTTACTAGCGTTAACAAAGTGAAACAAATAGTGTACGGCAATAAGAATGTAATTTTGTTTTTTTTTGTTTTGGGGGGGGAATGATGTAGGGACACAGAATGCTGCGTCGACTCATATCGCAGTGCATGTGCACCGAGATATGAGATGACGTGGCAGGCTAGTCGGAGGGGTTAGCCAGTCGTTCCCGGGGATCTAGATGAGTAGGTCGCTCTTACGTAATTAAACAAAGTTATTTCAGAATAGACTTTTAACTCCGGAAATGGCTCACCCAAATACCCCCAACAGTGGTGACCCCGACGTAAAGCGTATGCTCATAAAGGACCCCCCAGTCGCTTCCTCTCCATATCCCTCGGCAACCCGAAAATTGTCTCAAATCCAAGATCGCTGAAGGTCTCCCCTCCCTTATTGTAAACATAGAGGTTAAGCCTCTTTTCTCATCCAAACTAGAAGAGGAAAAGTTGAAATTAGTAACCGATCTACTTAATATCCGCCCATGTAATCCTAAGCTCATGTCCAAGTTAATGTCGCTATCTAATGTGGGTAAACAAGAGGCCCTCATAAACAAGTTTTCGAATACAAGATCTATTTAGGCTGTAGCCTGTCGTGAATGAAACTCAGAAATAGACGTGTTAAGAGAGATTCAGAGTATGGAGGAGGTGATGTTTGGCCACGTATTGGGACGAGTCACGGACCTTAGGCTAGCCACCATAACACCAACCACCTGTCTTACACAATACGCTCAGGAATTAAGGGAGACCAGTTGGGGAATCCAACTAGAGGGAGTCACGATGGCAGCACAGCAAGAGCAGAGCACCGTGTGTAGATGGGATGACGTACCCATATCAAGCTACGACCAAACCATATCTCTTATCCTTACAGGGGATGCATCTCTGCCCTGGGAGGTAATCAGGGGCCCGTTGTCCCCTTACATCGGAGCCCCCGCTAGGATCCGAGCTAAAAGACAGCCATTGCAAGACACAGAAACATACAGCTATAATCAGGCTCTCATACAGTCCTTACAACTTAGATCCTGGGTAAAGGGAGATGAAGGAATGACAAACTTGTTGGACTCTATCATAACAGAGAAGACGCCTGCCACACGATAAGAGCTAGATAGGAGGACTGCACACGTATACTCGGGCACTATCACTCATAGTCTACCATGTCCTACTATGAACCGTGGAGGCCAGTCAAACTCAACAAGTGGTTTACTAGTTACTAGCGTTAACAAAGTAAAACAAATAGTGTACGGCAATAAGAATGTAATTTTGTTTTTTTTTGTTTTGGGGGGGGAATGATGTAGGGACACAGAATGCTGCGTCGACTCATATCGCAGTGCATGTGCACCGAGATATGAGATGACGTGGCAGGCTAGCCGGAGGGGTTAGCCAGTCGTTCCCGGGGATCTAGATGAGTAGGTCGCTCTTACGTAATTAAACAAAGTTATTTCAGAATAGACTTTTAACTCCGGAAATGGCTCACCCAAATACCCCCAACAGTGGTGACCCCGACGTAAAGCGTATGCTCATAAAGGACCCCCAGTCGCATCCTCTCCATATCCCTCGGCAACCCGAAAATTATCTCAAATCCAAGATCGCTGAAGGTCTCCCCTCCCTTATTGTAAACATAGAGGTTAAGCCTCTTTTCTCATCCAAACTAGAAGAGGAAAAGTTGAAATTAGTAACCGATCTACTTAATATCCGCCCATGTAATCCTAAGCTTATGTCCAAGTTAATGTCGCTATCTAATGCGGGTAAACAAGAGGCCCTCATAAACAAGTTTTCGAATACAAGATCTATTCAGGCTGTAGCCTGTCGTGAATGAAACTCAGAAATAGACGTGTTAAGAGAGATTCAGAGTATGGAGGAGGTGATGTTTGGCCACGTATTGGGACGAGTCACGGACCTTAGGCTAGCCACCATAACACCAACCACCTGTCTTACACAATACGCTCAGGAATTAAGGGAGACCAGTTGGGGAATCCAACTAGAGGGAGTCACGATGGCAGCACAGCAAGAGCAGAGCACCGTGTGTAGATGGGATGACGTACCCATATCAAGCTACGACCAAACCATATCTCTTATCCTTACAGGGGATGCATCTCTGCCCTGGGAGGTAATCAGGGGCCCGTTGTCCCCTTACATCGGAGCCCCCGCTAGGATCCGAGCTAAAAGACAGCCATTGCAAGACACAGAAACATACAGCTATAATCAGGCTCTCATACAGTCCTTACAACTTAGATCCTGGGTAAAGGGAGATGAAGGAATGACAAACTTGTTGGACTCTATCATAACAGAGAAGACGCCTGCCACACGAGAAGAGCTAGATAGGAGGACTGCACACGTATACTCGGGCACTATCACTCATAGTCTACCATGTCCTACTATGAACCGTGGAGGCCAGTCAAACTCAACAAGTGGTTTACTAGTTACTAGCGTTAACAAAGTGAAACAAATAGTGTACGGCAATAAGAATGTAATTTTGTTTTTTTTTGTTTTGGGGGGGGAATGATGTAGGGACACAGAATGCTGCGTCGACTCATATCGCAGTGCATGTGCACCGAGATAATATGAGATGACGTGGCAGGCTAGCCGGAGGGGTTAGCCAGTCGTTCCCGGGGATCTAGATGAGTAGGTCGCTCTTACGTAATTAAACAAAGTTATTTCAGAATAGACTTTTAACTCCGGAAATGGCTCACCCAAATACCCCCAACAGTGGTGACCCCGACGTAAAGCGTATGCTCATAAAGGACCCCCAGTCGCTTCCTCTCCATATCCCTCGGCAACCCGAAAATTATCTCAAATCCAAGATCGCTGAAGGTCTCCCCTCCCTTATTGTAAACATAGAGGTTAAGCCTCTTTTCTCATCCAAACTAGAAGAGGAAAAGTTGAAATTAGTAACCGATCTACTTAATATCCGCCCATGTAATCCTAAGCTCATGTCCAAGTTAATGTCGCTATCTAATGTGGGTAAACAAGAGGCCCTCATAAACAAGTTTTCGAATACAAGATCTATTCAGGCTGTAGCCTGCCGTGAATGAAACTCAGAAATAGACGTGTTAAGAGAGATTCAGAGTATGGAGGAGGTGATGTTTGGCCACGTATTGGGACGAGTCACGGACCTTAGGCTAGCCACCATAACACCAACCACCTGTCTTACACAATACGCTCAGGAATTAAGGGAGACCAGTTGGGGAATCCAACTAGAGGGAGTCACGATGGCAGCACAGCAAGAGCAGAGCACCGTGTGTAGATGGGATGACGTACCCATATCAAGCTACGACCAAACCATATCTCTTATCCTTACAGGGGATGCATCTCTGCCCTGGGAGGTAATCAGGGGCCCGTTGTCCCCTTACATCGGAGCCCCCGCTAGGATCCGAGCTAAAAGACAGCCATTGCAAGACACAGAAACATACAGCTATAATCAGGCTCTCATACAGTCCTTACAACTTAGATCCTGGGTAAAGGGAGATGAAGGAATGACAAACTTGTTGGACTCTATCATAACAGAGAAGACGCCTGCCACACGAGAAGAGCTAGATAGGAGGACTGCACACGTATACTCGGGCACTATCACTCATCGTCTACCATGTCCTACTATGAACCGTGGAGGCCAGTCAAACTCAACAAGTGGTTTACTAGTTACTAGCGTTAACAAAGTGAAACAAATAGTGTACGGCAATAAGAATGTAATTTTGTTTTTTTTTGTTTTGGGGGGGGAATGATGTAGGGACACAGAATGCTGCGTCGACTCATATCGCAGTGCATGTGCACCGAGATATGAGATGACGTGGCAGGCTAGTCGGAGGGGTTAGCCAGTCGTTCCCGGGGATCTAGATGAGTAGGTCGCTCTTACGTAATTAAACAAAGTTATTTCAGAATAGACTTTTAACTCCGGAAATGGCTCACCCAAATACCCCCAACAGTGGTGACCCCGACGTAAAGCGTATGCTCATAAAGGACCCCCAGTCGCTTCCTCTCCATATCCCTCGGCAACCCGAAAATTATCTCAAATCCAAGATCGCTGAAGGTCTCCCCTCCCTTATTGTAAACATAGAGGTTAAGCCTCTTTTCTCATCCAAACTAGAAGAGGAAAAGTTGAAATTAGTAACCGATCTACTTAATATCCGCCCATGTAATCCTAAGCTCATGTCCAAATTAATGTCGCTATCTAATGTGGGTAAACAAGAGGCCCTCATAAACAAGTTTTCGAATACAAGATCTATTCAGGCTGTAGCCTGTCGTGAATGAAACTCAGAAATAGACGTGTTAAGAGAGATTCAGAGTATGGAGGAGGTGATGTTTGGCCACGTATTGGGACGAGTAATATGACGAAGTTATTACGATAACTAAAAAAAAACACGGTGTATAAATATATAATACATGTATATATATATATATATATATATATATATATATAAATGTATAAATAGGTATGTTTATATGGTGCTACCAGTGAATATGATGGTTATAAATAATGTTATGGTGACGGAAAAAAGACGCTTAAGTATAATTTTAAACATTGTGTTTTGTGGAGTCGCTGGAACGTACCATCTGTCGATTTAAATTCCAATGCTAAACACAAGCTTGGTACTACTTGGTATTCATGTCACGTAGCTATTAAGTTTTCTTGTCCTACCAATGTAACCAACGGGAAAATAAAGTTGTTTTCTTGTACTACATATTATCACAGCTTACCTATTTGTAAGGTTACAAGTACGAGCCAGTTGCAATATCATCTGTCAGAATTAAATTCTGGTTTTGAGGGATACAAAATTCATTTGACGAATCAAAAATAATGTTGATCCACGAGAAGTAAACGAACAATCCCTTTGCAGACCAAGCCCCGCGAAACATCGTATTGGAAAGGATAAAAAAGGATAGGTAATTAAAATACGCAGCGAAACTAAATTGTTGTATATTTTCTCTTTCCTCTCTTTTTTAAAGACAAGAGGCCTATTAATCTTCGTTGCTACTGATCAACGTGTAGTAGCTGTATGATCCTTTGAGAATCTGGAACAAAGAATCTCAATTATATAACGTAACAACTTTTTATTACATTAATCTTTTTAATAGGTTTATGATAAAGTGCTTTAAGCATGATTATGCCCAAAGAAATACATTATTCACTTATCAACTAATAAATAGATAATAAAAGACACGGAAACAGTACTATCAAAGTCTCATTGAGTCATTAAGTCATTATCATCATGAGCGTTTAACTCATCCACTGCTGGACAAAAGCTTGGATCGTCCTTTTGGCGAGGTAGGTCATCCTCGTTCTGAGTCGAGTCAAATTTGTAGAATTTCATATTCTGGGTTACTCATTTTAATACTGAGTCAATTGTGAATTTACACCAACTAATAAACACATCCACATCTTACGTTAATGAAACGCTTTAAACAATTCATTACGGGCAATACGGGCGCGATACGCAGAAATACAGATGCATGAGTTCGTTTTAATTATTAAACAATTGGTTCATTTTGTCTGTTTTATTTAATGCTTCAACAAAAAACTCCTAATTAAATCACGATATCATACCTACATAGTCATAATATACAACCTTAGAAACAAGAGTAATAAAAGGCAAGCTTTAAAAAACCCGACTGTTGCTAACCAACTTTAAATCGTTATAAATCCTCAATGACCATTCAAACTGAAAAATGATGAAAGAAACACAAAGATGCTTTTTTAATACCCTTTCAATGATACCCTGTCTTACAATATGACATTTGTTGCTGCCAAATTGAATTTTGATAACTTACTGTCATTATCTTCTCACAGTCACAAGATTAATACAAATCGATTGACAAAAGAATCACCACAACCGGCCCACACGTTAAGTTTCTAGAGCGTTACAAAGGACCAAACATACATACATATAAACGCATAACTCTCCTCCTTCGGTAGTAGGGTAAAAACATACTCCTCACTGGTAGGCACTAAACGTCCGCTCCTAATTGTATAACACGGTACAAAGTAGAATTTTCATACCGTCACAAAAGTAGCTGTAGTGAGCGTGGTGAATGGCCCTGCGGTAAACAGGATGGTCTGGCGCAACTGCCCGGCCAGAAGCAGAGTGCATCGACGAAGACGCACGCCGCACAGCCACCACTGACTCTCGTACACACCCTGATCTACCCGCTCGCTCTAAATAAATAAATCGCATCATCATCATCATCATCATCGTCGTCATTATCATCATCATCATCATCATTATAATAAACATCATCATCTCCAACAACATCATGTTTGTTTAAAAAAACATTCATGCAAACATCTGCACGAAACTATAGCTCAAACCCACGAATTATGATAAGAACTCGGATATTTAACCAACCAATCAACCAAGTAGATACAAAACTAATTTAAATACTTTTTTTCGGCGATAAAAGCTGCGGGGAATTACATAAAAATATATGTCTTAGAAATGGAATGTGATAAAAAAAATACGAAACTCTGCTAATAATAATACTCGTAATACATGCATTTCATACATTGAGGATATTTATATCTTGCAGAGCAGCAAAGTAACGCGTAAAATTTTACCTACTTACGACAACATACCATATAATATACTTTATTGCCGTGCCAGCAATACAAGAATAGTTGCGCGATGAGTGCCACTAGATATTCCGCAACCCAAATACGCTGCATAGTCGTCGTGCTTTTCTGAAAACAACAGGAATGTTATTAAGCAAAAACATTTTGGGCCCGAGTCAAAAGATTTGGAATTAAAGTAAGCATTTCCATTATCATATTTTGTTGGTTGGAATTTCCACCCTGCGTTTTAGAACGTAGAAACTATTATTATGAAGAGATTAGTTGTATTAAGTTTTAGCAAGCAAGCTAACAGCAACACTTCTTTTTATAATTGTTAGCCAAGAGCCTTCCTAACTGTTTCCAGCTAAATGAAAATAATATTAAAACCTAATTTGGCAATAACAATCAGAAAACAGTTGATGACTCTTTTCAACAAAATTAAAAAAGGTGCTTAAACTTTTTAATGACATCATGGATCAATTTTCATTTCTTTTTAATAAAATCTGATTTTGTGTGACCTGATGTAGGAGTCAACTTTTAAAATCATTACTGTCGTGTACAGTCACATTGTATACCCTATCCACACACACATACATTGCCCGTATACGTTGTGTCCCGTTGATACTAAATCTAATACTAATGCAATGATCACTTACGTTAGTCAGGAGAGAAGCGCTTGCGCATATCATAAGCGAGCAAATAACGACGTACAAAAACATGACGGGGGACGTTAAAGAGTTCAAGATCTTTGAATACCTATAATAAATGACAAATTATTATTTTAAATTTTTTCACCATCATTCAAATTAAGAAATAGTATTATTAAATAAAAATTATTACTTTATCAAAGACAAGTGATGAAGGTGACAATCCTTAATCCTTTTCATTGCTTCATAATAAGGGATGGGCTCATCTTCCCCGCCAAACAATTTATTACAGTTCACTTCCAGCAGCTCTAGTTGACCACAGAAAAAGGACATCAACGCAACTGAATTGGCATCATAGTTCGCAACGATGCCACCACCGTAGAAGCAAATCAAAGAATGCTCCAAAATGACTACCCAATATCCAATCCCTTTTGATCTATTAAAGGGGACCCACGAGCTCATTATTTCAGGGTACGAAATAGTTCCATTGGCCATGAGGATACGTTGTTCAGCAGAAGATAAATAGATGCCTAAAGGGGCCGATATAACCGTAAAAACAGTCGCTGTAACGAGACTCCAATAAACGTATGTGACGCTTCTAGAGTACTGCTTGTATCCGTCAATAATTTCGTGAATTGTTTTATCTTTTTTCTTTAACTGTTTTTTTTCCAAATTTGACACAAATTCAATAAGGCCTCTCCAATGTTTCTGCCAGAAAACGAACGTCCCTGCCTTTACCACACAAACAGAGCTTAGCATGGTTACGGACAGGTTTCGCAAGGCCAATTCCACATTATTCCTGATGAACCACAATTCGAGGTACTGGCTAAAAACGAACAGTATGGCAGTGAGATGGATCAAATTGTAAATGATACGGCTAAGACCGTGGTTTGGTTGCCACATGCCCCAGCCTTGGAGACCCCAGAGGGTTGGCCCGAGTAACGGATGGTTTGGGTCTTCCAATCTGGACAGATATTTTTTTAACATTTTCCTCACGTCTCGGCGTGTGATGTAGCTGAACGTTTTTTTCCGAATGACTTTAATTTACTCGCGAAATGGAAAAAAGATATTCAACGAAACGTATTTTACTGTTTCATAGCACTTATTGCAGCACGTGCCTTTGTTTGGGGAGAAAGTCAAAAAATAGTTTTGCCGTCTTTTTTTCTAACCTTTGTTTACGCTTTTAATTAGTAACACTGTATAAGTGCAATATTATTCAAAACGAAAATTACATGATAACTAAAAACAAATGACAATATCTTATAGAAATAAATGATGAGATGTCAACAAACAAAAATATGTATTCTATTTTATTATTAGTGGTTTATACGCATCACTTACTTAAATTGAAGGGATGGGCAGCTGTCACAATCAGTCACTTGAAAATAATACGTTGCGTCATTTTTTTAAACAAATCAAACTGTATTTCTTTTTAAAACATGTAATTTGTTTGTGACATGACACCAATTTACCTATTCTGGTTAAGACGTTTTATGGGAAACATTTTATTTATTGCGTAATGTACCTGTAAATATTTTATGAACATTGAGGTACGACTTTAAGGTTTGTTTATTTAATGGAAATTGAACTTAAATGAAAATGTACTTTTTACTTAAGTGCTCTTTTATTGTCATTAATAATAAAATAAACAACAGAATCCTTTAAATATAATATGTTCTTATTGTTCTTCCTGCATTTGTGTAAGAAGTGTAAAAAAGCTATACGAGCCTTTGATAACCTGTAAAACAATATTAAGTATATTTATTATAGATCTTATTCGACCAAACGAGAGTAAATATTATTCTTGTAATAAATCTCCAGTTAATCGAGAGTAAATCAGTTTGATGTTATACAAGTGGTCATTTTAAGAATAGTGAATTGTTACTTTGCCACAATTTTGCGTGGAACAACAGAGTTATTCCAAGAATAATTTAATGGTGTCCACACTTTTTTTGTGCTTCGAGTCCTTTATAATACTAGAAAAGTAAGTTGACGTGACTGAAGTTTTGAGATGATTCATCATTCACTCTACTAATTCAGCTATTTATTTGAGTGCGTGGAAAAACGAGCACTGGTTTATTCGAGAATATTTCGCATATTTATTTAAGTTTGGTCGAATCCGCCCTTAAACAAGAACAGTTTGTTCGAGAGAATTTGTAATTGGTATTTAGGACAGCTGGAACTGACAAGTTTATCACTACATAGTATAAAACAAAGAAGCTTGTCTGTCTGTCCCTATGTATGCTTAGATCTTGAAAACTACGAAGGTTTTAATCTATAATAAATTCTGTTCTTTGTACGGGTTCTACAGAAAACTCACATAAACCGAAGCGAAGCGAGGGCGCGTTGCTAGTAAATATATAAAAAGCAAAAAAAGTATGGAGACTTGAACTATTGTTTAGATGACAGAATTTTTACAATCGTTTGTTAGTTGTTAGTATATTCTGTCTTGCATCTTCAAGTTAATTTTAAACAAGTTTCGGTAGTTTTGGAATATGTTTAAAGGGTCTAGCAGGCTAAGGAAGGAGAAGTGGCCCCTGTGACGAGTATCGGATTTTTATAAATGTCATTTTTTGGCTATCTCATAATATAGAAACACCCTAACTTTCAGCCCCCTATCTGAAACCGTCACCGAGATACTGTCAAAAACGTCATTTTATGGACACATATAAGGTAGAGTAATCAAACCAAATCATAGCTACAAGGAATGGGTAGGAGTATAACTCAGATTTTTTTAAATATATAAGTTTGCGTTGTGATTCGGAAACAGAAAAGACCAGATAGCTTTACTCCCTCAAAAATTAATACCCGAATCTTTTTAACTAATTTAAGGTTAGGTTCGATACAGTGAATAATTTACCTGTACCCTTACCACGACCACGACCAAACTCGCTAGCGAGTCAAATGCTCTGTGCATTTGACTCGCTAGCGAGTAGAGCCACGAAACCGTATGGTAAGAGTACTGATTCCAACTTAACTTTACAAGGAAATAGATGACCATATTGACCATTAATTATTACATGTGAAGTTTTTAGTCGTAAAGAGAAGATTACAAAACGACTTGTGCCGTAAGAGAAGGTACGTAGAAAAAAAGTCAAACTGTAAAAGGTCTTAAGATGAAAAAATCAATGACGCAGAGAATAATTTTAAATTAAAATAAGCTACATACATCAATAAATGTGGGCACGGATAAGGTTGTGAAGGGCCCCGCGCTGAAAGAGATGGCATGCTTCAGCTTCCCTCCGAGTAGGACCAACTGCTTGCGCACACGCACGTCGGCTTTCCACCATTCGCTCTCATACAAGCTGCGATCCAAATCGTTGCACTGAAAGCATAATGCTACTCGTACTTTAAATGTCTAGTTAAAACCCTTGGCTTAGAGTCCTATCCAACTTTGATAGCAAAGATATTATTTAAAAGAAGAAAGTTAAGGCAGACGGAAGGACGGACGGAAGGACAGCGTTGGCTTAGTAATAAGGTCTGGTTTGACACCACGTCGTGTCGTGTTGTGTGTTATTGTGCCGACCACTGTACTCAGAATTGGCCAAAATTCCGGGGCTGAAAATATGGAAATAATATAAGTAGAAAATCAAATCAACAGACCAACACGTGCCAAAACTGTTAAAAGAAGCCATAGAAAAGTTCAAGGATAGTTAAACTTCAAGGTTATATAATATGGCGTTTTACAATTTGACATTTGATGAAGGTAAATTTACGTGTTAAGTAATATTTGATTTACGACAGTAATTGGTTTGCAATACCTATTATACAGAAAGGTTAATAAACTACTTGTTTGGAGATGGAACCTCAAAATGTTGCATTTCACCCTGTACACACCTCAAGCCGTTAGCAATGATGGTGTGCAATCTATCGTGTCTTTGGAAAACTTCGTGGAGTCCTCAAAATTTCCTTAAGTACATAAATATTTAAATTCGCCAAGGCAAATGTCATGAAATAAACAGTTTCTCTCTAATTCTTAATGCCCTCCTTCCTTATACAATTCGTGCTCCTCTTGAACCATTTTGGAACCCTTGGTCTTAACGTTTTTTTTTACTTCGAATCTTAAATCCTCGCGGAGTCCGCCTTTTTGTTGATACTGCGCTGTCTTACTTTAGGCTATCAGGACAAAGGTTTTGTACAACGGTTTTGTTTGGCTGGGAATTGTTAGTAATTTTCCCGTTTGCTGTTATGTACTTCATGTATTTCCCGAAAATAGTCGTAAAAAGTGGCTGTAAAGCTACCCTCCATTCAATTGGTAACTTTTGGGATCATAGTATGGAGGTGGTGCTGGTGGTGCTTAAATTCTATGGGAAGGGAAGCCCTTATAACGCAAAACAAAGATACCAGTATAATTAAGCATTTCATCAACAGTAGGGTGTTAACAAGGGGATCCTCACGGAGCGGATGTAATAAGTCTCGCACCATTATCCAGCATCTTCAATCTGAGTGTAATGTCAGGTACATAGATGATGCTGCTTTAGGAGAATGATTCACCCTTTTAAATGAAAAGTTTCGTGCAATTGGTTTTGAGCTAAACTCCAGTTTTCAATTTCAAAAAAGAGCCGATTGCCCAGTTTTTTTACTTTTAGAAATACATATTATGGATTGTTACGGAAGGATTTTTGTCAATACGTCGAGAGTAATGAGAGTTTTGAGTAATGAGGTTTTTGCAGAGGCACCATAGAAATCCTAACGGGAACGCGTATTACACAAACGCACCGTCCAAGTAATTAGGTATTTAAATAGATTCTCAGACAACAGTGCCAGGCATGGCTTTACACACACGATGGCTCATTTTAATTAAGTTGCAAATGCACTGAGAGCGGAGGCGGCGCGCAGAGGCGTCTGGGAAAGCTGTGCGCAGGCGCAGAGGACGTCACATTGACAGTCCGCACTTTCCGCGCGGGATTGCGGCGCAGAGGCGATATACTCGTATGTGACATAATGAAACGGTTTTGTCGCAGGCTATTTCTAACGTTGAAAAACATGGATTTAGATAGTGAAAATAAACTGTTGGTACTGTTAGTTTTACTTACTTATACAAATAAATCATTTTCACTCCACGAGAAGAAATGCTGAAAGAGATAGAGATACACTGTCTACCAAGCCCGAAATAAACTATTTACTCAAAAGTTAAAACCACACAATTTTAAATGATTTATAATGATCAAACTACAAAGATAAGATAAAAAATAAAAGATAAGACATTCATTCAGTAAGTAGGCCGCACGGGCACTTTTACACGCCACGAATCTACCAGCGCTTCCCAAGAGATCACTGCTGAGAAGAAACGCCTCAAGAAACTCAGCAGCATTTTCATATTACAATATTTGTGTAATGCTAGAACTAAGAAGTAGGTACCTTCTTAGTCTAGCATTATACAAAGCTAAAAATATTAAATTAAATATAATATCAAGTAACATGCGTAGATCAGCAAGAAAATATGCCAAAAATCTTACGAGAGATAATGGGAGAAAGAGAGAAAAAAACCTACTTATTTGTATATGAAACGGCGCAAGATGACCTCATAAAAGTTTCGAAACGTTTTCCTACATTACATCATCGGTGTCCCCTAGACAACATAAAGCTATTAGCATTTGAGCAAATTATTATTAACTAAATTTCGGCTTTAGACCATGCATTTTTGTCTGTAGATAGTCCTCGACCCTATAATATGATTTTCATCACACTTGCTCGTAAATGGTGTTATTCCATGCCTGTATACAGAAGGACAATGGCCTAAATTGTTCCCGCGGGAATTATGGCGAGTTTGACATCCCTAGGGAGTAATGACTTTCTTTTTAAAATTTGCAACTCTTTCGTACATCATTTCTGACTAAGGAGGTTTAATTTTCAGCCAAAAATTAAATCGGTTACTAATTTTATCTTTAAAAATTTGCTATAGACTAACTTACATTACACAAAACCTACTTCATTATATTTATACCTATTTCAAGTTTATATCAACATTTATCATTAATTTTAGTAATTATACATTTTTATCAAATTGGCTAAATCTGGCTCGAATCCAGGTCAAAACTAAACGCAGTTATTTATCTGTGGTATAGGTCACAAAAAAAAATATCGTTTCCATTTACGTTCCCGTTCGTCAAAAGTTATTTCTTTATATTTTGGCCGTGTGGTTGCCGGCAGAATAGAATAGAATAAAACCACTCCATACCTTCCTGTGGAAGTCGTAAGAGACGACTAAGGGATTAAAGCCTTCCTGATCAGACTGCCTATCTTGCAATTCGTCTACGAAGCAAAATGACTAAAAGAAAATGTCTATGGGGCAAAATACCTAAGCAGTAAAGCGTCTAATGATCAAAATGTCTGCCAAGCAAAATGCCTAAATTGCAATAATACCTAAGCAGTAAATCGTCTAAAGATCAAAATGTATGCCAAGCAAAATGCCTAAATTGCAATAATACCTTAGCAGTAAATCGTCTAAAGATCAAAATGTCTGCCTAGCAAAATGCCTAAATTGCAATAGAACCATTATTTATACAACATTAGCAAAACACACGAACACGATATTCGCAAAACATGATAATTAATTATATATTAGTGTCCGTTGTACGCTGTACACTAGGTATACAAGGTGCTCATACATAATTATCTATAGTATTCCCATGTACTTGTTTTACACTACTCCGATGCTCTTTCGGACTACATTAATAATTAAGTTGAATTTACAGTATTTTAATTGTATCTTTTAAAAGAAAATCAAAATGTGAAAAGTAACCATCTTTCTTTTCTTGGTGGCTTTTACTAGCTTAATGTTTGACGACGTTATCTTTCTTTGATTTTATATTTACCATATACAACACAAAAAATAATGTGGTCGTTTTTTTCCAGTTAACCAATATTCTCAAGTAATAAAGATTCCATATTAATAAATAATTACAAATAGTGGAATTAGGTTATAGAATCGTAGGTAGGTTTAGGTTAAGTTAAGTTTTATAGCGGGCCCGGAGGGCAAACCACCTAGAAGTAGGAGGACCGCGGCAGCGGAGGTCCGTCGACACTGTCTAATTGATGTCTTGCTACGAGTAATAATGATGTTTGGCGAATATCATGTTTTACGAATATGATATTAACATACCTAATGGCTGGAGAATGACGTATTAATGTAGGATTAAACTTCTTGGTTTATTATCATAGCTACTTGGTAAGGTTCTTACTGGCCACTTTATATTGAAGTACAAATAGGAAGATAAAATAAATGACACTGTCATTATCAAGAACGAGTTCTTTGTTTGCGACTTATGATCTTCAATTTGGTCTATTAGGATTCATGGTTAATAAAACGAATAAGCATGGAAAGTTCTGCTAAAATAGAAATTATAAAAAATCAAAAAGGTGGAGATTTGGTGCTATGGTGTGGGTATCAATATACATTAAATAAATGCAATAATGACGGAACAAGTCTATGGAGATGCAATAATAGACCACAATGCAGTGCATCGTTGAAGCTTAGCGAAAAAAAGAATCAAATTTTAAATGAAAGCACTCATTGTTGTTTACCGAATCGAACAAAAAATAAAATCGCTCTAATGATGCAAGAGTGCAAAATGAAAGTTTGCAAGAGTTTCAAACCGGTGCAACAAATTTTCGAAAATGTTTATAGTGAGAGAAATGATTTATCATCTGATGATGAAGGTAAACTTCCCTTATTTAAAGAAAAAAAAGATACACTATTACGGGCGAGGAGAAATTTTTTGAAGGCAGCGAAAACTGAGTTCGGTAATTTAAATGAGGTAAAGGTACCCGAAATGTTTGCCAAACCGTTTAATCTGATTGAAGATGGAGATGATAATAATAAAATATTAATTTTTATCACAACATTATCCAAAAATTATTTAAAAAAAAACCATAGTCAGATTAAATTTTATGCGGACGGTACATTTAAGTCGACACCGACGCCTTTTTACCAGCTCTACACGATCCATGTAGATGTGGCCAGTGGAGACGAAATGGTGAACATTGTTCCTGTTATTTACGCCCTACTACCAAACAAAAGCCAAGATACTTATACTAGGCTCTTTGAGCTGATAAAAACAAACTTGGATGTTGAATTTCGAAATCTAAAATGCGATTATGAACTAGCACCTATTAACGCATTACAAAAAGTATTTCCTGGTATTCAAATATCAGGGTGCTATTATCACTATAGTAAATCGATTTGGAAACAGGCAGAGAAGCTGAACTTAACTAATACAAAAGAAAGACGACTACTAATAGCAATGACTGCCAATTTGCCTCTGCTACCAGCAGAAAAGGTTTTAGACGGATGGTTGTCTATAGTAGAACAATCTGGGACCGATAATGATTGCAACATAAAGGATTTTGTGAAGTACTTTGAAAAGCAGTGGCTTAAACTGCTGCCACAAATATTAAGCTGTGCTTCAGAAACAAATCGGACGAATAATAGTCTCGAAGGATGGCACCAAAGATTAAATGGCCGCATTCCACGTAACGCGACTTTTATTCGATTTCTTCAAAAATTATTGATGGAAGCTCAGTGGCAAGATAGGAAAATACGCCATTCCTTATTTGAAACCAATAATCGAAGGAAATGTGACGTGGAATTTAATAAAAAATACAAAAGGGTGCTTCAAAAACTGATAGATAATGAAACTACACCCTTTGAATTTCTAAAAACCATAATAAAAATAAGGAAACAGTTGTTATGTACCTGCTTAAGAAAATGTTGTTATTATAATATGTTTGTTACCTACTTTAAACACGACTAAGATAGTACTTAATTTAAGAAGTTTTGTATGAGGTTAAATATGTATTTTGTTATGTACCTGCTTAAGAAAATGTTGTTATTATAATATGTTCGTTACCTACTTAAACTAAATAAGTCGCTTCGATTTTTAATTCACTGGAGTTCCGATTTCTTTTGAAATTACTTTGTAAATATTTCTCAAATGATAATAAATAAATATCCCAGGACCATCTTCTTGTTTTATGTTCTTATTATAAAAATATGCCACTACTTAGCATTTTGGTAGAATAGAGACACAAATCGATGTCTAGCAAAGAGCTACAAAGGCACTTTAAACGTGATATTTTTTAAAATATAAATAGGGTATTAGGGTATTAGTAATACCCTAATATCCTATTTATGTATCTAATTGCATGTGTACAAGTAGGTAGGTGGCATAGTCATATTGCCTGGTAGGCAGTTTTCTTCTTAGTCAATGTAAGATGAAGTTAAAATCCTGCATAGTCATATTGCCTGGTAGGCATTTTGCTTCTTAGTCAATATACAAAGAAGTTCAAGTGCTACATTGTCATATTTCCTGGTAGGCATTTTGCTTCTTAGTCAATATACAATGAAGTTCAAGTGCTGCGTAGTCATATTGCCTGGTAGGGATTTTGCTTCTTAGGTATTATAAGCTTTAGGCTAAATTTCACGTAGACATTTTGCTTTTTAGGCAGCATGATCAAAAAGGGATTAAAGGCTTGTAGTATTTTTAGGCGATGGGCTTGCAACCTGTCACTAATATACACATGATATACATCTTAGCCTGTTCGTGCAAAATGTGGTTACAGAATTAACAACTGGCTGTTAAAGTTGTTGGTAATTCTGTAGCTCTGCCTACCCCACTCTGGGATGAAGGCGTGACGGTATGTATGTATGTATGTAAAGTGTTTTTTCCTCGCAAATGTGATGAAAACCATTGTGTGTATCACAGGCAGTAAGGGGATTACTAACTCGAGTCATTAAAAGCCCTCCGCCTTCTGCGTCAGGCTTCTAACACTCGTTAGTAATTCCCTTCTTACTACCCTTGATGCACAATGTACTATTAGATATTAACCACTTTTTCAAGTAATTTTTAAGTGCTGGAAAGGGTTACTTTAAAACTACGTCAGGTAATTTATTATAGAAATGAATGCACTGAACAACAAAATGATTGATATACTTTACGGACGCGGAATTTTCGAATAGTTAAAATCTTTATTGTTCAAAACATACACAAGTTACAATTAGCCATGCTAACTTTTTAAATATGTATGGAAATCTCAAAACCATTTCGAGAAACAAGCTTTCGGTACAGTTTCTGTATATCAGATTTAAAAAAAAGTCTCACATTATTAAGATATTCGTTGAAATGTTTTGACCTTCAAATGACCTTTCTGTGAGTTATCAAACGAATAATGGATATGATTCCATTGCCATATTTAAAAAAAAAACCGACTGACGTCTGTCTAGTCTATATCAAACACAAATTTGACATTGACGTGTCGTTTCTTTTCGTAAATTGTTTGTTTATGATAATTAATAAATGCAATCTAATTTATACGAGTACTCAATGGTCAAGACTTTATTGTTAAACCATTATGTAAAAGTAATGTGTTTGTTTTAAACAGGTACATACGAGTACATTTAAATGATCTTCACAACAAAACTGCAAATAGTTCTTAAGTGTTTTTGCTTCACTTCACGACACCATTCCTCTCGCCGTGTCGTTCCGGGATTGGTACGAATAACAAATCCGGGTTATCCCTGCTGTTATTCGGACATAAAGGGACGAAACATTTGTGGCCTTCCATTTCAAACAAGTTCAGATAGTGATTTCAAAATGTTTTGAGCCCATCCTCGGTGACATTGACACCTTGATGTTGATGTTGACTTTACCATAGACTTTACTGTAATTTCTTTTTATCCAGGCGAAGACTACATTATCCATTATGCGTTTGATGACGTCACGTCAGCAATAAATTAATATTTTTTTTTAATGTAGATAGGATTAATTAAAAACAAAAATACCGAAATAACTTTCTTAAAATAGTCTATATTTATCAAATAAATTATAAAAACCATACAAAAAAAATATGAAGCATGGCCAATTGGAGCCATGGAGACTACTACTACTACTGAATCGCTATTTTATTTTTATTTCTGGTGAACAGTCTAAAGCATGTCTTGTCGTAATAGCGTGTGGATGCAAAGTAATTTACAAAATTATTGAAAAAAATTTTTTTTTAATCGGTGCAATAATAAATTGCTTTAGGTTAAAAAGCTACAAAACGCTTAGAAGTACCTTAATCTTAAAAAGAGTACGTGAATAAAAAAATAAGTAGATTATTTGACAACGTCGACGAGATAATTATGATAAAAACAAGACTACGTAAACTCGGGAGAGGCTGAATGTAATGTTCGATAATCTCTGGATAGAAACCTAAACCTAATAACAGTCCTGCATCGTCTTAGGCTGCGTTTCCACCAAAGCTGTGCGAGGTAGCTAAGCGGTATTACGAGGAAAAATCCACCAATAGGATTATTTTGTTTCGCTAGCATCACTATCCTATTGGTGGATTTTTCATCACAAGACCGCTTAGCTGCCTCGCACAGCTCTGGTGGAAACGCGGCTGCGGTGTATTTGACCTAAGTGTTTTACATTTATTGTCTAATTAAAAGATTAAAAGAATACTACCGCCGAAGTAGTGCTTACCTCGACGACTACTTCGTTGCTATGCCAACAGTAAAGGAAGAGTTGCGAGATAAGAGCCATTGTATATTGGAGTACCCAGAGTTTTTGCGCTGCGGTTGCTTCGCCCTGGTGGAACGAGCTTGATTATAAACCAATGTAAGAAGATAACTTCGTTAAAATTCATATTACATGTTGAATTAAAATTCAAACAACGTAGGCATACATTAGAAGAAATGGTAATTGATATGTGTTTTTGCAGTTTTAATGAAGTTTGCACAATTATAAATATGTGACTGATTTCCTTAAAGTGCTGTTATAAATTAATGGTCAAACTTACCGAAGTAAATTGAACTACACTGCAACAAATCATGCCAGAGCAAACTAGGACGTAGAGGAACATTACTGGCGATAGCAGCGAATTAAACAGGATACTTTGCCTAAAATTAAAACGAAACAAATTTATTTTGTCAACATTGATCTTAATTATCTATTGTTGCATTATTGAAATAAATATTAAACCTTACATTTGCAGTGTAATATTTACATGAAATACGTATTAAATGTATTCCAGTTAGGCACAGTGACTCTAGATTAGAACCCAAAATGTACCATTCCTATTAAACACATTACTTGAGAGCCTTAAGCTGAAGAGAGTATACTTTAGTACAAAACATGAGAATATATACTTTACTTTATAATAAAATTGTGATGTCTGTGACATTCTTTAATCCTTTCTAAAATAATTCCCCGTTCCAATTTATCATCATCATCGAATAAGCTTTTGCATTTTTCTTTCAAAATGGCTAGTTGGCCTTTGATAAAAACCATAATAGCGACTGCATTCGAATCATAAAGGGCTATGACTCCCCCGCCGTGGATGTTAATTAGTATGTGGATGAATATCGCAACGGAATACCCAGGCATTTCTGTTTTGTCAAACGGAAACCAAGAGCTGAAAATCTGAGGCAGTGGCTCAATCTTGTTGCTTATCTGTTCACGGTATTCCGGAGTTGTGGCATATTTCAGAAACGGAGCGGAAACCATAGTAATGTTAGTGGAAATTACGACATTCCAATACAAATACGTTATTATTCTGGCGTAGATTGTGTAGTTTCTCATCAATTTTTCACACGGTAAATTTATTTGTGTCTGCGCGAGTTCCTCTGCCGAAATAGCTTCGACTAGTTCCTTCCAATCTGATTGCCATATTACATAAGACACCGCTTTGAATATGCAGACCATTCCCAAAGCTGTTAATGATAAATTGTGTAAAGCTTCTAGATAATCATGCCTTATGATCCAAAGCTCGATTAGCTGACTTATTACAAATAAAAAAGCGCCCAAATGTATGATATTGTAGCATCTATTTCGCAATTTACTCCCACTTTGCCAAAGCCCATAAACGTAAAGCCCTTTCAAATTTGGACCCAATAAAGGGTATTTCGGATCCTCAAGTCTTTTGGCAAATGAAATTATTCTCTGCACCATCATGATTTTTCTTTAGAAGGCAATACTTTGTTGTAGTGCGCACTTTGACGATGTGAACTATTTATACCTCCCTAGAGTAATTGTTTCTAGAAAATTGCTGGCGTGTAAAAACTTTTTGCGAATTAGTTCGCATGCATTTGAAATTACAGAGCACTTAAACTGAATTCAGAGAGGTTAATGAGTCATTAAAAATGTATGAAACACGGCGCAGTTGGCTTAAACGTAAACGTTTAGGGCGATTTTTTTCAGAATGCAGAATGTTTCGTTTTTAATATCATTTATAGCAATTCTTCCATTATTCAATAATATCGTCGCTGGCAAAATTGCTAACGCGACATTTTGGTAAAATGAGTTAAATATACAGTTCAACTGCTTTTTTTTCTGCGTTGTTTGGTAACGATCTCGTAGCAATAGAATTATTTTTTCGGCGCTTTATTAGTAAAAATTGGGACAAAACTTCATTTCTAAGGATTTTTTACTTACATGCGACTTATTTAGATATTTTTGAATAGTTGGTGGTAAAGTAATTGTGCTCGCTGTAACTAGCCATGAAAAGCTTTATTAGTAACTAGCTTCTGGCCGCCACTCCGTCCGCGTGGAACTCGTTTATATCGTAGAGAGCTCCATAAAAAATTTCACCCTCTATTTCACCCCCTATGAATTTCAGGAAAAAACTATCCTTGTCCTTTCCCAGGATTCAAACTATATTTGCACCAAATTTCATCTTAATCGGTTCAGCGGTTTAAACACACTTTCGTATAAATATATATATAAAGACAAAAAAAAACTATTATAAAGGCTATTTCTCGAAAGAACCCTTTTGGATGTTAGTAGTTTTGCTTTTCCCGTGACGATCGATATGCTACTTTTAGTGTTCCTATAATACTTTTTTTGTATATAGCTAGTAACTCTTTTAATAGAAAGAGTAAGTCACTTTTAAATCTTGGATTGTTAGCAACATGCCTTGTATTGTTTAGCAACCAGCCAGCCTTGTATCTCTGTTATAAATAAAATCCCGTAAGCGAAGCATTTTGTTTACAAAATCACGTGCCGAAACTTGGTACTCCGGCAGAATGATAATAGTATCAGGAAGTCGAGGCAGGCGCTCCATTATCGCTTAACAAAGTTTTAACAGGCAATTTGCTGAACCTATGTCAAGTTCGCAGAATCACCAATTAAGGCACCTTCAGGTGTCAACGTAATCCTGTTTAATGTAAAATGCAAACATAGAAATACATTTAATGTAAAACTACTTTGATTTATATTTTAGCATTAACCTTCATGAAGTAAAGTTAAAATAAAAACGTATTATGATTGACTCAATCCACGTCGGTGCGCTGCGCCACTTAAATTGGCGTTGCTCGGTTGCGTAACTTTATGTAAAATAAAGGAGCGTCGCATGCCCCGTTGTAAATCAAAAACACTTTACTCCCCCGGAGTTTAATTTTGCTGCACGTAGATAATTAGATGCGCTTTTACCCACTTTCCAAACAATAAAACATAATTATATCTAGCTTAAGGCGAGGCGCCTTAAGTAACTTCGCAGCTCATAAATTAAATTTTACGAGTTAATAAAGTTATCAACTATAATATTCTACTGCATCGCTTCATTTACATTTTTATTTTGACTTTTCGCAAAGACGGCAAGGAATTGTAATATGCCCGCAAAACTAAGTATCATACTTTTAATTAAAATTTAATTGAAAGTGTCTTTTGCGGCCCACTGTATTTTCCGCACTTTCAAATTGAAAGGTGTGAAGCGACCCAGAAAATATTCGTTGAATTACTAATGAATAATGTAATCTTTATGGTAGGGGTAGGGGGTAAAGTTGTTATACCCAGTAAATTTATACTTATACCCAAAAATCAAATTTACCTGTACATCATATACATTCACAACTTGTTCTTATTTAATAAATAATACATTCATACAAATGGTTTTGTGTCTCTAAAGTCTTAGTTAATTGAAATTCAGAATAAAGCCTATTGTATTACTCCTTATTATTAAACAAAACAAATTTAAGATTGTGTTGGCAAAGAATGGAAAGAAGTAGCTGGACGGATAAGACAACCAACGAAGTTTTGAAGATAGAAAACAAGAGAAGACGAAGAAGAATTCGAAATCATAGAATGTAGAAGAGAAAAGATGATGGTACACCTGATACGCCATGACAGTTTCTTTTTAAACATTTTGGAGGGCAAAGTTGAGGGAAAAAAAAGAAAAGGGAGACCTGGGCCTACTAACATCAGCCAAATAAGACAGAAGGCCAAAGTCACGTCAGAAAACAGTAAAAGTGGCATTTAAATCTAAATGTAGAACTGACAAGAGCCTGCAGCATTTAAGTTTAATAATGAAGATGAGTATGTACATGACGATGAAGCCGGAACAAATATACACAACAAATATATTCTGAGAATCAAGAACGTACCAATTAATCTCATATTACAACAAACGAGTAAAATATAAACTTCGGAAGAATATCTGGTTCTCATCAAAATCAAATCAGGATTCGCGTGATTTGACCATAAAAAAGGCCAGGGTATATATTAGAATATATTATAATTATTATACAATATGACTGACGATTTTTGATTTGTGGCGTAATCTGATCTTGCAGCGTAGGGTTTTATTATTTTTATGTCACATAATTTTAGGCTATTTATCTATATTGGATCCAATATCTATAATCGAACCTTACCAATTCAACAATAATAAAAAATGAAATAAAAAGAAACACTGCTAAAAACACTTTTTTTCCGCAGCGGAACTGAGATAAAATTAAGAAAAAAGGAGAATAAACTAGGAAAAGAAATGAAAATAATCAATGCAAGAGAAATAAATAAGGGAAAACCCCGTGGGGCTAATAAACATGAAAGAAGAATGTTTGCCGTCGAGGAATTCCAACGGTGGAATTTAGCACTTGGTCCGGGGGAATTTCGATTATTTTCTAATTGCACGGGATATTGTCCAAGTCACTGTAAAAAATGCCTTAAGGCAAGAAAAAATACAAGAAAGTAGACTCGATATTACTTATAGTCTGACAACGAGGGGAAGTATCTGCTGGAAATTAATAAAAGTGTAAACTATTTATTTTTAGCCAGTCCTGCAAGTCTCGACCAGCTAAATTTGCTCCATTCGCTGCAGTAACATTTTTCAACAATAGTAAAGCTTTTTTTAGGGTTCCGTAGTCAAACTAGGAACCCTTATAGTTTCGCCATGTCCGTCCGTCCGTCCGTCCGTCACCAGTCTAGCTCAGAGACTCATAGTACTAGAAAGCTGTGATTTGGCATGAATATACATATTAGTCACGCCAACAAAGTGGTAAAATAAAAGGTCATGGCCCATAATCCTACCCGGTCAAAAAATGTTTGCGTACATGAACCAAATTGGTGGTAAATTATGCAGTTCTAACCCACACTTTATTTTAAGTAAATAGTATAAAAAAAACCATGGAGGTGATATGTAACAGTGCTAAGAAGATTGGCTAATAATATATCTTTGATTAGATAGTAATATGAAATCCCTACTTAATGTGGGTAGTTCAGTCTTCGTAGGTTTTTTGTTGTGATCTGTGTGTTCGATTTGATTATTTTGGCGTGTTTACTGGAGATTTTTTACACCTGCAGCCTTTTTGGACGATGTAACTTTAGATTTATACTTACATTGATGAAGTTGAACAAAACTTAAAAAAATCGCTTTATTGTTTTTTCTTTTATAATTACTAGTGCGACATATACCATTATAAAGTATACATATTTATCTTTAATTCCCGCCCTATTGCATGTACACCCTGGGTATAGTTTTCATACTAGGTGGGCCGTGACCTTTTGAAAAATATATTTTTTTAATGCACCTCCCCTACACGTAACGTGGGGATGCCTTTTTTTTTCTTGCCTACCTCATAGTGTGGGGTGTCGTTGGATAGGTCTTTCAAAAATATTGCGGGTTTGGAACAACAATTTTTCGATTAAGGGATCCGTTTATGAAATATTAAGCTTTAAAGCGCTATTTTTTGTTAGAGTGTCCCCCCCCCCCTCCCTACAGCCAAAACTACAAATACTAAAAATCTGAAAAAAATCTTCAACGAAAGCGCATATAACGAATTTTAAAGGAAAACTATCACGGCTAAGTAGACATGATTAGTTCCTGAGATACAGGCGACTAGTGTTTATACCTACCAAAATCGCCTATGATAACTATGATAGAAAAATTGTTAACGGGGGGGGCCTGCACGCGCGGGGGGAGTCGAACTGTCCATGTAATAAATCGAGCGACAACGGGTTTATAAAGCCTGTACCGAAAAGTTTTTTTACATACTATATTTATGATATTAATGAAACTATAATGAACAGCAAAGATATTTTATTTTAGTTATATTATGAAAAGTGTCTATTTACAAAAAATATAAAAAAATTATATTTTAAGAGTTTTGCGGCTGAACAAACGGATTTTTCTCCTCAAGCCTGCCATTAAGTTTTGCACAGTGGTTTCGGTGACTTTGTTGGCATGTTTTTTCCATTTTTTTTTTAAATCTGCCTCTGATGTTGCTGGTGAACCGTTCTTACGCAATTCTGCTTTGACTAATGCCCAATACCGCTCGATGGGTCGTAGCTGGGGGCAGTTCGGGGGGTTCATATCTTTGGACACACATTGCACGTTATTTGAAGCCAGACACTCTTGTGTGGCACGGGCATAATGTGCAGTAGCCAGATCGGGCCAAAACAGCACATTCCCTTCATGCTGCCTTATAAATGGTAAAATAAAACCTTTTATACATTTCTGGACATAAATATCTGCATTTATGGTACCTTTCACGATAAATGACCCAGTGCGTTTTCCGCAGGAACTTATTGCTTGCCATATCAAATATTTTTCTCCAAACTTCTCCATAAAAATATATTTATTTTGATCGTTTATATTAGCCCTTGATTCGGTTGTAAAGAATTGATCACCTGACAAAGTCGAAAAATCTTTTTTTACATACGTCTCATCGTCCATGAGAACGCATGCTCCGTTCATACTGCAAAGCAGCTTGTACAATTTTCTTGACCTTGTAACGGAACTATTGAATTGTTTTATCGACTGTTTTGGGGCTTTTACTTTTTTATAGGACTTTAAATTTTGACGTACTTTCGCTCTCTGGACCATAGATGTACTAGTTTTCAATTTTTTTGCCACGTCCCGCACCGATAAACTACAATTTTTCTTATAAGCAGTCACTATTTTCTTTTCTAAAGCTTTACTTGATGGACCTGTCGGGCGTCCACTTCGAGCTTTGTCTTGAATTCTGTATTCATTCAAGTATCGCTTAACTATATTTCGCACCGTTGCACGACTTACTTTCACCATTTTCCCGACCGCCGCAAAAGTTGAATCAGGATTTTCCAGATACGTTCGCAAAACATTTTCTCTCAGAGTTATTTTATGTCTTGAATTTTTGATTAAAACAATACCCAGCCTAAATTAACAATGTGAATTGATACATCAAAATGACACTTACTGAAAATTATAATCTGAAAAAAAAAAACATTTACCAGACAGTATTTTACTAATATGCAAACTTTGTAAAAAAACTTTTCGGTACGGGCCTTACCTATTAAAAATCATCTAAGACAGGGCCAAATAACTTGAAATAGAAAATTGGTTCATACATGTTGATTTTTGAGATGGTTTTTTGTGTTTGTCGTTACGGCTTCGGAACCCTAAACTGAGCATGGTCCGACATGCTCTTGCCCGGTTTTTTTTATGGCATGGAGAAGACAAACGAGCATACAGGCCACCTGATTGAAAGTAGAAACTGTGACCCATAGACATTCGCATTCATAAGACTGCAATGCAATCCTAAGACTGCAAATGCGTTGCGAACCCTGAGGACTAAGATGGAATGCCTCTATGCTAGTCATTTCACCGATTGTCTTATCCCCAAACCGGAACACAACAATGCAAACACTGCTGTTTGGCGGTAGGTTAATGGATAAGACGATGGTAGCGATCCGGACGGACCCTGCACAAGGCCCTACCACCCGCAAAGCTGCTATAATTGTGTCCTGCAGCGATTAAAATACAGTATGATCTTTTCGAAAATATTAGTTTGAATAAGTCTAGTAATAAAAGTCTAGAAATTGTATCACATGGCATAAAACCTTAAAATTATTAAAACAATGTGTTTTAATAAATATGCACTACCGCAGAATCCTAAACAATTGCGCGGTAAAATATTTCATAGCTACTTGTCAGATACTTGAAACTTGACTTTATTGTTAAAGTTTTTTTTTTAAAACAATACCTATGCTAATTTGGATATACCTAAGTAAATCAAATATCAAAATATAATAAGAAACTTCAAAACTTTTTCAATATCAATGTTTTAATAAAAAAGTTTGATTCGGTTTGAGTCCACAAAGAATTTAATTTTCTGTTGGAGTGCGAGGAGCGGCACCCTTTCTCAAGGAATATTAATAATGACTTTCACAATAATCTCTTGACAATAATTGTACAACTTTTATTAGAATTTGAATGCAGAAAACTTCGCTTTGCCTAATGAAAATCCTTGTTGATTATCTAAACAAGCTTTAGAAAATGTCTGTCAAAATATTGGGATTCCGGAGTGTTTTTCTTTAGTATAAAACGACATTCAAACTTCTTAAATTGAAAATGCCAAACTTTATAATAAACGATGCTTAATTAAATCTTACAATTGAAATCAAACATTTTTTCATAAAAGTACACGCAGTAATTATAAATTTATTTCTATTTAATGTACAAAGCAAACATTTTACTCTGTCCGCTCACAAAGTAACAATATACGATGTTTTTAAAAAAAAGTGTTTAACTTCGCTTCATTTTAATTGTATTTTGTGTCGAAAACCATTCAACAATTTAATCACTTACGAAAAACTAACACTCTTCCCTGAACATTTGGGCAAGTGTAAAAAAGGTCCAAACCCTAATAATTATTCCAAAAAAGGACTCCAGATGAACACCAAGGGATTACGGGAGAAGCTTCGCAAATAGCCTCAATACATAATGGATAGGATTCTGTCTGTGTAGAACCGGACCGCAAGGTTATGTAAAGAAAGGACGAAGAAAAGACATTTATTTTTACACTTAACATTTAGTGCTCGGCTTCCAAAAAAAAGACCCAAACGATAATGACACTGAAATTGTTAAATATGGTTAAATCACAGGTAGAATATGGGCCTTACCTAGCTATTTAGGAAGATGCACACTACTTTTTAACCAGTTTCCTTTTAGTTGCATCACAAAATTGATAACCTGGTTTTTATTGGTAGGTACTTACAGAGTTTACTTACACTATTTTTACACCAACGCAGCAGGAGTTTTATTCTATGCTGTATTTATCCCATCTTAAGCAGCGACCACACCAATGCTTAAAAAACGGTGTCGGTACGGAATCGCAGTGACGCGTCGTATTAGCACCGTTTTTGACGCACGCTCCCCACACCGCTGCTTAACGTTGCGTATATCACGGTACGTCAAAATTGACGCCATGTTATTACTATGACACATTCTTTTGTTTACGCACCGTCTGGGAATTTTGAGCACCGGTGTGGAGAGCGTGCGTCAAAATCGGTGCTAATACGACGCGTCACTGCAATTTCGTACCGTCACCGTTTTTTAAGCATTGGTGTGGTCAAATCAAATCAAATCAAATCAAAATCATTTATTGCGTGTCACATTTCGTTTACATTAGATGGAACTACAGACAGGTATGCATGTGACGCCCTGCAAGGGCACAGCAACACGAGAGGGCTAACCATTTAAATATCCTTATATTAAAGTCGCTGCTTTAATTTGATATTGTTATCGAATTGTTAACCTTCTGTTCACTTGAGAGTAGGAGCTGTCTTAATGTCAACATTGTGTTTACTGATTACGATATCGAAACAAGGTAGGATACAGAATAGAAGCACTCATCTTACTTTCTTTTAGACCGTTTTTTGTACCTCTTAGACATAAATTGAGGACTTATTTCTATTTTTCTTTTTTTTTACTATAAATATAGTCCTGCTTAAAACAGAAAAATATATAAACATTGTTTGTTTGAGGTAAAGGTTCTAAAGTCTCTTCTTGTCTAAAAATGATTCAAATATGAAAGATCGGATGAAAAGGCCTATTTCTTCCTTATATACACTAATTATAACTATCTACGTTAGATTACAACTTTTAAACCCAAAGGAAAAAAAATGCATTGGGTACATTTTGTTTTTAGCAAGAAATGTCAATGGAATGGAATGGAAATGATTACTTTTATTATGGAACTAAAATCGCTTTTAGATCATAAAAATTTAAGGTTTATTTTTCACAAGGCCACAACAAAACGGGTTAATTCCAAAAAATCGCATCAATAGATCTGAAAAATATTTCGTAATTTACATAATTATTAGGTTGTTATAGCAATGTACGTAGTGCCATAACATATATGTCAAAAATAAAATGATGATTTCAAAATGTTTCAAAAAACCGTAGATTTATGTTTTCCTCAATTTCTACTCAGAAATTGATGATCTTTCAGATGAGTATTGGTGTTTTGAGGAGATCGATCATACCTACTAGATATTTAAGTACGAGGCGTCGCCTATCATGCTACTGCCACTGATTATGCCAATCAGGGGGGCTTGCAACACTGCATTGTGGTATAGTCCTACCCTCCCCTGTTGAGAAAAATAAACGAAACTTGGGAGTCTAATTATCATACTAGACATCGGACTTATAACTAAAAAAAAAGAAGCCTTGCAGCCGGGGTAGTTCTAACATTGGACAGACGCGCACTATCGCAGAAAGAGTCAAGGAGCATATTGCAGCTGTCAAGAACAGGTTAGCAAGTCTGCTGTACTGGAGCATTTTTTGGAGCCAGGACCAAACCATTGGATTGAACTACATAATCCCAAAATCCTCTCAACGGAGCGGAACTTCTATAGTAGAATAGTAGATACGTGAAGTGGTAGAAATTATGAAACACCACCACTCTACCCCCAGCCCTCTTCAACCTGCTCGTCCCCACGACCGAAACGTCGAGGTTTATATAATTTATTTACTAAAACTTTTTTGCACAATTCAAAAGTAAAAATTCGCTACCAGTAAACCATATCGACGGCAGCAAAGAATAAACGGACAACTACACTTTTGACAAATTTCGGAAGGAACGTTTATTATTATTTTTGCAGAATGAAAGTGCTTGAAATTTCTCAGTAAATATGTCCCGGCTTATGATTAAAATCTGTTTTTGAGAGTATTAATAAAAAAAAACTAGAAATTTTAAGAAGTGTTAATAATTAATAACGAAAAATATTTCCTTTCAATTTGGCCTTAAAAGCAAGCTTTGATACTGAGTTGATTTTTGATACTACAAACTGATTACGATTAAACTAATTGTTATACTTAACTTGAAAAATAATAATTAAGGTGAGTTACGAGTATGTTGTTTAGTTTATAAGAAAAAAAAATAACATGCAAAAGGTTGGTTTAACTGATTCATTATTTAAAAATATATATTATTTCAGTTGTCTTATTTAACGCATTTTCTCATTAAGTTGCAACGTAATTCGAGACAACTACAACAAAACGATAACTAGTGTCTCTTGGTACAAATAAAAGTAATGTATACTATTAGATTGAAAATTTAATGGCATTTTAAACACTTTTATTTAACAGAAAATGATACAAATGGGTTTTAGCCATCCCAGGTATAAACAGACAAGTGGCTGTTATCTCACTTATTTATTTTTCTCGCCCGGCGTACTTAAAGACATCTGCATTATTTCGGTAAAAAAACAAAGCTAATTTGGATTATTACGACAGAAAATATCATGTTTTTATACAAAAACCGCTGTATCCTAAAGTTGTGATTTTGTAGATATCCGTTTACTCTTTGCTGCCGTCGATATGGTTAACAGAGAATAACCAATGCAGATTCAGATTCAGATTCAGATTTTACTACTCAATATAACACAGTATAAATTACATTACATGTCAAGTTATATGCAGTTACATTGAGGTCGTGAGAAATAGATAAAAATCATTATAATAAAAATAAATAGTAAAAGTATAAAATATAAAAAATTACAACACAAATACAAAGTATATTAAAAATTCGAAGTCAATCTTACTTAATTGGAAATCTAAACTGTATTGAAAACTTAATTAAATACCTACCGTTTTTACGCGATTAAGCCCCGTTTAAGATTTATTACAGTATACAAACTAATAATACAGGGTATACAGCCAGGGTCAAGTTACACTCGAACTAAAAGGTCAAAAGGTCGCGGCTTCACAATGGGGGGTGGGGGTCACTACCGAGTTCCCAGGTGTCTATAAACTGGTCAACTAGTTAACAAAGTTGTCATGTTAGACGTAATATTAGAAGAATTAACAGGATTATGTATGTAAACTCTTTTTTTTATTAAGGCAAAAAAAGAGAAGTTTCGAAATCACGAGTTTGGCATTTCGTCGGCTAAGCAATGTCAAGATTCTGAAACATTGGTTAAAGATTATTTAGTGTACGACACTGGCGATGAAGATAAACTATTTAGCACAAATTCGACACAATAATTACTTCAATATACAACATTATAATTTGTTTGACTTTAACTGTTATGTACACGGTAAATAAAATATTGGACCAACAGCGTGATGGACGAATTACCATAATGGATGAATCGGAAATATGAACCAATTGCTTGATAGACGAATTGCGATATGGACGATTCGCAAGATGTACCAACTGCGTGATGGACGAATAGCGATATGGACGACTCGCAAGACGAACCAACAGCGTCCAAGACGAATTGCTATATTATGGACAAATCGCAATATGGACTTACTGCGTAATAAAAACTTCAAAATGTATTTAGAATTGCGATTTAGATGAACTGCGTAGGTACTTGACAAATGGCTCTTTTGTGGGGTCAGGTTTAGTTGGTTTGACTTGCATAAGAGCGACTTCAAATTAGTTAAGGAATTTTGTTCGTTTTGGGTAAAAATTGGATCATGCTGCCAATTTCACCCCAAGCTGCAATTTAATATGTAAAACGGTTTTAATTAACCTTTTTCGAACAATGACTCAGTTGTGGTGTCATGTCTTTGACAAGTATCAAACTTATGTCAAACCGAATGTTAATAGAAATAGAAAAATATTCAAAGATATTATGTTTGGTGGTTAAAAAGTGGGCCAAATGTCGCTCGGGATCTAAAAACTAAGTACTAGTATTTCTGTCGTTGTACGACTGATTTTTCTTTAGAGATGACGACGTTCTATTTTTTTGAGTTTCAAGGAAATAGTAGGTATACATTTCACCCATGAAAATCGATATTTACTGAGTGGAAAACTAAATAATAGCTTTACACTTAGGTATATGCGGACAAGTTGTGGACAAAGGGAAATTCTGTTCAATTCTGCTTGAGTGCGAGCGAGAAATATCCTAGATTCCACTGAATAACATTGCGGTGTTGAGTATGCTTTAAAATTAGATTCCATCCACATTATTATGACCGAAAAATTGTATTGTGTATTGTATACGTAAGGTTAATTCTGTTTTTCTCTAAAACAACGGACGGTCGGACGATCGAGCGAAATCGCAGCGGCGAGTTTAGGTTGTCCCATCAGAGCAAACAAAACACGTTTTAGCGAGTGCATTTTCAATTAAGTAGCCTAATACGTTCGGTCCATCGACAGAAACCATGCTGCTAAATTGAAAATGCACGCGCTAAAATATGTTTCTTTCGCACTGACGGGACTACTTAAACTCGCGGCTTGGACATTCACTCGTTCGTCCGTCCGACCGTCGTTGTTGAGAGAATCACTACCCAGGTATCCATCCATATTGTGCATACTATCTTCCACCGCGTCTGTTCATTTTGTTGGTATGTTCGCGGTGATCTCAAAAAATACGGAACGGATTTTCATGCGGTTTTCACCATCAGTTACATAAGTAATTTTTCACAGAAGGAACTTATGCATAACAAATTCGGGTTTATTAACGAATGTTCAAAACGTATATTAAACTATCAAATACTGAACTCCTTATAAATACCAACCCTAACATGGAATCCCTCTAAGCTAACAATCCGGACAAAAAGTGAACAAGGTCCCACCGTCACTAATTACAAACTTTGAGAAAGGTACAATTTTTTTTTTTTTATATACCAAACTTTGAGCGCAATCACCACTAGTTTAGGCGAAAATTATCGATATCGTCATTCAATTTTGCTCCGAAAATTCCGTTGTTTGGACGTTGGTTTCCATGATGCATGATCCATAGGAATAGCAATTAACTATGTTGTGTTTATTGCTCGCAGTGTGTAATAAGTTTTTCGGGTTAAGAAGTATTATCCATGTCTTCCCGTCGATGTCGTAAAAGCCGACTAAGGGAATAAAGGTTGGTAGTACTGTTAGGCGATGGGCTTTGAACCTGTCACTAATGATGCACTGGTAAAAATCTTAGCCTAAGTGTGCAAAATGTGGTTACAGAATTATCAACAAGGTTTTTAGATTGGAAATTCTGTAGCTCTGCCTACCCCACTCTGGGAATAATGGCGTGGGTTTATGTCTAAATGTAAGTACTCTATGTTCTTTTCCCGGACTCAAGCAATCTCTATACGACATTTCATCGAAATTGGTTCAGCGGTTTAACCGTGAAAGCGTAACAGACTAACAAACAGTTAATTTCGCATTTTTAATATTATTATGGATTAACCGTTTTATACTAAGAAATCATGAATTGAACAACACCCTAGAAACGGAACCATCCGTGCCCGTCAGTCCGTGTGTCAGTACGTATTTGTAAATGTTGTGAGATATTTGCTATCGGCCAAAATAGCTTAAATTTCCAAACGGAACCCTAGCAATTTCTTCTATCTGTCTGTCTGTATGCCTGCCTAACCTTTCCAAATCTTTATCAGGTATTTTCCACCGGCATTGAGGGAACTCCTCAAATATTATAGGCATACATTATAGCGATTTTAGTATTGTATCAGTCCACTTTAGTTAAAAGATGTTCCACATATGACGAACGGAACTTCCCAGTGGTACCTTTTTTAAGGGTGGTGATAAGATATTTCGATTATGATTGAGTGACTACGACGAAGCACATAAATTAAATGAATTTATTATTATTTAGTCATACGAAAGAGACGCCGTGGTGCGGTTCTTCTTACAAAACCCGAATGAAAGTGTCCGGGCTGCAAGCCGCATTCTCGAATTAGACCGCAACTTTGTTCATGTTACCCTAAAATCCGCAAATTTATATCCGTTCCACCTACAGAAGGTGCAACAAATGCTGCTGTGCGGTTTGCCAGCGCGGGTTCGCTTTTGTGGAACGACGAATTGCGATATGGACGACTCGCAAGATGATCCAACTGCGTGATGGACGAATCGCAATATGGACTTACTGCGTAAGAAACACTTCAAAAATTTATATCGAATTGCGATTTGGATGAACTGCGTACTTGACAGAGCCGTTTTAACGTGAAAGAGTAACAAACATCCATCCATACTATCAAAATTTCAAGTTTTTTTTTTTTTTTTTCCCCGCGCCGACTTCAACAGCTACTACCGCCGGGTTATGGCGTTTCCACGAATTAGTGATTTCGCCAGTGTCAAGTGTATATAAGTATAAATCAATATAGCAATAAAATACAATCCAATCTCCTCTGGGAAGATTGGGGGCAACGTTGTTCGGTAGTTTGTAGGACAGAGGTCAAGATAGTTTTAACCTATGTACCACTTCGAGTCCACTTGTAACGAGAAGAAAGATGCCAGATACGCGAAATAAGTCCAAGTTTTCAATCACTGTGCAACACAATGGCATAAAAAGTACAAATCACTATCAGAAAGTTCTGGATCTTGGGTACCCGAAACCGATGTGCATGCGTGCATCATGACGATGTATGAATGTGGAAGAAGCGAAAGAGATTTGTCAGGATCGTAGCGGGTGGAAATAAGTGGTCTCTGCTTACACCGCTGGGAAACAGGCGTGATTTAATGTTTGGATGTATGTATGTATGTTCTGGAAGTAGACCACGCGGCCATCCGTTTAAGAGCTACGGTGCCACAGACAGATACACACACACACACACTGACTTACACGTCAAACTTATAACAATCCTCTTTTTTGTGTCGGGGGTTAAAAATGGTGGGAAATAAATGGGTCAGTCACACTGAAGTCGGCTTTTGGAATTTATTATTGTTTTGTCACACAGATGAAAGAGACGCCGTGGTCCGGTTCTTCTTACGAAACCCGAATGAAAGTGTCCGGGCAGCAAGCCGCATTCTTGACTTAGACTGCAACTTTGTACATATTACCCTAAAATCCGCAAATTTATATCCGTTCCACCTACAGAAGGTGCAACAAATGCAGCCGTGCGATTTGCCAGCGCGGGTTCGCTTTTGTGAGTGGCTTTTGCAGGACCGGGAGCGGAACATCCTGTGGATGGATGAGTCCACTTTCACTCGTCGGTAAAAACCCCCCCGAATGGAACTTCCCAGTGGTACCTTTTTTAAGGGCGGTGATAAGATATCTCGAATATGATTGTTGAGTGACCATGACGAAGCACATAAATTAAAGTGATTTAATATGATGGGTGGTGGGCGTGCGATGGATGGATAAGCTCCCAAAAGCTCAATATTTCAAAAACGGCTAAGCCAATTTTGATAAAAAATGTCTAAGAACCACCGCCAAAAAACCTGCATTCAAATAAAAAACACCGCATCCTAATCGGTTCATCCGTTTAAGAGCTACGGTGCCACAGACAGACACACACACAGACTTACACTTCAAACTTATGCAACTCCTCTTTTTTGCGTCGGGGGTTAAAAATGGTGGGAAATAAATGGGTCAGTCACACTGAAGTCGGCTTTTGGTTTTCAACACATTAAATTTGTTTTGTGATATCTATACGGATTTAAGTTAAATTAAATGAATTTATTATTATTTTGTCATACAGATGAAAGAGACGCCGTGGTGCGGTTCTTCTTACAAAACCCGAATGAAAGTGTCCGGGCTGCAAGCCGCATTCTCGAATTAGACCGCAACTTTGTTCATGTTACCCTAAAATCCGCAAATTTATATCCGTTCCACCTACAGAAGGTGCAACAAATACTGCCGTGCGATTTGCCAACGCGGGTTCGCTTTTGTGGAACGACGAATTGCGATATGGACGACTCGCAAGATGATCCAACTGCGTGATGGACGAATCGCAATATGGACTTACTGCGTAAGAAACACTTCAAAAATTTATATCGAATTGCGATTTGGATGAACTGCGTACTTGACAGAGCCATTTTAACGTGAAAGAGTAACAAACATCCATCCATACTAACAAACTTTCGGGTTTTTTTTTTTTTTTTTTTCCCCGCGGCGACTTCAACAGCTACTACCGCCGGGCTATGGCGTTTCCACGATTTAGTGATTTCGCCAGTGTCAAGTGTATATAAGTATAAATCAATATAGCAATAAAATACAATCCAATCTTCTCTGGGAAGATTGGGGGCAACGTTGTTCGGTAGTTTGTAGGACAGAGGTCAAGATAGTTTTAACCTATGTACCATTTCGAGTCCACTTGTAACGAGAAGAAAGATGCCAGATACGCGAAATAAGTCCAAGTTTTCAATCACTGTGCAACACAATGGCATAAAAAGTACAAATCACTATCAGAAAGTTCTGGATCTTGGGTACCCGAAACCGATGTGCATGCGTGCATCATGACGATGTATGAATGTGGAAGAAGCGAAAGAGATTTGTCAGGATCGTAGCGGGTGGAAATAAGTGGTCTCTGCTTACACCGCTGGGAAACAGGCGTGATTTAATGTTTGGATGTATGTATGTATGTTCTGGAAGTAGACCACGCGGCCATCCGTTTAAGAGCTACGGTGCCACAGACAGATACACACACACACACACTGACTTACACGTCAAACTTATAACAATCCTCTTTTTTGTGTCGGGGGTTAAAAATGGTGGGAAATAAATGGGTCAGTCACACTGAAGTCGGCTTTTGGAATTTATTATTGTTTTGTCACACAGATGAAAGAGACGCCGTGGTCCGGTTCTTCTTACGAAACCCGAATGAAAGTGTCCGGGCAGCAAGCCGCATTCTTGACTTAGACTGCAACTTTGTACATATTACCCTAAAATCCGCAAATTTATATCCGTTCCACCTACAGAAGGTGCAACAAATGCAGCCGTGCGATTTGCCAGCGCGGGTTCGCTTTTGTGAGTGGCTTTTGCAGGACCGGGAGCGGAACATCCTGTGGATGGATGAGTCCACTTTCACTCGTCGGTAAAAACCCCCCCGAATGGAACTTCCCAGTGGTACCTTTTTTAAGGGCGGTGATAAGATATCTCGAATATGATTGTTGAGTGACCATGACGAAGCACATAAATTAAAGTGATTTAATATGATGGGTGGTGGGCGTGCGATGGATGGATAAGCTCCCAAAAGCTCAATATTTCAAAAACGGCTAAGCCAATTTTGATAAAACATGTCTAAGAACCACCGCCAAAAAACCTGCATTCAAATAAAAAACACCGCATCCTAATCGGTTCATCCGTTTAAGAGCTACGGTGCCACAGACAGACACACACACAGACTTACACTTCAAACTTATGCAACTCCTCTTTTTTGCGTCGGGGGTTAAAAATGGTGGGAAATAAATGGGTCAGTCACACTGAAGTCGGCTTTTGGTTTTCAACACATTAAATTTGTTTTGTGATATCTATACGGATTTAAGTTAAATTAAATGAATTTATTATTATTTTGTCATACAGATGAAAGAGACGCCGTGGTGCGGTTCTTCTTACAAAACCCGAATGAAAGTGTCCGGGCTGCAAGCCGCATTCTCGAATTAGACCGCAACTTTGTTCATGTTACCCTAAAATCCGCAAATTTATATCCGTTCCACCTACAGAAGGTGCAACAAATACTGCCGTGCGATTTGCCAACGCGGGTTCGCTTTTGTGGAACGACGAATTGCGATATGGACGACTCGCAAGATGATCCAACTGCGTGATGGACGAATCGCAATATGGACTTACTGCGTAAGAAACACTTCAAAAATTTATATCGAATTGCGATTTGGATGAACTGCGTACTTGACAGAGCCATTTTAACGTGAAAGAGTAACAAACATCCATCCATACTAACAAACTTTCGGGTTTTTTTTTTTTTTTTTTTCCCCGCGGCGACTTCAACAGCTACTACCGCCGGGCTATGGCGTTTCCACGATTTAGTGATTTCGCCAGTGTCAAGTGTATATAAGTATAAATCAATATAGCAATAAAATACAATCCAATCTTCTCTGGGAAGATTGGGGGCAACGTTGTTCGGTAGTTTGTAGGACAGAGGTCAAGATAGTTTTAACCTATGTACCATTTCGAGTCCACTTGTAACGAGAAGAAAGATGCCAGATACGCGAAATAAGTCCAAGTTTTCAATCACTGTGCAACACAATGGCATAAAAAGTACAAATCACTATCAGAAAGTTCTGGATCTTGGGTACCCGAAACCGATGTGCATGCGTGCATCATGACGATGTATGAATGTGGAAGAAGCGAAAGAGATTTGTCAGGATCGTAGCGGGTGGAAATAAGTGGTCTCTGCTTACACCGCTGGGAAACAGGCGTGATTTAATGTTTGGATGTATGTATGTATGTTCTGGAAGTAGACCACGCGGCCATCCGTTTAAGAGCTACGGTGCCACAGACAGATACACACACACACACACTGACTTACACGTCAAACTTATAACAATCCTCTTTTTTGTGTCGGGGGTTAAAAATGGTGGGAAATAAATGGGTCAGTCACACTGAAGTCGGCTTTTGGAATTTATTATTGTTTTGTCACACAGATGAAAGAGACGCCGTGGTCCGGTTCTTCTTACGAAACCCGAATGAAAGTGTCCGGGCAGCAAGCCGCATTCTTGACTTAGACTGCAACTTTGTACATATTACCCTAAAATCCGCAAATTTATATCCGTTCCACCTACAGAAGGTGCAACAAATGCAGCCGTGCGATTTGCCAGCGCGGGTTCGCTTTTGTGAGTGGCTTTTGCAGGACCGGGAGCGGAACATCCTGTGGATGGATGAGTCCACTTTCACTCGTCGGTAAAAACCCCCCCGAATGGAACTTCCCAGTGGTACCTTTTTTAAGGGCGGTGATAAGATTATACCTCGAATATGATTGTTGAGTGACCATGACGAAGCACATAAATTTTAGTGATTTAATATGATGGGTAGTGGGCGTGCGATGGATGGATAAGCTCCCAAAAGCTCAATATCTCAAAAACGGCTAAGCCAATTTTGATCACCGCATCCTAATCGGTTCATCCGTTTTAGAGCTACTGTGCCTCAGACAGACACACACACAGACTTACACTTCAAACTTATGCAACTCCTCTTTTTTGCGTCGGGGGTTAAAAATGGTGGGAAATAAATGGGTCAGTCTTACTGAAGTCGGCTTTTGGTTTTCAACACATTAAATTTGTTTTGTGATATCTACGGATTTAAGTTAAATTAAATGAATTTATTATTATTTTGTCATACAGATGAAAGAGACGCCGTGGTGCGGTTCTTCTTACGAAACCCGAATGAAAGTGTCCGGGCTGCAAGCCGCATTCTCGAATTAGACCGCAACTTTGTTCATGTTACCCTAAAATCCGCAAATTTATATCCGTTCCACCTACAGAAGGTGCAACAAATGCTGCCGTGCGATTTGCCAACGCGGGTTCGCTTTTGTGGAACGACGAATTGCAATATGGACGACTCGCAAGATGATCCAACTGCGTGATGGACGAATCGCAATATGGACTTACTGCGTAAGAAACACTTCAAAAATTTATATCGAATTGCGATTTGGATGAACTGCGTACTTGACAGAGCCATTTTAACGTGAAAGAGTAACAAACATCCATCCATACTAACAAACTTTCGGGTTTTTTTTTTTTTTTTTTTTCCCCGCGGCGACTTCAACAGCTACTACCGCCGGGCTATGGCGTTTCCACGATTTAGTGATTTCGCCAGTGTCAAGTGTATATAAGTATAAATCAATATAGCAATAAAATACAATCCAATCTTCTCTGGGAAGATTGGGGGCAACGTTGTTCGGTAGTTTGTAGGACAGAGGTCAAGATAGTTTTAACCTATGTACCATTTCGAGTCCACTTGTAACGAGAAGAAAGATGCCAGATACGCGAAATAAGTCCAAGTTTTCAATCACTGTGCAACACAATGGCATAAAAAGTACAAATCACTATCAGAAAGTTCTGGATCTTGGGTACCCGAAACCGATGTGCATGCGTGCATCATGACGATGTATGAATGTGGAAGAAGCGAAAGAGATTTGTCAGGATCGTAGCGGGTGGAAATAAGTGGTCTCTGCTTACACCGCTGGGAAACAGGCGTGATTTAATGTTTGGATGTATGTATGTATGTTCTGGAAGTAGACCACGCGGCCATCCGTTTAAGAGCTACGGTGCCACAGACAGATACACACACACACACACTGACTTACACGTCAAACTTATAACAATCCTCTTTTTTGTGTCGGGGGTTAAAAATGGTGGGAAATAAATGGGTCAGTCACACTGAAGTCGGCTTTTGGAATTTATTATTGTTTTGTCACACAGATGAAAGAGACGCCGTGGTCCGGTTCTTCTTACGAAACCCGAATGAAAGTGTCCAGGCAGCAAGCCGCATTCTTGACTTAGACTGCAACTTTGTACATATTACCCTAAAATCCGCAAATTTATATCCGTTCCACCTACAGAAGGTGCAACAAATGCAGCCGTGCGATTTGCCAGCGCGGGTTCGCTTTTGTGAGTGGCTTTTGCAGGACCGGGAGCGGAACATCCTGTGGATGGATGAGTCCACTTTCACTCGTCGGTAAAAACCCCCCCGAATGGAACTTCCCAGTGGTACCCTTTTTTAAGGGCGGTGATAAGATATCTCGAATATGATTGTTGAGTGACCATGACGAAGCACATAAATTAAAGTGATTTAATATGATGGCTGGTGGGCGTGCGATGGATGGATAAGCTCCCAAAAGCTCAATATTTCAAAAACGGCTAAGCCAATTTTGATAAAACATGTCTAAGAACCACCGCCAAAAAACCTGCATTCAAATAAAAAACACCGCATCCTAATCGGTTCATCCGTTTAAGAGCTACGGTGCCACAGACAGACACACACACAGACTTACACTTCAAACTTATGCAACTCCTCTTTTTTGCGTCGGGGGTTAAAAATGGTGGGAAATAAATGGGTCAGTCACACTGAAGTCGGCTTTTGGTTAAAAATATGGTGGTACGCCGACTTTTGGTTTTCAAAACATTTGTTTTGTGATATCTACGGATTTAAGTTAAATTAAATGAATTTATTATTATTTAGTCATACGAAAGAGACGCCGTGGTGCGGTTCTTCTTACGAAACCCGAATGAAAGTGTCCTGGCTGCAAGCCGCATTCTCAACTTAGACCGCAACTTTGTACATTGTAATGTATAATTTTTAGGCGTGAATTAACGTCTCACCGATGCACAAATTTATTCCATTTCTTGTCAACTTGTTAAGTTGGTATCTTAAATTTATCTTATAATCTATGGTGAATTCAACTAATAGTGGACCTGTGTCAAAAAACTACTGAATCTGTGGCACATGCACCCGGTGTTGCAAGGGTCATGTCTTGATCTCCTCGTTAGTAAGTAAACCCAGGGCACTGTATTAGTATTGTAGTAATTCCTCAGTCGTTTCAGGGTTCCAGCATATTTAATGACAGACGAAAACCCGAGTTTGCTACCTTTAAGTAAATATCCACTATTATCTGTACCCGTGTTGACGTTTGGTTTTTACCCCGATATGTGGAGGTTTACAACATTTGGAAAGTGGTATTGATCTAGATATCGATTTGGGCAAGTCAGGATCGGTGGCTTTCTTTTTCTAATAAGCCGGCGAGCTAACTACATCTATTTATTTAATACTGGAGAATTACCTACCATATCTCCTTCCCTTGTAAGTGTTTCGACGTTGGCTTGAAGTGTCTTGAATTATTATTGTGTATCGTGTCGGTTTTGACCACGCATTCTTATATTCCAGTTACCGGCAGTCCACGTAGTATTACTACATAACCTATTACCTACGTGGCTATTATTACAACGAAGGTAAGTGCTTAGCGTTCTTTCTATCTTCGAAGCCGTGTTGTGTGTCAAGTGTTTACCTAAAGTGATGTTCATATTTCAGCTTTTACTGAATACCGGCGGAGTACGCCAAAGAGCACTTGTGCCACGTCCTACAACGGATCTTACGGCGTTCCGGAGTTGACATTGGTTAACACAAACCGTAAGCAAGGCCATAATCCTCCAACAGGTCAGTCTCTTTACTTATTTTGCAAGGTTTTGAGGTTATAACTTCTGTGCCACGTCATGTCTGTCTCGTACTTCTATTCCCTTGCTAAACATATCCAGCAAAACCTGCTTGGAACACGCACGCCGCGCACGGTGAACTATTTGAATTATCCTGCAAGGATCTAATGGTGTTTTACTAAATTTAACCTGCGTTTGAACACTTAATGCCTTCTTGCACCGGCTATAAACCATGAGGCTCTCTTATGCCTAGCGAACTGCTGAGTCACCTCCAGAAGCATCATGCCGCATTCTAAATTAACCCTTTCAACCTATCTAATTAACTTCTTCTGCATTGCCTGCGCATTGGTCGCTTACCCCTACTCCCGGACCATTCCAGGAGGTGCTTTGTACGGGCCTAGAGCTAGGCCACGCCAGTACATCCGGCGAGGTGCCCACGTGTCCACCTACAGAAGGTGCAACAAATGCTGCTGTGCGGTTTGCCAGCGCGGGTTCGCTTTTGTGGAACGACGAATTGCGATATGAACGACTCGCAAGATGATCCAACTGCGTGATGGACGAATCGCAATATGGACTTACTGCGTAAGAAATACTTCAAAAATTTATTTCGAATTGCGATTTGGATGAACTGCGTACTTGACAGACTTACACTATACACACACTATACACACTAACTTATGCAACTCCTCTTTTTTGCGTCGGGGGTTAAAAATGGTGGGAAATAAATGGGTCAGTCACACTGAAGTCGGCTTTTGGTTAAAAATATGGTGGTACGCCGACTTTTGGTTTTCAAAACATTAAATTTGTTTTGTGATATCTACGGATTTAAGTTAAATTAAATGAATTTATTATTATTTTGTCATACAGATGAAAGAGACGCCGTGGTGCGGTTCTTCTTACGAAACCCGAATGAAAGTGTCCGGGCTGCAAGCGGCATTCTTGAATTAGACCACAACTTTGTTCATGTTACCCTAAAATCCGCAAATTTATATCAGTTCCACCTACAGAAGATGCAACAAATGCTGCCGTGCGATTTGCCAGCGCGGGTTCGCTTTTGTGAGTGGCTTTTGCAGGATCGGGAGCGGAACGTCCTGTGGACGGATGAGTCCACTTTTACTCGTGGGGGTTTTTACCGACGTGTAAAAGAGACCTCATGTGGCCTATTTACTGAATAAATACCATGTAAACAATGTCCTGGCTGCAAGCCGCTCTCTCGACTTAGACCGCAACTTTGTACATATTACCCTAAAATCCGCAAATTTATATCCGTTCCACCTACAGAAGATGCAACAAATGCTGCCGTGCGATTTGCCAGCGCGGGTTCGCTTTTGTGAGTGGCTTTTGCAGGATCGGGAGCGGAACGTCCTGTGGACGGATGAGTCCACTTTTACTCGTGGGGGTTTTTACCGACGTGTAAAAGAGACCTCATGTGGCCTATTTACTGAATAAATACCATGTAAACAATGTCCTGGCTGCAAGCCGCTCTCTTGACTTAGACCGCAACTTTGTACATATTACCCTAAAATCCGCAAATTTATATCCGTTCCACCTACAGAAGGTGCAACAAATGCTGCCGTGCGATTTGCCAGCGCGGGTTCGCGTTTGTAAGTGGCTTTTGCAGGATCGGGAGCGGAACATCCTGTGGACGGATGAATCCACTTTTACTCGTGGGGGTTTTTACCGACGTGTAAAAGAGCCCTCATGTGGCCTATTTACTGAATAAACCATGTAAACAACGTATGGTGTCAGGTCATTGACCTTGAACTTAGAATTTTGACGTTAGTTACTACGAACGTTTGGAGTAGTATAATATCAGCGTCAAAATGTCAAGGTCGAGATATCGGCTGCGATACATCAAGTAACAAAATTAATATAATGAATCCTTCTTTTTTTTACATATACAGAAACAAAAATGAACCATACCCCCGTGATCAGAATCGTGCGAACTATTACCCCGCCAAATATGTCAAACCCTTTCCAAGACACCCTGTATATTATCGAAGTAGATAAATCTTTTTCGCATCTTATAGATACTGACTACGATACATTCCGAGCTTGAAATAAGCATCAAAAATTAAAAAAAAAATACAATTTGCAGTTTTCCTGTCTCAACTTGAAAAGATATTTAGTCTCTTATCAGCGCTACTTTGTAAATCTAGATAATTTCACCGCCTAGTACGCAACCTACTAAAAGGAGTAGTATCTCACATTTACATCCAAGCATTTCTTTAGCCTTTGTTCTAGCTGACGGGGCGCTTTCTAGTGCCTCTCGCTTGAAGGCCAAGAAACTCCTAACTGCCACGTTTAACCCTTCATAATCGTCAAACGAACCTACACCGTAAGCTTAAAGTTGAAAGTCTATATTGCAACGGTGAGAAGACGAGAAAATCGTTTTACTATGCCTAAGAGAATAGAAACGAAGTAACAGGCGTTTTTGAACGGTACTTTAAAATTGCAGCGTCCCTTTGGCTCGATAAACGTAACTTTTTTGTTTTAGGGTTTACTTAATGTAGGAAATTCAGAACGATGCATGATTTTGTATGACCAGTTCGTAAATTGTACTTAAGTACTGTATATTTTTAGGAAAAAAGGTTAAACAGTTCCAAAAAAGCTAAGCTAAGGGTGAAAGCTAATACTTTATTTAATTGGTGGAAATACCCTTTAATCCTATTAAGGCCTTTCATTCTATAAATTTCAATTTTCCTTTTTGTCATAAATTCTCCTTTAACCAGGTTTCTTTTCCACTTCCTGCAGACTAAAAGAGGACTTTCAGTTCCAGCTCACCAGGCCTGAAGAAGTAGAATCCTGGTGTAGAAGCCAATATCTGTATTTTATAAAGTTGACCGGTTTTTAAAGCATGTTTTATTTACTTTGAACTAATTTGCATTGTGCAGACAGTCGTGATCAAATTAAAAGACAGTGCTTTGTGAATTGATGTTAAAAGAATTAACAATAATCCCTAAGTAATAGGGTTGGCAGCGGCGTAAATCTAGTTTATAACAATATTGGATATTGCTATCTGCTCGAATAGACCAGCTGACCGTTCGCGAACTGCTATCACACCGATTTAACATTATTATATTGATTGAGTCTACAAACATTTTAATGTACACCGTGTCCAATAAGTTTGGATACAATATGTTTCGCACTGGTATAAAATACCTGAAGCTCGAAATAAATTGTTCTATTTATAAAATTGAAATATATATTTACAGAAACAAGATACAGTAATGTCAAATGTCTACCACATCTCATTCATATTTAGTTAAAACACGATGAAGCAATTTCGAGAAATAATTGTTACCAAATACCGTAATGGCGAGTGCCCTAGTGACATTTTCAAAGCGATGAAATCTCTTGGAATCAAACGTGATTTTGTTTATAAAACATTAAAACGATTCAAAGAAACCTCCTCAACGGAAGATCGTAGGAGATCGGGTCGGCCACGATCAGCGAGAACAGATCGGGTAGTCAAAATTGTGAGGGAGCGAATTAGACGTCAAAACCATCGCTCCATTCAAAAACTAGCAGCCGACTTGAATATTTCAAGAGGATCTGTCCATAACATTTTGAGATATGATCTCGGGTGTTACGCGTACAAGAAACGTAAAGTTCATGGACTTTCCCAGGCGTCTAAGCAGAAGAGGGCCGAGCGATCAAATACGATACTTTCGTGGCACGCTGGGGATGAGTTCGTTTTCTCAGATGAAAAACTGTTTGTTTTAGAGCAATCCCACAATGCTCAAAATAATCGGTTGTGGGCGGCAAAGATGACAGATATTCCAGAGAATCAGAAATACGTTCCAAGATTTCAGGGTGCCCCCTCAGTAATGGTTTGGGGAGCAGTGTGTACGCGGGGCAAACTTCCGCTGATATTCATCGATAAAGGTGTTAAAATCAACGCTGAATATTACAAAACCGAAGAAAGTTGTTGCTCCTAATTTTCAACGCATGTTTGGAGATGATTATTACATTTTTCAACAGGATGGAGCACCTTCCCATACCGCAAACAGCGTTTTGAGCCTGGTGTAAGGCTAATTTAACCGATTTCTTACCGAAGAATGAATGGCCCCCCAGCTCTCCGGATCTCAATTGTTTGTTTTTTTTTGTATGGTCGTATATGCTATATAAACTGAATAATTATAAAATATCAAATTTGGACCAATTAAAAAAATATATCGAGCTTATTTGGGATGAAATGCCTATGGAAGCAGTGCGTGCCGCATGTGACGGGTTTGAGAAACGTTTAAGGCTGGTTCGGAAACTTAAAGGCGGAGTAATTCCAAAACATTTATTGTAAATAATTGTTATTTGTTTATTTTTAATATAATATGCTTTTCATGTCATTTGGTATCGTGTAGTTATTTTTATTATATTTCATAGTTGTATCCAAATATATTGGACACGGTGTAGTTATATATAAATGAATCCTTGTTTCCTTTCGCCACACCACAACTCAAAAATGACTTGACCGATTTGCATTATTTCTTCTTTGTTGTGTTCCTAATTATCAGGACAAGGTTTGTTTGAAACAAAAATTACATTCAGACGATGCGAGGAACGGGCAGTAATTTTGTAACTTAAAAAAAATTTTTGACATTGATAATGTCCAAATATGACTTATTTTATCCTTCGTAACTGAACTAGCAATTTAAATAAGTAAAATTCATTAGATTATGTAGAGTACTAGGAACTCCTCGTAAACGCTCAAGTTTAAAATTGTAACATCAAGTATTTATTTATTTATATAATTATATATAACAAAGTAGTTGGAAAATAAAATATTGTTTGACAAAGCGTTCAAACAACCTTTACCTACAGTGAGATGCCAATAAGTTTTATATTTATTATAAATAGCATATAAGGCATCAGTACGGTGTAAAGGGCGTCTCCTATTATCCCTTTCCTCGTCTTACAAGCCCATGCTATGTAATACGATTAACGCTACAATAATTCATGCCCGGCCATTAATCCGCGCCATTACATGGGGAACCGTCTCTGGGTAATGAGAAACAGGGGGGAGGGTATAGTATAACCTAAACTTAAGAAATTAATGTGGCGCATATTAGAAACTATAATTAACGATTAGTACACCGCATTTGTCATAAAAATATGTCCGAATATTTGTTTTCGTGAGCAATGGGATCAGAAAGGAAAATTGGCAAATTGGCCTATCGCCGGCCACTGATGAAATTAAGCTTTGATACTAAGGAATACTTTTTGCAAAGACTTTTTTGTATCGGTTTTAAAAAAGGAATTATTTAAACTTAAGTCCGAATTTGATCAAGACATATCAGATCCAGAACTTATTCTTCATACCTTGATTGACCACCAAAAAAACGGCCGAGAGGCTATCATCCGTTACTATTGCGTGTCTAACGGCCGAACCCTATATTCAAACCGCAGACAGACAAGGCTTACTTTGGGTTAATATTTGTCATTTGCCTATACAAGATGTGTTAAATTTTAATCCGACGTAAGCCTATATGTCCGCGGTTTGAATATAGGGTTCGGCCGTAAGCGGAAGACCTACCGTCGGGTGCTGTGCCTCGAGTGTAAGTTGCCGTTCACGCGGCAAACCGTCTCGAACGCGTAAATGACCTTGATATTTATACAAAAACGAAAACGCGATCGAAGCGTGTGTATAAAAAAATACGTTTTCACGCCACTGCTCGGAAATATGGCCAAAGAAGGATCGAAATCAGAATAGAAAGTTGCTCTTAGTAGTACAACACAAAAACAGTCCAACAATGTTGAGTTGCAAAGTAAAATGGAGTGTTTTTAGACCAGTTTACTTTCTACTCTGCTATTGGTCGGTTATTTATGACATTAGTAACTCGTTCGGAAATAAATAAAAAAATGTTTGACAAATATGACATTAGAACGTTTAATTAAAAAATTAAAACGTCAAATCCGCTCAGTGAAAGTGTATTTTTGCGATTGTAAACGTGTTTTTATGTAAGTTTTTAAGGCGTACGTGAAAAACGCCTTTGCATCTTTAAATAAGGTAAAAATTAAAAAAGTTAAAAAGGCGGGAATGAAAATTACTTCTGTTCTTTTAATTGGAAACAAACGCTAAACTTTTGAACTTTTGATTGGAAATTTGTACGATATTGTAAGTAATAATAATTATATTGTTCAGCAACTGTCCTAATGCTAATATCAATATTACTTTTAATTAAAATGTGTATTATGTCCTAACCTGTTTTATTTCCTTACATTAGGCGTGAAAAGCACATAGTATTGCCTCGGTAGAAAGTGCAATAGATGGACTCGTATCTTCGCGGTCCTCACCTGCGGCTCGGCCCGCGAACTAACTCGTCCATCTATTGCTTACTTTCTGTACCTGGGCTACAATGTACTATAGTAGCTCTGTGCACATTCTTATGTGCGTATCTGGGTGGAGCAAGAAACCAATCAGAAGATATTTTGTTACCAGTATGATTTAAGTTTAATTGTACACAGTGACTTATGATTTGTGTACCTTTTAACTAATTGTAAATAAAAAAACTGGACTGCATATCTCGGTCACGTGCTTAGGCATGATAGATATGGCCTTTTGAAACTCATAATGATGGGCAAGGTGGCCGGTAAACAGCAAGTTGGTCGGAGAAAAAAGTCGTGGCTCCGCAACATCCGAGAGTGGACTGGAATAGCGAGCGCATCTGAATAGTTCCGACTCGCTAAGGACAGACAACAATTCCCGAAGTTAGTAGCCGACCTTCACTAGTTGGAGAGGCACTTGAAGAAGAAGAAATAAAAAAATATATATTGACAGTGGTAAAAAACAACAATTTGAGAGCGTCAGATCATCATATCTCAATAATTGGTAAAGCAATGCAAATTCATCTTTTATTGGATTTGTTCCTGTCTCGTCATATTCCCAACTGGTAACACTCCCAATTCGACATTTTGCCAACAGTTCATTCTCCCAGCTTGTCACTTTAACGATTCTTCATATTCCTAACCATGTACATTTGACTGCAAAAATTTATTATATAAATCCTCGGTGGCAAATGATAAGAGTCTAATTAATAGATGAGTTTTACTTGTCTATCATGAAGTTAATGTCACTGCCACTTTATTATGATACAACATTATTTTAATCAGAAAAGATGGCCTTGCAGACTTGTAATAATAATACGGATGAAGAAATGCATTTTATCGCAAGTGAAAGAGGAAAAAAGTTACTGTTGCATTCTGGGCAAAAATAAAGTTTCAGCAAAAAAAAAAATGCTTTGGATTTACTATCAAAGACGGAACCCTGATGCGATTTTTAAGGTTGCCCCACCCCTTTTTTGTCAACTTTATAGTCTGGATGCAAATTTGGACCTAATTGGTATAAATTCATATTTTGTACCACTTGTCCATGCACTTTTACCAAGCAAAAGTGAAAACATTTTATCAGCGTGTAATTTTGCTTCTAAAAGAAAGGTTTGGTTTAAATACGAGGGCTGCTACTTATGTAACCGGAATAGAAAAAATAAACAAACGTACATGGCTAAATATGGTTTTATTGTTTTTCGAAGTATTCTCCGTGATAATCGATGCACTTTTGCATACGTTGAAACCAATTTATAAAGCACTTTTTCCACTCTGACTGAGGTATCTCCAAAACGTGCTGTCTGAACGCGTCGACGGCATCTTCACGGGTCGAAAATCGTTGACCACGTAATTTATTCTTTACATTTGGAAATAAATAGAAATCATTGGGTGCCAAATCAGGACTGTAAGGTGGATGACCCGTTAATTCTATATTTTGACCTTCCAAAAATCGAGTCGTTTCACGTGATGTATGACAGCTGGCGTTATCATGGTGCAGAATGATTCTCCGTCGCTGGTTGTTTTTCCGTATTTTTTCAAATACTTCCGGCAAACAAATGGTCGTGTACCACTCCGAATTAACCGTTTTACGATTCTCTAGGGGCACTGTAGCCACATGGCCATTAATACCAAAAAAGCAGGCCACCATTTGCTTCAAGGTGCTTTTTGCACGAGTTACTTTCGTAGGGTTCGGCTCATTTTGAAACACCCACACCGTTGATTGTTGTTTAGTTTCGGGATCATACGCATAGATCCAGGATTCGTCACCTGTGTAGATATTATAAACAGCTTTTGAGTCACCACGGTTATATTTTTTCAACATTTCCTTGCACCATTCGACGCGAGCCTCTTTTTGATCCTTAGTTAAGTTGTGCGGGATCCAACGCGAACAAATTTTTTTCACAGCTAAGTGTTCATGTAATATATCTTATTAATGCTCGTCATACATATGCCTATAGTCGCCTCTATCTCGCGATACGTAACATGACGGTCATGCATTATAAGTTTTCGCACAGCTTCAATATTTTGTGGTACAACGACCGATTTCGGGCGACCATCCTTAACTTCGTCCCTGAGCATACTACGTCCACGATTGAACTCACTAAACCAGTGATACGAGGGCTGCCTTTTAAGTTGTGTCGTTTGGAAAATCTAAAGACAATTTAAGTGTTAAATGGTATTTATTGTTTTTCAAAGTAATCACCGTGACATGTAATATACTTTTTCATTCGATCGAACCAGTTTTCGAAACACTTATTCCAGTCCGAAGTCGGGGTCTCCAAAATGGCCGTTTTGTATGCCTCAACGGCTTCTTCAGGCGTCTGGTACCGTTGACCACGAAGTCGTTGCTTGATTTTTGGAAACGTAAAAAAATCGTTAGGGCTTAAGTCTGGACTGTACGGCGGGTGTTCCAGAATTTCGACGTTTTGCTCTTTTAAAAACGCAATTGTTTGCCGGGCGGTGTGCGAGCTCGCATTATCGTGGTGCAGTCTTATACGACGTCTTGGGTTATTTTTTCGAAACTCGCCGATGACTTCTGGTAAACAGACAGTGGTATACCAGTCAGCATTAACCGTTTTACGATCCTCGAGCACGATGGTGGCAACGTGGCCACTTTTCGCCACAAACGTGGCGACCATTTTTTTCGAAGTGCTCCGTGAGCGTATTACTTTGGTTGGTTTTGGCTCATCTTGGAACACCCAAACAGTCGACTGCTGTTTAGAATCGGGATCGTAGGCATATATCCAAGATTCGTCACCACTGATAATGTCGTAAACATGTTTCGAGTTTCCTCGGTTGAATTGCCGCAGAGTTTTGCGACACCATCGAACGCGAGCCGTTTTTTGGTCTTCACTGAGTAAATGTGGTATCCAGCGTGAGATCAACTTTTTTACGCCTAAGTGATCATGCAAAATACTGTGAACACTGGTCCCTGAAATACTTAAGGAAGCTTCTATCTCACGGTATGTCGCATGGCGATCTTCGACGATCAGTTGCCGTACAGCATCAATGTTCTCCTGGGTTACGGCTGTTTTTGGTCGACCTTCACGATGTCTATCACCAAGACTAGAGCAACCACGTTGAAATTCTAAATACCAGCGTTCCACAGTCCGGAGGCATGGTGCTTTATCATTGAAAACCGTAGCCAACTCTTCGAAGCACTGAAGTCGCGTTAAGCCCCTTTTGAAGTTGTAAAAAATTATCGCACGTAAATTTTCCTTCGAAATTTCCATTTTCACAACTGACTTGTCAACTTTGAACGAACGCTGTACTAAAACGGTTGGGCCGATTTCGAGTCATTCTTTTGTTTTCGAATTCTAAATTCAAATATTTTAAGATGACACTAATTCTTTTTTATGCAATCACGGGAGGTTTGCAAACGACAGAACTTAAAAGGCAGCCCTCGTACACAGTAGTTTTGGATGGAGCTTCATCACCAAAAGTCGAAGTTAGTTGATCTATGCACTGTTGTTGCGTTAAACCACGCCGAAAATCGTAATAAATCATAGCACGAATATTTTCACGAGTGAGTTCCATTCTTGCAGCGAGATTAAAATTTAAACCCGCCAAAAACAAAAGACTAGCGTACATAAGAAAAAAAATATATAGCGGCCAGTATTAAAAAAAGTTCAAATTTTACCATGGAGGTCAGATATAGCGTTTAAAAATGTTGGAATCCTGGATTCCGGTTACCTAAGTAGCAGCCCTCGTAATTATCACAAAGTTTAAATGTAGCTTTGAGGTAGCTAGTATAAATGGTTTGTTATAAGTATTTCCGGAAGCAACTGTAACAGGATGTTATTTCCATTACCGAAAAGCCCCATGGAAAAATCTAAGGATTGTGGAGCATTTGCAAGTGAATGAAGCTATGATGTGTGAACCTAGCGTTGTTACCTAAACAATTCGTACCGGAGGCCTCCTTAGAAATATCGCACTCTGCCTCGGATTTACATCAAAGAAGGCTATTTTATAATTAGTTACTTTGTAAATTTTAGGATGCAAAAGTTCACTAGCAATTTTGTGCTGATGAAGATAATTTTCGCACAAATAATGCCGTAGAAGGCTGGAACAACCGAATTAATCACAGATTAGCGAAAAAATTCGTCGTGTTTATTTATTGCAAAATTCTCAGATTTTTCTTTTTGAACTTAAAAACAAATAAGGTCTTTACATGAGTCAGGTATCTTACACCACGTTCCAAGGATACAAATTTTCCCCATTGTCTTTTGCCTTGAACTCTATACTTCAATTACGAAGATATTTTGTCTTTGTATTTTGACGTGTTGGTTTACAGTCCACGTAAGGAATGTTTAACAAGATTGTCAAATGTGTCAATGCGCTAAATTATTAAAATTATCATTTACTTTTGACGCTGATTTATTAAATCCTTACTGCGTCGAACTGCGTTGAAGACTAAGCTATCATTGAAATTGCTTAGTAAGCAAACTTACAGTAGGATGTTGTTCCCACACAATGACCATTTTATAGATTTCCAGCTGGGTTTGTTGCAGTCATCGAATATTTTTATATTGTTTCCTTACACCTAGTCTTCCTAGTCAGCGGTTAAAAATGTAATAGCGTACTCATCAATGCTCCTGCAATCTTTGTCGCCAATAGGATTTCGATAGACGATAAATCGATGGCCTAAAACAAAACGCGATCAATACTATGGTCGCTTGTGTAATGCTGATAGCTTATTATTTTGTTTGTTCCGGCGCTAACTCCATGCAAATGCTGTATTTGTTAAAACACAACAGACTGTGAGAAAACTACCACAATGCACACCTTACAGCATTACCGAGTATCCCTCGCCCAGCATGAGACACATATTCCAATGAGAATTTTGACTATGCTCTCAGTCAAGTTGTACTTTTGAGAGGCGACAAACGATGGCGTTGATCGAAATTAACTCGAACACTAAGAAACTGGGAACAACTGACCAATGTCATAACTGACATCGTTGCAGCTCTACACTGGCATATTACGTTTATTAAGAGTATTTGGGGCTCTTATTGGCTGCTCACAATGATACGAGCTTATCTAGACACCGCCGTAGCAGATAAATCTATCGTGCAAGCATGAAGACCGTTGACGAAATGTCTGAAACGCTATTCAGGGAACGTTTTAGGTTAAGCAAAGCCTCATTTAGAGGCGTTTGCAGCGTTTTACGTTACCTGACTTCATCGAGGGGATTAAAGGAGATTCCTTAAAGAGGTGGACCATCTTTCCAAAAACGGGTCCATCTAGGTCCCGTATAAGGCAAGACTAATAGTGTTTTCAACCCATGAAGTTCCCGCCCGTTAAGTACATAACTTGGACATTTATCGTATGGATACGTCGCTACCTCTGTAACATACCGTTGATACATTTGCACTTCTTGGCGGCCGAAATTTTGGTGGTATTTTAATGGGTATGAATAGAATAAGACAGTATTATTCCCCACGACAACGCAGGTCCTAGTTACTCCAGTAAGCTCTTACCAGTTTGATTATTGGCAACAGGAAAAACAATAAGTAGACAGAAATATCTCTGCCTTCTCATGTAATAATTGCACCTAAAGTTAGATTTAACCCATTGGTCACTTTGTTTCCTACAACAGAAATCACAAATCTTTCTTGTCTACTCTATATTTCAATAATGCCGCTTCGAAAGGTTTCTTTGAACAGTATTGGAAAAGTTGCAAAAAGAAATGGACGGGAACACTTTACTTCATTCGTCACTGTGGCTATGAGACTTCTAGGGTTCCGTACTAAAGAATTGACATGGTGGGCGATATCAGAAAAAGTTGTTGGTTGAAAAAAGTCGTTTCCCATCAATTTAATCGCCGATTATATGAATTTAAAAAGGACAAAATCAAATGAAATATTTTAATTCAAACAAGATTAAAGGAGTGGTTCATATACCTTATTGCTTACACTAAGGCCCTGTTGTTTGATCAGTAGTTAAACTAACTAATTGTTAAATGTTGAAAAAGGAATTGAAAATTTGACACATTTCCTTGAGATTACTTCAAATTTTCGATTCCTTTTTCAAATTTTAACAATTAGTTAGTTTAACTACTGATCAAACAACAGGGCCTAAGTAAGTAACACTCGATAGTCACTTTTAAAGTCTTGATCGTAAAAAGTTGTCAAAACGTTCTAATCGCAAAATGACTTGGTTGATTTGTTGACCAAAGGCAAGTTGGTTGATTCAATAATTTTTAAAAGGAAAAGTAGCGCAATTTACCAGTAAACAATACATAAATTATTTTGAGTAGCAGCATTAAGCCATGCAGAAATTATTTCTAAAGTACGGCGATCGTCGAATTTTAGTTTGCAAGAGTAAAGCAGGTGACACGACAGCAAAACTGCCCAATACAGGAGCAGATTTATCCAGAGAGCAATTTCCTTAATTGCCCAGATAAACTTATACTCTTTCCTCATTCGTATTTTTTTTAATACCTACCTTTATTGCTATTGGATCTTACATCTCGACCCAAAAATTCGGACTGAATGATAAGTTAGAAAATATGAAGAATGAAAGGAAAAAATATTGTAGAAAGAACATGACAACTACCACCAAATGTAACGAGGTCAAGTTTATTTTGAGGGTATAACGAAGTCGATAAATTGTTTTACTTTTGTAAAATTTAAAACTACTTTGTGCAAGCGGCCCAACACTGAGCCTAAGGTTCAAAGGGTCCTACGGTGTAGGTGTAGGGTGTTACCTACGGGAAGCTTACTAGGGCCAGTCTCTATTTAGATGTTAGTTGCTTCTAAGAACTAGAAAACGAAATAATATTTAAATACTCAACAGAATTTCATAATTTGAACGAGGAACAATTACCAGAAATAATTAGTCACAATACACAAAAATAGTGTGAGCCAGTTATAAATCAATAAATCGGTCAACAAAATTAGCGCCTAAACTTTTTACCAAATTGATTGCGATATGGACAGCAATAATAAAGCGGACAATTAATATATTCAAATGCAAAAAAACAAGTAACTCATAATCCCAGCGATCAAAAAACTTCTATAATTACTCAGTTTCTACAAAAATATTATTATCTTAATTGCAACTGCAAAGATATGATTTTCTTTGCAACTATAACAGGACAAGAATTTCGTTGTGGGATTTGAAAAATGTCAGACAACTTACTTTTTGACCGCAGGGTAATTTAAAACTATCGTACGCGTGTATCGCTTAAACTTCTTTTTCAGAGGCTTCATAAAATAACAGTGCCTTATCACGGGATTCAAAAATATATTGAAACAAAACGGAACCCTTGCGTTTTTGTGTAACTTATTCTCACGACTTCTTTCACTTTAGACTTTTCATATTGGTTTTAGTTAGGAGACGGTTCAATTTATTGCAATGTCTGAAGCAAACTGAAAGAGCATTTTATAAAGGAAGAAGTGTATTTCACTACTGACAGATATTGCATTGTTGGTATGCTGACTTTATAGAGTGATAATTATCATAAAAACTTTTGATTACTTCTGCTTCAATGACAAAAAATCTTACCTCGTTATAATAGTCATGTAGAAAAGTCAAAAAGGTGGCCAAAACGTAGCCACGAAAGACATCCTATTCATAAGCTGTTGTTAGAAAACTGGTTAAAAGACGATTATTTTAAATTTTTGTACAAATTATATTTATCTCTGCGATAATAATGCAATAATTCACTTTCGATGTAATAACTGTTTGGATGGTTTGGAAATTGGAAAGATTCGATGTCCGATGTGAAATGAAGGTAGTATTCGTGATGTTGAAAACATCTGGTAATTAGATAAACCGCTGACAGATAATAGGATTATCTGCAGTAAATATACGAGTACTACCTTATAATATCAAAAATGATCTATTATTTGTTTGTATTGACTGGTTTTTACACAATTGAATAATGAAATAAATCAGTAAATAATAAATCAGAACAGCCTAAATCGCCAGAGGGTAGCATTTCAAAGACCGGAAGCCAATGACTTTCTAAGGCTGACCGTAATTTGGACAGTTGTAAGCACATTATTGTTATGATCTACTAACTTGGCTATGCAAGATACAAAGGGATGCAATAGCCAGTTTTCGGATAGCATACTAATAGAAGGAAACGTGTGAAACTAAACGTTTTAATGTTAATAATTGACACTTTGTGATCATTGTCATTATAATGTAATGCAACCGTTACAAACTATGATAATTATCTTGGCTCTTTCACAAAACCACTCGGTGTTTTCACTGTTTTTTAATGAGGATTGTTTTCTCGTAAACAAATTACACATAAGTAACCTACTTTATTTGCTCTACCTAATCATGTAATGGTTGATTTTAATCGACGCTGGGTTTCTTTTTGGCAAGAAAATTTATTAAGTGTGTTATGGAAATGCCAACCTCGTATGACGGCATTATAGTTATGTTCTTTATCATAATCATACTGCTCTCCTGACATGCGTAAAATAACAAAGGAGCATAAAGAATTGAAAAACTGTTGAACAAACTAATCTTAAAGGTGCAACAACAACACTTCAGATTACCTATTTGGCAAGAGTAGAAATTATGGTTTGTAACATACCTACTGTCAAATTCAAATGTCACAGTGATAGGTAAGATTGAAGCATTTTTCTAATTGATAATTGGTTCGCTCTTGATTAACTCTTCCTCTTAAATGTATACGCACGCTTATTAAGAAATATAGTATTAATAAGAGATGTCCTAAGACGGCATTTTTTAAGTCGGTTACAAGTAAAAAATAAAAATAAATTTCAAAATTCAAGTTTGACTTCGCAATAAAATGTTGTGAGACACTAACTGTAGATGGAAAAGCACACAATATTAAGTTTATAGTCACCTTTATAGTTACCTTGGCGAATCATTAAGTGAAAAGTGTCATTGGAACATTAGTACAGTCTCCTTAATAGAGTTCGGCTGGCTATCGATATCACCCTTGCACTCGCAACAGACAGTATATTTGTCACTCGTGTTTCATACAAAACCGAAGATTGCCGAACTACGTCAAGAAAATAGAAGCACTGTAATAATGATCGACTGTGCAAATCGGTGGAAGTGATTTAAATTTCCAAGTTATTAAACTTCGACTTAAGGTTTTTGTGCATAAGTTTATAAAATACGTAGATACTTTAAAGTAATTATCTCTTTCCAAAAGCAATCATAATGAAACGTGATTAGGGCGTTAATTCGCCTCCCAATTTTATTTGAAAGCCTGCCAGGATCACTTTACAGTAAAATTAATTACTTCATTCAAACAGACATCGAAATTAATCAGTGCTTCGATTGCTTTAAAGCAGGTTAGCCATTGATAATTGAAAACATATTGATAGGGTTCTATTATAGCATTGAAAACCCGTGTCAAAAGAAAATTGTCAGCACAAACTCGGGAGTTCGATGTCAATTGAAACGATTGATTACTGTCTATAAAACTGAATATTTTACTTACAATAGTAACGAATATTGAAACAAAGTACGAAAACAACAATGTGAAAACAAATGAAAATTCCCTTAGAACACAAATTAAAAAAAATTAAGCCAAGGTCTGCTAAGTGAACAAAGATTGTGAAGCTATACAGGAGGAGGGGAAACCGATCGAGGAAGATATACCGAAATCGGGAAGGATGATATGGTTAATTTCTGGCGTTAAACCTTCATGGTGAGTGTTTTTAATAGAAACATTCAGGCTATTATTTTATTCGATTTTTGAATGGCTTTTTTTTATTTACAAATGTCGATACAATTTTGACTTACATGGATTCCATGTCATTTGGTAATTATATCATTCCAGCTTAGCTAGCGCTGAGCGCGGCGGTTGGATGGTCTACCTCATCCGATAATGAATCCATCGTTTCGATGTTTAAACGATACTGATACCGTATTAGTACACTCAAAACAGATCAGCGCAATGCTGATTGATATTCTTAAATATCAAAATGTAAACATACCCTTTCAACGTGATCCTTATTTGTTTACAGTAATCAAAATTTCAAAGCTATAACTAAAAATCCAGTTGTTCTTTAGTTTATCGCTATAAATCTATGTATACGACTATGCAATCATGGAAATCAAAAAATAAGGAATAAGGAATAAGGAATAATAAGGGTCTCTTTTTGTAACACATGTGCAATATAGGTATGCGAAACCATGTTATTTTTTATAGGGACAAAGTAAAAAAAAACTTTCGAATAACAGTTTTTTTTAGTTCGTCACTGATTAAATACAAACGATATACAATAAAGAAAAAAAGTATTTTTTAATTTGACAAATCTCCTAAACAAATACTTTGATGTGAATTGCTTCGATCTTTTTTATTTATTTTTTATGTTAAGTATTGTTTATTTATTAACCAAAAACTTACATATTTTTCTTAAAAAATAGTCTGCAAAACTGTCACAACACTTTTCTTAGGTGTTTCCATAAAATACATGCTTTTAAAGATCAGAAAAAGAATCATTAAGTACTTTCCATGGGACAAAATTGGCTCAGGCTCGTTCGGTCCGCTTCTTAACATGTCTGCTTCCTAAAGTGGCCTTCTTCCCACATTGTCCGTATCCTATGATGTCTACTTTTGAAAATGTCTGTTTCCTAAAATGTCTGCTTCTCAAAATAACCTTCTTCCCACATTGTCGCGGCTCAGGCTCCTTCGGTCCGTTTCCTAAAACTGTCTTCTTCCCACAATGTCAGTTTCCTATGTTGTCTCCTTCTCAAAGGCTCAGGATAACTTCGTCCACAGTCCTATTTCGTCACCTTCTTAGGTCTATATTTGGAACACATATGTAAAGGCGGTGATAATACAATAATGTGGTATCTTCGCTATTCTTCACTTAGCTGAGATCTTCGTAGGAGGGTGTTGTGACTCAATAGTTCGATCAAGCGGATAAAGATTTAGCAAAATAAAAGTACAGTCGGCAAGAAAAGCTTGTCCCAAAAATGATTTTTTTGACAGAAACCTATTTAAATTGATGTTAGTTTGGATTTGTGCAATGATTTATCGTGGACGGTTACTGGAATCTCAATTATCTGTTATGGTTCTGCTGAGTTTTCCAGTTAATGTCGTAAGGTAACACGACCATTCTAAATATTAAAAACGGAGAGCAGCGAGTACGTATTTAACGTTGTTTTCAATACGTTACTCATAAGCGCATAGGAGTATTATTAAAGTAAAACTGATGCACCAGATATACTTGCATAACAATCATGTTGTACTGTCCACTGCAGAGAATAATAACCCTCCCCCTCTGCTCGGTAACTTCTTTGATGGGGGGTTACTCTGCAGCTGACAATACAACATAAAACACAATTGCGTGATTTAAAAAACTAAGTCAATTAAATGAGTACGTTATTGTAAGTAAATAAATAGCAAACAAATCGCAGTTTTCGTTGGTTTTGTAAATTACATTTAGGTAAAAATAATAAAGAAAGCATATTTTATATTTAATTTTAAAGGAAAACTATCACGACTAAGTAGACTTAGTTGGTTCCTGAGGGAGATATAGGCTACTAAAGTGTTTATAAGTTCCAACTGGAGATGCGTAAATATGACGTCATGCAATGCATCGATAAAACTATTGATAAACCAAGAACTCATGTCCGGAGGCAGAGTATTCATTCATGTAACCCTAACGTACCTTCTAAAAACCTCTACGACAGCAAAAAATAACTTTACCTAAATAGAGAATTAGTTTACACGATCGTTTGTGTTTATAGTAACGGCTTCGAAACCCTACACTAAGCATGGACTGACATACTCTGGCCCAGTTTTTAGGTAAAGGAACTAGAGACTCAAAATGAAAAGTTTTTAGCTTTGCTGAACCAATAAGCATATTTATACTTTTTATAGTTACGATTAAAACCCCTTTTTATTGAATTTAAAGAAGAAATTCGTCTGATGATTTACTACTTGTATGACGACAAAAGATGCTTGCAATTCAACAATCTCATGAAAACTTACACGCAGTTTTTAAATATCTGCTCCTTCGTTACCCATCTTTTCCTTTTGGTTTCGTGAATTTAATCGGGGAAGAGAGTCTGTCAAAGACAAAGCTAGACCCGAGAGACGCCGTGGACCGCACGAGACTGTTATCAAAGTGGAGTGACTTAGGAAAAAAAGGAATATTACACATAAGCAGATTTAGAATGAACTGAAGATTGGATCACAAACAGCTTCCAATATTTTAGACCATCACCTAAAAGTACGGAAGCCTCCCGACGGATATCTCATTTGCTCACTGAATAGCAAAAAGCCCGCCGGGTAGATTGGTGGAAATATAATGCACGAAAAATTGGAGCACGGCAGATCATAGCAGGTATCATTCATCCTGACAAGTGCTGAATCATTGATATACAGCTATGACTCGCTTACAAAGCAGCAATCGACTCAATGGGTGTTCGAGGAAGAAACTTTGCCTACCAAAGTTGTCTGCGATAGAACGGTCAGCAAAAAAAAAGCCGATTTATTTCGACATAGTATTTCTGTAGCAATCATTCCTCTAGAAAACAGAAGAAACGTCACTAGCAAATGGTATACCGAAGATTGCTGGTGTCAAGCCTTCGAATAGGTCGGCGAACGCAAAAATGTAAACAAGCAGCAGGAGAAAAGATAAAAAAAACAAACTGATAAATATATCTTTGTTTTTTAACTAGTAATTTTCGGAATAGCCCTCATATGTTTGATTCTTTGTTAGCCTGGCCACTTAAAACATTTTTCCTCCATTTCTCGTCAACAAATTTTACAATGTAGTAAATCGTTTTAACGTCACGGGAAGACTCAATCCTCGCGGTTCAATTATACCACGAGTCCTGAGCGATGATTTGACAACTCTCGAGATGATAGATCACAGGAAAATTTTAACAGTGATGAGAAGAAAATAAACCATTATTTTACGTTAGGATTAATGTTGTGATGAAAAAAAGACATTGACAGGTTTTCGGCAGCCAATCACGTATGTTTTTAAATTGTATATTAAGTACCTACATTTATCCCAATAACTAGTGTGCATAGACAAGTTGCATTCTCTGACTCAGAAAAAAATAATGGCAATTCTTTGACTCGGAAAAAAATAATGGCAAAATCTATTACGAGATAATTATGACTCTACTAGTAACATTTTGAACATTTGATTATTGCCCTTATAAATAAACGTGCAGTAACCGCGGAGTAGGTAAGCCATGGTTTGTCCTAATCTGTCGAATTCAAATATCACAATGATAGATAAGGACAAAGCTCAGCTATTCCACAGTTACTGCACGTTTATTAATAAATATAATAAGGGCATATAATAATATGTCTGATTTTAAATGAAGGTCTTCATCGCTTTCGAAACGCTATTCACTTCTACGAACAAAATCCTTACTCTCATTTTACCGTCCCCCACGTGCAAGATAAACATATTCACCCGAAGTCAAATACAATAAACTAAACACAATTCCCTTTACAAATTGCTATTGTAACAGTCGGATGTCGGTACATACATACATACAGCGAAATATTCTCCATTGATTTCACGTCTTTATTCGACGAATCCGAAAAATGTCTGTACAACAATCTATTCACGTGACAATGTTGTTTACCCTTTTTGCGGTGACTTTGGGATGCCTGGGGGTTCCGGATAATTCCAATGGGAGGACCATTTTAGGGTTTCCTTGCTAGTGTTAGGATGCGATCAAAGATAGCACTTCAAGAATAATAAAGGGTAAAGCCGAGCTGAGGGTAAAGCATAGAGAATCGTGTAAATATGTTTTTCCTTTTACGGGTTTATTGGCCCACACAAAATGTTATTTCACCAAATGTAACTTGTTTTTATTTTTTAAATCTAAACTACTGAATCATGTCGTTTGTAATCCATAATAGTCTTAACTTACTAATAATATAAATTTGAAAGTTTGGATTTTTGGATGCTAGTTAGTTACTTAATCACGTTTAAACTACTGAATAAAATTTGGCATACATATAGGTTAGGTCCTGGAATAGGTCATCATAGGTAAACTGTAACTTGTATACTAAGACTAAAGATAAAAAGATAAGATGAATAAGATAAAAGATTTATATTCAGTAAGTAGGCCCCGCACGGGCACTTTTCCACGTCAAAAATCTACCAGCGCTTCGCAAGAGACACTGCTGAGAAGAAACGCCGCAAGAAACTCAAAAGTTAGTCGTTTTTTATATACCTAATTATAAAACTTAACCTAGCATTATATAAAACTATGAATCTAACATACGATAAGAAATAAATGTGTTCACGCGTAGTTGAGCAGGGAAATGTGTCAAAACTCTGAATTTTCTCCAGAACTAATTGGTAGTATGATTTTCGATTCGTTATTCCTATCTTTTTCTTTATAGTACAACGGCTAAAGTGTGAGAGGCAGAGGACTAACCAGTACCCTTACCATGAGTTACAATCAACGTACTTGCTAACGAGTCGAAGCTCTGTTCCTCGCCAACCTCGCAAGTATTCTTATAGTGTGTAAGCGACAGAGCATTCGACTCGCTAGCCAGTACGGTAATTGTAACTCATGGTTGGGGTACTGGTGTAGAAATGTATGTTTTGGAAGTCTATCAGCACTTCGTCGCACCTCAACTCCGTGGAAATTACTTAGGTGCCGCCTTGATTTATTGGCAGGTATTAACGAATCCAACGATGCGAATTTAACATGGGGTTCGTTGTATGCGAAAATTTTGGGTAAAGCCAATCAAATGATATTACAGAAGTATGGATAATGTTAAGTTCCTGTTAAATAGCGTTTGAAAATAGTCTCAGTTGCATAGTTCACTTGTTTCACTAGTGATTAAGCGTGTTTGACCGGTCGTTCAGTTCCCAAATCGACCAATTCTTACATTGTCCAATTCCCACATTGTCCAATCCCTCTATGACAAGTTCCCCAATTGACCAATTTCTTATATGACCAATTCCCATATCGTCCAATTCCCAAATTGACCAATTTCTTATATGACCAATTCCCACATCGTCCAATTCCTATATATGACCAATTCCCACATCGTCCAATTCCCACATTGTCCGATTCCCAAATTGACCAATGCCGACATTGTCCAATTCCTATATATGACAAATTCTTACATCATCCAATTCCAAAATTGACTTTGCATTAGTGCATATTTTTAGAGCTGCATTTTATTGTGATTGCCAAGTCGAAAATAATATTTCAGCAAAATATTAATTTATGAATAAGCTTTGAAATATTTTATTACTTAGAAAACCCGTAGAGTATTCTTATTACCAACGGCTTATGGTGGTTAATTTTAGTGTAGTTTTTGACAGGTCATTTACTGACTTAATCTAGTCTAACTGTAATTGACTAAATTACTTATATTTTCAACCTGGTCACTATCTAAGTAGCATTTTACGAACTCTGAAAACTATGCAGCTACATCTTGAAATTTAGTGGAGATAAATGTTTGAGATGAAGCGATTAAGGGCATTTTACTGACCACTTCGGTTGTTACTTTTATTTTGAAAACCATCCAACCCACTTAAATAGACACGCTATCTGGTTAGATTTATCAAATGGGGACTTAAATATAATTTCTGAGAATTTGACGTTTTGGGAAATTTACTTGCTGGAAAATTGACATTCTGAGAATTTGACGTTTTGGGAATTGTACTTGCTGGGAAATTGACATTTTGAGAATTTGACATATTGGGAAATTGACATTCTGAGAATTTACGTTTTGGGAATTGTACCTACTTGCTGGGAATTGGACATTTTGAGAACTTGACATTTTGGGAGAGAGAATTGGACATTATGGGAGTAATGCGTGCTTAATAGACAGATACGGAAAACACGAGAGTAACAGACATAGGTAGCGCAGAAAGTGTTGCAACAGGCACTGAAACTGGCAACCCTAAATAGATAACATGGTTACTACTTATGTGATTAGAGTTATTTAAAACAGTAAGAATCACTTTGTTCATAATTTACTCTAAAGCTTGTCGGGGGGTGGAGTAATTTTAATCTTACCATACTCCGGTGATTATATTTGATGCTTTTATTTTACTTACATGTACTTTATATCTAGGGCCCTAATTTATGGTCGCATATTTTCGATGTGGATAAACGTTGCTAACATAATCTGCCACTTTCTGACCAGTATGGAAGTGCGATAGTGACGGATACTTAATCCTCCGCTATAAAAGCAACCATGGGCCTAGGAATTACCAGACAGATAAGAACAAAGCTTTAAAAAGCCTAAATGATGAGATGCTTTGTGTCAACTCCAATATTTTTTGCTAGCATCACATAACAGATTGTTAGTTTATCTCAAATACAATCACAAAAATCTTGTCTACATTTTGTATTTATAAATCTAGAAAATGGGTGGGATTTTGTCGGATATCTATTTTCCCAGGTTTGAACACGTCCCATTTCAGAATATCCATTAGCGTGTCGTTTAAACAAATACATTTTCAGGCTTCGTTTTTTAATGTAAAAGGCTAGCAAACAGTGAGAGTATATTTAAATTTGGAATAAATGGATTGATAAATATAATTTGTATGTTGAACCACAATACTGTCTATTAAGAGGATAAACTCCCTACCCCCTTTTTTATGAACGTGGAATAACCGTGGGGCAGCTAAATAATGCTTTGTCTTCCTCTGTGATTGTGACATTTGAATTTGATAGATAAGGACAAAACATGTTTAGCTACCCCACGGTTATACCACGTTTATAAGTAAGGCGGTAAGTTATTAGTAAGTTTTTCCTCTATAAAGAAGATTATTTTGAACGTAACGGAAATCCGCTGAAAGCAGACAATGAAGAACCGTTCGTCGTAGCGGTCCTTAAAGGAGGTCTATTTTTAGCTGCGGACGTCTACAGGATGTTATGATAATTAAATAATGAATGACTCGCATTTTTGTAGATTGTTTGGTTATATGATGAAGAAAGAAATAGTCAAAAAATGTTACTCTAATTATTAAGATAAGCTTTGAAGAAATTCATAAAACCCACCATGTCTACTTTTTCCTTTAATTTGACACACATTTACAATCCGAACGCAATAAATAAATCCGACTAAACAAAAGTCAAGTGACAGACAACCCACAGGATGTTCACTTGAAAACAAATTATGTCAAAACCCGCCCACTTCGCGGGACCTTAATTACTGCGTTAAATATACGAATAAACCGCTTATTTGTCCATTCAAGAACCGAGAGAATAAGTGGGCGCTAAGACGTCCCTTGAATACAAATCGGTATCGGCTCAAATTGATTATTTTACGAAGTACTATTTCAAAGAAGCTTTAATTTGTTTTCTTATTCTTCCGGATATAGACTATCCTATTAATAATTATTGTAATATCGTGCTGTTAATTTTAAATCTGTCTTATCATCATTAACTTGAGATTAAAACTCATAATACAGTATTTTCCACATTTCTCTAAATTCTTTTAATTTTTTTACGTCAATATACGGCAAGAGCCTTCCGTCTTATAGGCCAAAGTAAGTGACTAGGTCTTCCTCTAGTAAAAAGAGAGAGATGTATCAGTAAACAGTACTTATCGTATTGTGAAACAGTGCAACCAAAACCACAAAGTGAAATTTAGTTGAGATACCCTAGGTGGCGGTATGGTCGCATGGTAGCGAGTCGAATGCTCTATCTCTCGAACTCTATGAGAACACTTGCGAAGTCTGCGGGGGGAAGTCGCTAGCGAGTACGTTAATTGTAACTCATGGTAAGGGTACAAAATCGTCTCGTTTTCGATACAAGACTCAGTGTTTCTATAATGTATTTATTTCCACTATTGGACAATAGATCACAAAAACAAGAGGCGAACTAAACAACACTATTATGTCATTCGTAAAAAATATCCGTATCATAATATTATACAAAGTTAGTATTTAAATCAGATTTATTCTCAATGGGATATTGACCAGGATATTTACCTTTAGATTTAATTAGGACCTCGTAATATTATGTAACCGTAAAACATTTAACACTGTTTCATCTCATCAGTGTAGCAAATGTGTTACAGTTTAAAAAAATAGATCGTCATCAGAATTCATAATAATATACTTACATAAAAGATTTAAAACAATTTGGTCCAACATTTTAGCACCCCTGACCCTCCTCTGGCTGACATATTTAATTAAACGGAGAGCGATCACTACCTTCGCATTGCAGCGTGAGGGTATTTAGTTATTTTTTGTTTTGCAAAATGTTTTTAAAAAAATACATAGGATGGGATAGGTAGATAGGATTTAATTTCGCCAAACGAAAATTAATTTTTAGGATGTTCTGAACAAATAACTTATTGCGAGATAGTTTAATACATCTTGAATAAGTTATGGCATTGTCGACTTACTTATAATCAATTTCTTAACAAATATTGGGTGTGTCAACGGACGTCCTGTATAAAGTAATAACGCGAGGTTTCATTGGGGTTTTTCTATCGCTAGAGTACATTACTCGCTCCCGCGGTGAGAGTGTTTACAAAATAAACGAAAAGGCTTTGACAAAAGCTTATTGTCAGTGCACTAGCTGGCTTTGACACGAGAAAACCTCCAACAAAGACGACACTATCGACTTTTATATTATTTTTCTTTGTGAAGTTAAGATAACGGACTTTACTTTTCAGCGCTGCGATGTTGTGTCTGAGATATAGGTACTCTGAGTACGGCTAACTTGCATAGTAATACTATAAGAATTTAACATTCAATATGGTTACTAAAAGCGTATAGAATGATTCAACTCCTTCATTACATTTAGCTAGCTGCCTTATTTGTTGTTTTCCAATATCAAGCCAATAGGCTTAGTCCGTAAGAAGGACAACAACACAAAAAATTACGCTGTGTATAAATTCATTTCCTCCAAGGTAAACATAATATGCTAGCCACCTTAGAAACATACATTACGTTTTTACTACTTTACAGATATGGTGTGGTAATAAATTATAATTATGCCATGGAGATTTATAGCACGGAATGGGCCAGTGCATATTATGAAAAAAAATCTACATAAACCGATACTGGACCATTAACACCTATCAGCTGCCAAAGACTGTTTTAACTGTACGGTCAGGAGCGTTAATTTGGGACCCATTTTAAGAAAAATGCTTGAAGTCGTTAATGTCATTAGAGATGTCAAGTAATTTGTAACTTTTAGGAAACGCAACCTTATTGTTGAAGAATGTCAGATTGACTTTGGACCCAAGGTGGGAATCAAATTAAATCTCGTGACTGTACCCCCTACTAATGGCCCCCTACAAAACGGACTATGAATGGACAACCGTAAGGGGACGGAGTAATGCGTAAAAGTGATACATAGTAATATTTCGCACCACTGCACTCTAAGGTTTAAACTCGTCTCTTACGCTGCCCCATGAGGGGACATTGTGTAAAGGGGCAATCATTTTCTTCTAAAATGTGTTAAAATTTCGTAACAACCGTTTCTGATTTGTCTAAAAACTCTGTTACGTAGTGCTGTTTGCTAACATTAAAACCTGTATTTCCAAGAAGCTTAAGTAAAGTTTGTGCAAACAAAATTCATTATTTGTCACAAAACGTGGATGTAGGCACACCTCTGAATCCGCGATACTTCGTCATAACAATCTCTGGGAAACTTTTAACGAGCAATTTCCTCTGACGGTGTCTGCTAGCTGGATTAATTAAATTTCTCATTACACTCTATACTTACTACATTATAACACTAAGATGTGGCGCCAATTAGTGCCAGGGCTTTTTATGCGGTAACTTATACAAAATATACAGTCAAAAATATAAGTGAAATAGTATCTTAGAAAAGTATAGACAGGTAATTTAGTCAGGTAACTTACTATTTTTTATAGTTTACATACATAAGATCATGCCTTTAATCCCTGAGAAGGGTAGGTAGAGCTACAGAGTTACTAACAACTCTAAAAACCATATTTTGCACAATTAGGATAAGATGTTTACCAGTGTATTAGCGACAGGTTGCAAGCCCATCGCCTAACAGACTACCTACTACACAGCCTTTATTCCCTTAGTCGGTGTACTGCGGTTTGGGCAAAATATTTTTCAATAAATTTCACTTCCCAAAAAAATTATCATTGTAGTTTCATTTCCCAAACGAATCTTTAGCACATTTACATTTCGCATTTTATTTATTTGGTCAAATTATCATTTGGCATCGTTTTATTTTGTCAATTTTTTTTAAGACAAACGTTTATTAAGCAAATGTTTTTCTTAGGCAATTATTATATTTCAATTCTTTTTTATTCAAATTGTTACTTTGCACAGTCAATTTTTTACCACAGAAACAAACTGGTACCAGAAAAGTAGGTTAGGTTAGGTTAGAACTATGCACCCCTCAGAAACGAACTGCTACCAGAAAAGTAGGTTAGGTTAGGTTAGAACTGCGGTCCTAAAAATTAAACCCTAAATTTATCCAATGCACTCTATAGGATATAAAACGTGTACCAAACGTATGCCAAACAATATTTTGTAAAAAGTTTGTAATGCGAAACGATACATTTGACTACATTCAATTTGGTAAAATGAAATATGACGCAGTAATTATTTGCTAAACAATAATTTGCCAAAAAACCAATTGCTAACTGTTAATTTGCTCAAAGTTCTTTTGCCTTATGATTTTTTGGGAAATGAAAATTTAAGTAAAATAGTTCGGGAAGTGATACTTTGGGAAAAGATTTTTGACCAAACATTAGTAAACCCCCTTAGTTGCTTCTTACAATATCCACGGGAGGACATGGAGTGGCACTACTCTAACCTGGCAACCACACAGAATATTTTATAGTTTAACACTAATATTACGGTTTTTGCGCGTGACATGTAATCACATTTAAATAACGAATAATATATTGAATAGATTTTCAGATTTTAAAGGAATAAGACGTGTTTTTTTGTGGCAAAATAGGTACCTAGGTATTTAAAGGGCGCCAAAATAGATGACATTTTTTATCACCCTTTTTGTAAAAAATACGTGTTTACCCCTTAGTCAGAATAGCCCCAAATGACCTTACCTACTTCATTTCGCTTTTAAGCCGTATTAAAATGGAATTTAAGGCGTAGCTTTCCGTGTTTTAAGTCGTATCATTAATACAGTTTTTGTTAAGAAAAAAAAATACGAGTGGGCTTATGTTTTAACGGCTATACAACTTTCTAATACTACTATTATTAATTTTACTCTAAGGCGCTGCTGCCCGCTGTAAATTGCACCCCACGATTCACATTAAATTGAGCCTCAATTATGAGCGATAGGAAATTATTTTATGAATCATGAAATTGAATGAGTTGAAAATGCGATGCTTGGAACAGGAGTGGCTAGGAGGGACGATTTTGTAAAGTTCTTAGTCTCGTTGACGAGATATGATAAATTGAAATTGGGAATATTATTTATTAGAATAGTAACAAAAACTGCGCGGAATGGAGTAAGTTTCGTTCCTTTTTTAATTTATTTAAGGCATTTTTTGTCTTGGTAAGTATGCCCGAAACTATAAGCATTAGAAAATACTTAGATAATGATGACGAGGAAATGCATAAATAAGATATAAAACCGATGTACAATAAGTTTGTCAAAAAAATCATTTTTGGGACAACCTTTTGTTGCCGACTGTACTTTTTTATGCACAGTCGTCATCTACTCATTAAGACGATTCTAACAAGTCCTAACACGACAGGTTTATCACGTGTAATTTAGGAATTTCTATGGCCACCCTGAGTTTCCATCATTAGACCAGCTCGATGGTACTACACGGTGTGGCCTGTAACTAGAGCAAAAATTAAAAATGTACATTCTTCTCCTCAAACTACGCAATGTTTGTTTGACGACTTTGAAAAAAAACTTGCGGTTTGAATTTTATTACATTTTAAAGTTAATTCGAACACGCATTGTACTATAAAATTGATTATGTCTGTAGAGTGATTAGACTGACAGGCGATGTCAATTAGACGGAGTTTTAAGTACATTGAAAATACAATTTACTTTGTTTGAAAAAATAACAATCTAAAAACTTTATGATTTAAAAAAGTTGCAAAACAAAAGTTGTCTATTTTGAGGAGTAGAATCTACGTTTTAATTTTTTGCTTTAGTTACAGGCCCCACCCTGTATATTATTGTATCGTTATCAGAACTAAAGGCGTATGCAAATTTTCAGCTTCATCAAAAACCGGAAAGTGGGTCAAACTTAACTTGCAAGATTTGAACTTACATGCATTTTTATATACATACATACATACGAACATACTCGTGCATTGCAAGTTAAATAAAAGCTTGTAAAAACAAACTCATTCCATAACAGAATATGTAATTTCTAGTAAATAAAAAAAAGCCTAATCAATCGTTTTAGGTCTTGTTACTATTTATTTCGTATAGTTAGTATCGTTTTTATTTAAAATCAGCTAAAAATTACCCATAAGCTAGTAGCATAGTACGGTTACGAGCGTTAATTTGGGTCCCATTTCAAGAAAAATATGCTTGTAATAATCAATGTTATTAGAGATGTCAAGTAATTTGTAACTGTTGTGTTATAGAACGTCAGATTGACTTTGAACCTAAGGTGGGTACCAAATCTCGTGACTGTACCCACCATGGTGAATATGCATTAGATCTCATTCCTTTATTTTAGCAACCGATAATACTTTACCAATTGGCTGATAAGAAGAAATAAAATTAAAAAGATATGAATATGCTAAACTTATTTCTCCTCTAAACGTTGTAATCATCATTATCATAATAATTTTTGGTATAAATGAAATTACTGACATATTAAATGCATTATTAAATAAGTACTTTGCATTATTTAGTAAGTTTGGTTTTCCTATACACATTCTATTTATAGTGGCGAGCCAACTCATTTTCAGACTTGTTTACGTCTAATATCTACTGCAGCCACACTCGGTTTTTTGAATCAAATGAATTTATGAGGCGGTGTACTAAGCCGCTTGGTTTGATAGCATATGGACCGGAAAATTTGTTCTTAGCCATTTCGGGTGTAGTCTATCAGACAACAGCAACGGGGTTATTCTTTTATGCTCGTTCTTAATATTAGACTTATCACATTTTGTAAACTTCGATCTAAAATTTTACATTATTGTTCCATTTAGATTTATTACAAATTTTAACTTGTTGTAGGTTATCAAATATACCCGCAGTTTGGGTACTTAACTGTCAACGTCCATCAGGTGTTTTAGGCGTTTACGCCGCGCACCGACCGTCCGGTGGCGCCCTCTTAGGGCAAAAACAAGTCTTCTCTTAGTCTCAAAAGTGAAAATTCTGAAGTTAGTTTTATACGGGATCAAGTCGGACCTATTAGAATATGAACTCTTTAGTTCTATATGGTCTATGAAACAAGTTAGACTGTTGCTATAGAGACTTATTAGTAATATACATGTCGTGAAAACCTCTAAATGTTTTAATTCTATTTTAACATGGTAGCAGAGCGTGGTTCCGCGAGATATAATTAATAACTTCAAGTAAAATATTTTAAACCGTACTTTGCCAAGATGGAGACGTGTACTTTGGATGCTTCAAAAATGCAACTTCGAATGTTAACGGACTCAAATTGGATTACATGGAAGTATAAAATTATGATCGCTTTGAAAGGTTTGAGAGTTTTGGATATAGTTGAAGGCGATATCAAAGATGACCAACCTCCTTCAAACGCAACTAAAGAGCAGCTTTGACAGTACAAGACCGCGTTGCAGAGTTACTCGACTGGTGACAGTACTGCCCTTGTTGTCATTACCACTAATCTATCTGAAGACAATTTAGAAAAAGTAAGAAGATTTTAAGAAGGTTCTATCGTCGTTACATAATAAATCGAGTTTAAGTGGGGCTAAGTCCGCCCCCACGCCTCAAGCATCCTCTAACTTTGTGATTCCAGCTTTTCTTCGGAGATCGCTACTCTTACCAACTGGTACCAACTCGGACCCATCTATTACCGTGTACCAATAGGGGCGCTGCCTCCCACATCACGCAGTGGTGCCCGTGATCTGGCGTTTCCGGGACCTGAGCAAAAGGAAGTCTCGGAGGAACTGCTTTCGCCCTCACCACCAAAATCTTAAATTTAACCCTAATGACATAAGGGAATTTATTTAAAAAAAAAAAACTGTGTGAGGAAGCTAATTAGTGTTAAATAAATAGCCTGGCCCTGATTGACTATTTCTATCCTTTTCTTTCAATTTCATCCATCTCTCACTCAATATTTCTTAATTTCTATTACCTAGTCTTTCGAGTGATCAGAAGACCACGTAACACAAAAGTTTTGGCGCCCAACAAAATCAAATTATGTAGCACTTTATCCTTTTTCCAAATTCTGAAACACGTCCACTAGTGTATTAAGTCTTTTTCTCTTTGATCTTATATTTCGACCTTTTTCCTTTACTTTTTCTTAACACAGAGTTACCATTTCTTGCCCTATTAGATATTATATTTTTCTTAATAAACCTGAATTAGAATATGAGGTTCGTATTCGTCTGGAAGCTCCACCTGACAACCTAATTTGTTAAATAAAAAACCTTGTGTAATGGGAAAGTTTTATCACTACCCAAAAGGTTTTTTTATCTACAATAAATAATCACGTTATCTATCTTCACATGACACTATCTATTTCCTTCTTCATGTCTTCTGTATGTATATAGATTCAAATTCTAGAGCGGTTGACCAACTTTGAAAAAAAGTCATATGGTAATTTTTTTTTTTCTTATGCGGTTTCCCCAAAAATGTTCTCTCGTGGTTCGTCACAATCTCTAGTCAACTCTTAATCGACTAGGCCTGTAAATAATACTATCTTTTAATTATATTTTTTCTTTCTTTCCTAGTCGAGCGGCTGATACCTGATTCAGAGAATCCTTACCTGGTCAGAGAGTTTCCCACATTTGAGAGCTTGGACATAAAAATGGTTATGAATTTATTAGTGCGGATTATTTCAGTACTACTTAGAAATGACTTAACCAAAGTGACGAAAGAAGATGTGGAGGGATTGGCTTATGTGTAAAAACCACATTATTAAGTTTTTTTATATTTATTCTGCTGCTTGACATGAGCAATGTATTAAGTTCTTGACTTATGTAGGATTTGATGCTGTAAAAATGAGATCAAATGAAGACAAACTGTGACCACTAAGGACCTGGTGTTCATGATACGTTGGGCTAAGGAAAGGTACTAAAGTCCGGAAAATAATGCAACTGACTTGCCGTTGACACGCTAAGAAGAAGAAGATGATCGACTAACTGAAGATATGAGAAATAAGGACAGATATTATAAACGCTCGCTATCGCAATAATCATAAAGTAACGGTCAGTTTGTTTACATTCTTTATCTCGTCTCATTGGCCGTACGTAATCAGTTTTCGATGTACACTATATTATCATAGCATATTTTCTATCATGATTAATTTTATTAGGTTATTTTTATCAAATCAAATTTTTAGAATTTCTTGTGGCGCTTCTTCTCCGCAATGATGGTCTTGTCCGAAGCTCAAATAGATTCACTCCATTTTATTGACGTATAAAAGAGCCCTCACGTGGTCAATATACAGCTTTGTTTATTATTTTTATTACTTACGAAAGCATTATCAGATCAAGTGTAGTCTAAATTTAATTTAATTTATTTCTTTTAATTTTAATTTCACGTTTCACTTAGATCTCCAAAAACATTAAGTCAAAGTTTAAATTACATAAAAACTACCCTGAGCAACCAACGATGATCTTTTTAACAATGAAGTTTTTGCTTCATTGATTCCAAATTAGAATTAAGAATCAAGCTATTTTAAAGTTTTTTTAATCAACTACCAAAGTGTTTTAAGATTGGCTATTAGAAAAAAGAATGTTTTGATACATTAAAAACACAGACTCTCGACTAAGTTTATGCATTAAAATTTTGTCTTGTTTGCGATTAGGCAATGTTTTCAGACTTATTTTTTTTTTTATATTTGTTCTGCTGCTTGACATGAGAAATGTATTAAGTTCTTGACTTTAAAGTTCAGTCATGTTCCTCTGAAGGGAAAACCATCTCACTATAATAGGACATACTAAAGGAAAGAAAATTAACCTGATTAGGCACGCCCTCAACAAACATACATAATATTTATATTATTTAGGTAAAATTGTAGACAATTTTTATGAACTTATTTATAAAAAAATATTGTGAATACTTATAAAAAATAAAAGTATCTAATGATCGTTACATTTCAGACGTTATTTTATCAATAGTGTCAATTTACCAAAGTTTGCTGAAAAGAATCACGTCACATCTAGGGTGTGTCAATACTTACAGAAGCATTAATCATGTTCAATATAATAACATTAATAACTATACTGTTTCTTTAAATTATCTAGTCACGTTCTACATCACATATTTATAGCCATTTCCATTCTATGCCTTTACTTATTTTATCTACGTTGCAGCGCAGCCCCTTATGAAACATTAACCCCCTTACTTATAAACTCGGAATAAGCTTGGAATAGTTTACGCCATGGTTTGTCACTTTCTGTCAGATGCAAAAGTCACAATTGCAGATAAGGACAAAGCATGGCATAAACTATTCCAAGCTTATTCCACGTTTATAAGTAAGGGGGTAAAACTTGTAACTAATAATAAGGTTAGTCTATTTTAAGGAACTATGGCGTCGATTTTGTATTGAGAGAATATTAAAAAAAGGTGCATCTAAACGGGAGTTGAACCAAATACTGAAAAAATAACACATCGTTTTATTGTAAGTGGTAAGTAACGATATAAATTAGAGCTGCTCAAAATAATCAAACACCAGGGATTAATCGTAATTTCGTTTGATTATTAATTTCATCCGTAGATACTTTTGTTTTTAATATAGTTAAGAATTAACCGACTATGTTTTAAGTTCATCATCAAATTTAAATCGAAAGTACGTTTCTCCATTCCGATATTCATGATAAACTTATTGGTAATGCATGAAGAGTCATAAATAATAATCATGTTTATCACCTTATCTCGCACGGGCGCGGAGACATACTTCCATATTCATAGCGTTTTGTGTGGTTGGTACATTTTATATTTTTATCTACATCCATATCATAACTTCCCTACAATATGTTCAGAAACGATAAGCAAATGGGTTTTATTAAGAAACCTGTAGTATGTAAGGTTGTATTTTAAGGTTAACATTAAATTATTGCATGTCATTAAAGTATCGGTTATCGATGCGGTTGCATCTTAATGTTCACACTAAGTTATCGTGAGCGATACTTTTACGTAAACATTAAGATACAGGACAACCACAGATATAGGTTTCTCGCATATTGTAAAAAACTTATTATATGCATGCCTTTCGGCTCGTTTCATCAAACCACACTCATATATTAATGCCTCATTATGCACCAGTCACATAAATTACTATTGATTAATTCGCTCATTGAATGCAAAACTGACAAATTCCAAAATAATTTGCTCTTGTATTAAAAATCTTATACGAATAGCTTGTAATTTTAAAATGCAACAGTGACTCATTTAGAAATGTGTCCGTTTTGTAATCAATGAACGAATTGTCAAATGTTGATAAGATTAATACGTAGGCATTCAAAAATTCAGTTGGTTAAGCCATCTATTGTGAAGTAGGAACAAGTAAAGAACGACATCTATTGACGAGTAGCGGAATTTGAAACGCGCTTTGACGATTTCAGTTTGCATAGAACGAGTCTGATATCTAGGCAATGGTTTCCAGGCACACGGCAAAGATGGCGGTTTGAAAGCCTTAAAATAAAATAGCTTTTTTTTTAACAAATCAATTCAATCTTTATGAGAAAAGTTCTTTTAGATAAGGTTGTACTAAGTAACCGGATATTTTGAGTTAAATTCCGAATGCTCCGGAAGCAATAATACATCGCATTTATCTTCTTTTATATTCCGTAATAGACTATAGCCGAACCCTTCAAACCGCGGGCAGATAGGCTTAGTTTGGATTACATTTTGAGACATTTTTTATGAGCCAATGTCAAATTTTAACCCGAAGTAAGCATTATCTATCCGCTTTTTGAATGTCGGTTTAGCCGTTAGATGTGGTTCTTAAATTTATTTCGAGAATTACTTCTGAAGATTTATTAACATAATAACAGGTGGCACAAAGCCGACGCGCCGCTAGTTGCACAACATATTTGAGGTATTTATGCAGAAAATTATAATGGTAAGTGTACCTAAATAATAATTTCTTGAACGAATACTTTATTGAGAAATTTCGTCGTTAAGTTAGAATTATTTGACAAGTGTTTTTCGTAGTAAAAAATATTAATACTTAAGAAGAAAAGCATGACGTATTTTTAAAGATGATAAGCCCTTAGAAGCAAAAATTTAATAAAACAAGTGTTTTGCGAACTATTCATGTAGGTAGTCGTACAATTATTTAGATTACATAATTTACATGCAGGGTGTAAAGTAGCCCCATTAAAAAAAAACTTTTCTAGGATCACTGACCCTCGGCACGATGCAAGAGTGACAAAAACTATTGGGAGTCTGCAGGATTTTTTATTTTCATACGGGATTTTAGTACACCCTTTAAATTTGTATGTCCATTGTATCTTATTTTCTCATTGCTTTTATCTGCACTACAGTTTCGCCATGTCCGCCAGTCCACGGTTTTTCGCGGACCGCACATAACAAATTTACAAACAAGGAAAACTATACCTAACGATTAACCACCGATTTTAGCACACTGGAATAAGACTTAATCCGAGATTAGTCTATACAAATTCGATGCCTAATCTAGGTATAAAACCTTATTTGCGTTTGGTCAAATCCGCCATAAGTAGACTTAATTGGTTACTGAGATACAGGCGACTTAAGTGTTATACCTACTAAAAAATATCTATAGACTTGTTTTTTGAGTTTGTATGAACGACTTCGGAATTCTACTCCAAGTATTGTTGACATACTTGCCCGGTTTTTAATTTTGAAGATTTGATTAACATGTTCATAACTTTTCTAGTAGATTTTAGTGGTTTAATCACGAAATCGACCATAATGCCGAAGTAAGCCTTTGTTGTCGAAATTTATTGTGTTCCTGCGAAACGTTCCGCTCGTTAAGAAGGATGAAATACGCTTCCTTCATCTGTATTTCCGAAAAGTTCTAACAACTCAGTAACTCTTACCATAAAGAGACTAAACTTTTCGGTACGTGTTGCTAAATCAACGAACTTCACTTCATCTTGAATACGTCCACATTTTACATCAATCGAACTGCTAATTAGCAATAATAATATATTATTATTTTTATAATTATAAATTCGGATTTAATATTGTAGGTTGTTCTGTTTTACTTATATTGTATGTTATTAGGCTCATTATAATAAAAAAAACATCTATCGTAGCCAGTTATTTCAAGGCTACGATATATTTCTATAAGTAAGCACTATGTAGAACAATTGTTTGTCTATAACCAGTCAAGTTGTGGATAGTAGGTATGTTGCAAATGCCATGTTTGAAGTCAATATTAACCTTTTTAGTGTACAATGTACCTACCTGATGGTATTATTAGTATTTATTCATTATTAAGACGTAGTTACCTCAACTGGAAACATTTGTAAAGTTTATACTTCTATATCGATTAACGTGCATCTAAAGGTGCGTTCTCATTTATGCGAAGCGGAAAAACCTATTAATTATGTTTGACATGGATAGTCTGTATGCAACTTTCCAATTATTTCAACACACATAAACTATTGTCAATAAATTGCTCAAAATGGACGTAAAAGTAAGTAAACAAACACGTTTATAGGTACATGTTTTCATAGTGAAATAGGGATTGGATTAGAATGCTCTATTGTTTGCTTCTGAATGAAAAAAATTCGAGGTAAAAATGTTTTAAGTGCTAACTGTTCTTTTACTAAAAAAAGTCACGTACGTACTTTATCACGTAATTGATCAAAAGCGGTAAAAAATCACCTTTTAAATTTTATTTTCCTTTACCGGCGATATTCGCGCTCATAATATTCGGTTTCAGTTTTCAGTGCGAGCCATTGACCACTGTTTTATCAGATTAAAAGTAAAATTTATTGCTTTTGAGCACCAGGCGTGCCCGAACTGAATTAACGTAGTTTTGATGAAAGCAAATAAATGGCTAACATTTTTTAAGTACTTTTGGGATTAAAACCGGTATTCAGTCAGTTTCGTAAATAAAAGCGTATGTTTATAAAAATAACTAAGGTTTAATAATTGACTGACCAGCTTCCGCTTTAATCTTTGTACTATTTATTTTTAGTTTTTTAGACTAGTAAAACTATTGCAAACGTATGTAGTACCTATGTAGTAGGTAACTAGGTGTATTAGTACTAATTGTGTACCTATTAAGTACATCAGGGTCTTTTTAAAACGGTCGCATGACCGAGATCGGTCAGAGTAATATCATTCATTCATTTATCATATCATATCAGTAAGTTAAGTTTTTGTAAACTGCGAATGCTGAGGACTAAGAAAATTAGGGAAAATTAAGCAAAATTTAATAGTTATTAGTCATAAACGTAAAACTAACCAAACCACTAATCCATAATAAATAAACAACCAAGTAGACAAGTGATTTTGAGCCATACAATTACTAACACCAAATAAAGGACTCGAAACAATGCATTTTAATTATAGGTTTACAACGGTAAATAGCTATCTCTCCCAGACAACCTTGGATGGAAAAATAACTAAAGATAGAAATATATAGCCGGCGCTGTAATCGTACGTAATATAATAAGAACAGCAATTAAAATAACCAACTGAAAATAACAATGGGAACTGTTTACCTACCAGTCACAAATTAATAAAAAAAATGTGCTCTTAAATTGTAGCTCTGTCCTTTTCATTGTCATAAGAAAGATAAGGACAGAACTACAATTTACCTGACAGATGGTGTTATCTGGAGATTGAAAAATCAGCCCTAAGTAAAATAAAATATTTTGAATGATGATAATTAAGTTAAAACTTAATTGTTTAGGGGTATATTATATCTAAGCAAATCTTTTGACATTTTAAAACATACATTACAGTTCCACAATAAGCATTCAGTGCAGAGTTAAAGGAAACGTAAAAGAACTAATGAATGACCGGCGCAGTCGGTCGCGACAGCTAACTAATTATTTCAGTGACATCGCGGGTTCTTTTTGCTAGATTAAAGAGTGAGTTAATTAAAAATGACCATTATGAACTTAATGTAATTTCATTCATGAATTAATGGAAATGCTTTGTAAAGAATGTCCAACACTTACTTAAATTTCATAGCAGTTCTGTAAAAACATTTTAAATGAAAACTGTACTGGACTAACATTATTTAAATTATAAGTGATGTGCGCCAAGTATTAGCGTTTAACATTTTGGCAGAACCAGTTTCAGACAGTACAAAATTAGTTTTTAGGTTTTTGAACAATTTCTTAATCCTAATATTAATAAAGTTTTATAGTTTTGTCCAACGAAGCTGCCGTTATCAAGGTAATAAAAGATTTTAAAAAAATATAAAAGATATTTATTCAGTAACTAGGCCGCACGGGCACTTTTACACGTCAAGAATCTACCAGCAGAGCTTCCCAAAATGAGACCACTGCACTGCTGAAAAGATTACGCCGCTAGAACCTAAGCAGTTAGTCATTTTTTAACCATATTTAATACTACAATGATACTACTTAGTCCAGCATTATATAAAGCTATAAACATTAAATTAAATATAATATCAAATATCATGCGTAAAGGCGTATAGTACTGTTAGGCGATGGGCTTGCAACCTGTCACTAATACACTGGTAAACATCTTAGCCTAAAAGTGTAAAGTGTGGTTACAGAATTATTAACAAGTTTTTAGAGTTGGTGGTAATTCTGTAGCTCTGCCTACCCCACTCTGGGAATAAAGGCGTGAGTTTATGTATGTATGCGTAGTTCATCAGAAAAATATGTCAAAATTATTATGAGAGAGATAAAGGGAGGAAAAGGAAAAGAAAAAAACACAAGACAACCACATAAAAGTTTTGATATGTTTTCCTACATCAACGGTGTCCCCTAGACAAATAACTTCGCAATTTCACTTATTATTAATGACAAAGTTTAGGAAACAATAAAAAAAAAAGTTTGATTAAAGCCTGTTTTGTTTTAAGATTTTAAATAAATAAACAATACTGACGTGTTTAGCATTGTGGTTCTCGCTTTGGGCCCCCTTGGCGATAAACACACACAAACATAATCACAGAGGTGTCTTTAGCGGTGCCGCGACCAGGATACTCGTATAAGTATTTCTCAGTTTTGTTCAAGTTAGGGGTGCTTTCGATTTCTATTGTATCAAAATGTAATGATGAAAATCATTGTTACTTAACCATTTTTTTATAAAAAATATGTAAAAACGTTAATTCTTTTCAAAATGATTACTATATTGTTTCAAAGTTAACAGTCAACGAAATCGCAAACTGTTTTTTTTAGTTTAAATCAGTAATTTAAGTATAAAAAATATGACTGAAGCATAACGCTAACGTCAACGATTTTTAAAAACGGATAATATGTATGGCATTGTCATAAGCGCTCGACGCGACCGTCCGGCAGCGTACGTCAATCCTATACGTTTTCGATAACGATTAAGTTCGCAGAATGCATCTCCTCTAAAAAAATATTATTACAGAGCGCCTTAGCGTACCGGCAAATTTTCTTGGGTTACATCGCGTTTTTTCTTTTCTTTTTACAATCTATGGGAAAAAAATAATCGTTAAACAATTTTTGTACACCGAAAATTATACGCCATTAAATACGTTTGACGTCCAAAGGCACAACAGTTGATGAAGGTTTTAAAATGCACGTACGGTCGTTAGGTATAGCCATCAATAAAACTGGCCTTGTCAACCGTCGTTTGTACGTTTGTTTGTTTATACATTAAGCTACGATGTACGAAAGACAGTAGATACATGCTAATAATCATAGTTCTTTGACTGACGGCCGCCAGTAATGACAGTAGGTATAGAAAAATTTTAATGCTGTATTTTGATTTGTTATTATTGTAAGATGCTAAACTTAAAACAAAGGATCTTTGACAAGTTTTTTTGCAACAGGTCACTCGATAGCTCGTTTGCCCCGTCTAGCATAAAAAAAAGTCAAATCTTGTTACCGTATGATATACTGCTTCACTAGTCTCCTTTTTTTGTATGTAGCTACTTGCCCTGTTATACAATTTATTTGGATAATAAAACAGTACCAAATACGTCTTCTTGGTCTACCTCTATGGTCATCTAATATAACTACTGATTATGAAATTGTCATGACTGTCATGGTAATTTCAGTTCGTTGTAGATACAAGCACGTATACGTTAAACCAGCAAAATAATACGAAATGCGTACGAATGCAATAGTTTTCAATAAATTTCATAAAACTAGTGCTATAAAAATGTTAATTATGTGTGATGTGAAAGGTAAACGACAAACAGTAAGATAAGTAAGGTGCATGCAAGAATATGATCAGAATGATCACTGAGGTTCATCAGTAGGCGTCGTTACATGTTTAAACCAATAATATCACAATATTTATTTTTTTGTTAAGGGAAGAGTTTCTTTTTACGATTAATACTACAATACACAAAGAAAGAACTAAACCGAGGTGTCAATTACTTAAACATTGCTTCTTAATGGACTGTTTAAAAAAATAGGTAAAATGTATTTAAGTTTTATAAAAAGTTTAAGCCAATAATATCACAATATTTATTTTTTTGTTAAGAGAAGAGTTTCTTTCTACGAAGAATACCACAATACACAAAGAAAGAACTAAACAAAGGTGTCGATTACTTAAACATTGCTGCTCAATGGACTCTTTAAAAAAATAGGTAAAAGTTAATTATAAAATTCATTATTTATATGATTTGTATTGCTATTACCTTTTGTTTTTATACACTTTGTAGGGATACATAAATATTTGATGTAAAACTGTAAATATTGGTGGGTTAGTAAATATAGAAATTAAACAAAATTATACTTAAAGGCGATAAGACGAATCGGTTTAGATAACAAGATGATATAGATAACCATTATAGTAAATACCAATATCTTAAGATAATTAACGTGTTTTCATATGAATAAGGATAACAAAATTGTATTATCGTGTTACCTAATGCCGTATCCACCAATTACTAGCTTAGAAGTCATAGCGCGCCACTTGAGTTGGCATCATTAGGTCTAATACGCTGTTTCTGGACGGTTGGGTTCTTTCAAACGACTTCAGGCTCAGTTATATAATGTAAGTATTAATTAAAATATTTATTAGCCTTAGAAAATATTGTGTTTGTTACCATACGACAACACGTTGGCCTAGTTGGTAGTGACCCTGCCTGTCTACGAAGCTAGAGGTCCCGGGTTTTAAATTCCTGGTAGTAGATATTTGTGTGATGACTGATGAGCAAGAATGTTCGTTACTGCGTCTTCGATGTTTTATGTGTATGTGTATAAGTAAGTTTATCGTCGACTAGTACCCATAATACAATCCTAGAGCTTAGTTTGGACCTAGCTCAAATAGTTTTGAGATTTTCCTCTAATATTTATTCATTTCTATATTATTCACTAAGACGGGGAAAAAACGAAGAAATTTACGCCTTTATGTTTTTTAAAACGAACGTATGGAGTTAAATAGTCTGTATGTTAATATGTGAATAAATGTTTTTTTATTTTGTCAATAAATATGACATGCGGGGAAAATGAAATTGTTTTAAATAATTACACTGCCTGTTACGCTGCCTACTCCCAGAACGAAATCGGCTTTTGCAAGAAGATTCCCCGAATTTCTTCTTCCACACGCTTACAATGTTGTTAGCAGGAGGTGTAACCTTAGACACTGCTCTGCCTCTGAGGCCAAAAGAATAGTGACAAAGTGGATCCAGCCTATTGATTATTATGAAACTGAAAAAATACTGAGGGTTTTCTAACATACACACACACACACACACACACATACACATACACACACACTCACTCTGTCACACACACACACACACACACATAATTGTTATTAACTCAAGTACCGATGTATTATATAGTAAATTAGTGTTAAGCCATCCGTCATTCTAATTAGTAATAGCGTAGGACTTATACTTAGTACTGGTAATTGTAACAAATGGACCCCACGTGACAGGCCGAGCCTAGTGTGGTGGTCATGGGCAACGTATGTGAATTTAAGTTTTGTGGCAAATAAACAATATTTTATTTTATTTTTTATTTTATTTTTTTATTATAATGTTACTTACGTCATCGTGACGTCACATAATACATGATGTCATTTCTTTATGCAAAAGTGTTTCAAACCTGCAGTAGCCTATTCCGCCTTTTTACTAAGTGACTTCAACGTGCCATGAGCTAATCCTGACGGCCTATAATTTGCACGTTTCACCCGCCAGTGCCGAAGTTGAGCGCTTTGCGGACTTTAAGGTTCTTGAGAGCGTATAAATTGGTATCATTTTAACTTTGTCGAAACAACTAGAGTCCATTATAACTTCAACGCAGATGATTACACCGGAGATCTGAATAAATAGGAAATTCGTTCATCTGAATAACTAATCTGATTGTGTTAAAGCATTAGGTAGATAAGTATTAATGTACGTGACGTTTGTTGATCAATTATAACACCTTTTGATGGAAAATAAATGATTTATTTTTTCTATATCAAATAATATTTTTCAATATTGGAAAGCTATATCCGCCAAATTCCAAGTTTTACCTTCCAACTTTTTTACCTTCTATCCACACGACAGAGGCCTTGCTTTGTAAAACGTACTTGAATTATGCTAGAAAAGCTTGGCTCAAAGCTTCTCCGGTTCAAAGTTTCCTTCAAGTTTAATATCACAACGGAAATGGGACTGCACTCTTTACCAAATAAATTATGACGATATCCTTAAATGCAGTACAGCTAAAGCCTGATAAATAATAATTGTAGTTCTTTTAGAAATAGGAAACTGAAATTCAAAAGACCCCAAAAACAATGTATAAAAAAGTAATAACCACTTTTACATCCAGCCTCTGCGGGGGTCTTAAAATATTATAATTATAGAGGCGCAAATATTGAAGGTTTATTATTAATCGTTTTAGTTCATCAAGATGGTGCTGACTCTGTACAAGATGGACGCGAGCCCGCCAGTTCGTTCAGTGTACATGGTCATCCAGGCACTCAATATCACTGATGTTGAGTACCACGATATCAACTTATTGCAAGGAGATCACTTAAAAGAAGAATATCTGAAGGTAGGTTGACTTTTGTAAAAAAAAACGCTGACATTGTGCTCATTCTTTTTATTGTGTTTTTCAGTAATTTAGTTTTCATGTGTTGCCCCTTTTTTAACATGGTATTTAACCACTTTACAAATTAATTACATCATGACTTTTTTTAATACTGGCCGCTATATATTTTTTTTCTTATGTACGCTAGTCTTTTGTTTTTGGCGGGTTTAAATTTTAATCTCGCTGCAAGAATGGAACTCACTCGTGAAAATATTCGTGCTATGATTTATTACGATTTTCGGCGTGGTTTAACGCAACAACAGTGCATAGATCAACTAACTTCGACTTTTGGTGATGAAGCTCCATCCAAAACTACTGTGTATCACTGGTTTAGTGAGTTCAATCGTGGACGTAGTATGCTCAGGGACGAAGTTAAGGATGGTCGCCCGAAATCGGTCGTTGTACCACAAAATATTGAAGCTGTGCGAAAACTTATAATGCATGACCGTCATGTTACGTATCGCGAGATAGAGGCGACTATAGGCATATGTATGACGAGCATTAATAAGATATAACATGAACACTTAGCTGTGAAAAAAATTTGTTCGCGTTGGATCCCGCACAACTTAACTAAGGATCAAAAAGAGGCTCGCGTCGAATGGTGCAAGGAAATGTTGAAAAAATATAACCGTGGTAACTCAAAAGCTGTTTATAATATCTACACAGGTGACGAATCCTGGATCTATGCGTATGATCCCGAAACTAAACAACAATCAACGGTGTGGGTGTTTCAAAATGAGCCGAACCCTACGAAAGTAACTCGTGCAAAAAGCACCTTGAAGCAAATGGTGGCCTGCTTTTTTGGTATTAATGGCCATGTGGCTACAGTGCCCCTAGAGAATCGTAAAACGGTTAATTCGGAGTGGTACACGACCATTTGTTTGCCGGAAGTATTTGAAAAAATACGGAAAAACAACCAGCGACGGAGAATCATTCTGCACCATGATAACGCCAGCTGTCATACATCACGTGAAACGACTCGATTTTTGGAAGGTCAAAATATAGAATTAACGGGTCATCCACCTTACAGCCCTGATTTGGCACCCAATGATTTCTATTTATTTCCAAATGTAAAGAATAAATTACGTGGTCAACGATTTTCGACCCGTGAAGATGCCGTCGACGCGTTCAGACAGCACGTTTTGGAGATACCTCAGTCAGAGTGGAAAAAGTGCTTTATAAATTGGTTTCAACGTATGCAAAAGTGCATCGATTATCACGGAGAATACTTCGAAAAACAATAAAACCATATTTAGCCATGTACGTTTGTTTATTTTTTCTATTCCGGTTACATAAGTAGCAGCCCTCGTACGTAACAAAACCAAACAAAATGATATCAAGATCGAGAAAGTATAAAGAAGTGGATACTCCATCCACCTCGATCTTTGCCCGCCTCGTCCTCACCATCGTCGGCTTTTTCTACCCCACCGGACGCCAACGAGTCGGGTGTCATGAGCGGGCCACCGCCTCCGCCGCCGTGACTACCTTTCCGACGGTTTAGTGCGCCGCATACGATGGACACATTCGAACAATGATAATTGCATGCCAGCGTATTACAGATTAGAGGATTAATCTAACTATCAAAGTCATTTGACAGACTTCGTTACATAATACCTTTAAATCAGTCCGGTGGGTTAGGCACTAATTTCCAAATACATCTTTATTCTATACGCTCTAATATCAAAAAGACCTTATTCCATAATGAACGAAACCCGAAACAATCTATTCCCAGAATGCCCCAGTCTCAATATGCACTTTTCGCAATAGCACTTAATTTCAAATAACATGAATCTCATAAAACACTTACTTGCAAAATGCACCAATCCCAAAATACCCTAATTTTTAGTATTAAAACACACGAATCTCGTAATGAATGATTTCCAAAATACCCTGGTCCCAAAATACCCTAGTGCCTAAATACCTTATTCCCATAATACCCTAATCCCAAAATACACTCTTGTTTTTAATTGGCCACGGATAATGTAAATAAACTTTTTCTTTGTTTCTTACAATAACAGATTCCTTACAAGCCTTATAATCTTTATAATCGGCGTTAAAATATTGGTACTTAATTTGTTAGCACCATATACCTATATTTCGTGAAGGTGTCGCCTTATGGCCGAACCCTATATTCAAACCGCGGACAGTTGATAAGCTTACTTCGGATAAAAATTTGACACATTTTGTATGGGCGAATGTCAAATTTTAACCCGAAGTAAGCCTTATCGATCAACGGTTTGAATATAGGGTTCGGCCGTTAATAAGTTAAAGTTTTAGAGATATGTTCCCCGATTTCTCCGGGTTTTCGTGGACCGACTTGTTTTTCGTTTGAATGTAGCAGTCCGGTGGGTTAGGCACTAATTTCAAAATACACCTTTATTCTATACGCTCTAATATCAAAAAGACCTTATTCCATAATGAACGAAACCCGAAACAATCTATTCCCAGAATGCCCCAGTCTCAATATGCACTTTTCGCAATAGCACTTAATTTCAAATAACATGAATCTCATAAAACACTTACTTGCAAAATGCACCAATCCCAAAATACCCTAATTTTTAGTATTAAAACACACGAATCTCGTAATGAATGATTTCCAAAATACCCTGGTCCCAAAATACCCTAGTGCCTAAATACCTTATTCCCATAATACCCTAATCCCAAAATACACTCTTGTTTTTAATTGGCCACGGATAATGTAAATAAACTTTTTCTTTGTTTCTTACAATAACAGATTCCTTACAAGCCTTATAATCTTTATAATCGGCGTTAAAATATTGGTACTTAATTTGTTAGCACCATATACCTATATTTCGTGAAGGTGTCGCCTTATGGCCGAACCCTATATTCAAACCGCGGACAGTTGATAAGCTTACTTCGGATAAAAATTTGACACATTTTGTATGGGCGAATGTCAAATTTTAACCCGAAGTAAGCCTTATCTATCAACGGTTTGAATATAGGGTTCGGCCGTTAATAAGTTAAAGTTTTAGAGATATGTTCCCCGATTTCTCCGGGTTTTCGTGGACCGACTTGTTTTTCGTTTGAATGTAGATAGTTTCCGATTGGTCCCGTATACATCTGGTAAAGGTCTGATGATGGATTATGTAGGAGCCGCCAAAGCCGGCCCTGTTTTGGTTATCTTGCCCAAATGGTTCACCGATTTTTTCACACCGTACTTATTTTTATTTAGGTTGTTGGTATAGACTACCTGCGTCTTACATTACACATGCTATCAAAATACTGGCCACTTAAAAATTAAGTGTCAGTACCATCATAAATACAATCTAATCTATGCATAAGTAATCAATGTCATTCTTCATTGCAAAATTGTTTCTCTAGCAATGACGGAACCAACTATTGATAGTAAAATTATTTTAATCGAAAATCAAAAAGGGCACCCAGCTCTCTCTCTCTGGTAGACGGCCAATGAAAAACAAGTGTATTTTGGGATTAGGGTATTATGGGAATAAGGTATTTAGGCGCTAGGGTATTTTGGGACCAGGGTATTTTGGAAATCATTCATTACGAGATTCGTGTGTTTTAATAATAAAAATTAGGGTATTTTGGGATTGGTGCATTTTGCAAGTAAGTGTTTTATGAGATTCATGTTATTTGAAATTAAGTGCTATTGCGAAAAGTGCATATTGAGACTGGGGCTTTCTGGGAATAGATTGTTTCGGGTTTCGTTCATTATGGAATAAGGTCTTTTTGATATTAGAGCGTATAGAATAAAGGTGTATTTTGAAATTAGTGCCTAACCCACCGGACTGCTTTAAATATAGAGTGACATCTTCTTACAATCACCAGAGTGATTATTTTACTAGTCCCTTAACTAAAACTATTGTTATTTTGTAAATGTTAATAATCAAATGAGTGCTATAATTATTATTTTCAGCTCAATCCTCAGCACACTATACCAACATTAGTTGACGATGACTTCATCTTATGCGATAGGTAATGGTTTATTTTAGTACCTAATTATCTTACTAAAGTAGTTTACATACTGATTAGTATTCCTATTTAAATATAGTTTTTGTGTTTAACAAAGCAGAACAAAGTCGTATACAATTGTGGGAATGAAAAATGTGACACTAACAACACAATTTAACAATCTTTTTTTTTATTTCAGCCATGCGATTGCAACATACCTGATTAACGTGTTTGGTGAAAACAGCTCTCTGTACCCGTCCGAACCCAAACAAAGAGCCATAATAGATCAAAGACTACATTTTGACAGCGGTATCCTGTTCCCGACACTGCGAAAAGCCATAGTAATGGAATACCTATCTTGATCATCATCATCATCATCATCATCATCATCATCATCATCATCATCATCATCGTCATCATCATAATAAATAAATATCAGGGGGACAATATCACACCAATTGACCTAGTCCCACAAACTAAGCTCTATAGCTAGGCTTGTACCATGGGTACTAGACAACGATATAAATACTTATATAGAGAAATATATACTTAAATACATAGAAAACATCCATGACTCAGGGACAAATATTCGCGCTCATCACACAAATATCTACTCTTACCGGGATTTGAACCCAGGACCGCTAGCTTCGTAGGCAGGGTCACCTAGGCCAGCGCGTCGTTAACATTTTGAGTCTTGGACAAAAAAAGATAAAAGATAAAAGATATTTTATTCAGTATATTTTATGTATTTACTTATGCTATTTCTTTAAAATTAAGCGATATATTCACTTTTAACTTTACAAGCCTTAAGCATAGTTTTGGACTAGGCCAACGTGTGTGAGGCCCTTAGTGTCGATTTTACCAAACTGGAATAAGACTTACTCCGAGATAACTCTATACAAGTTTAGTGTTTAATCTAGGTATAAGATCTTATTCTCGTTTGGTCGCATCCGCCCTTAGTATCATAAGTCAGAACAAGTCCTTATTGATTTTCTGCGACGTATAAACAGAATGTAAGATAGAACAATGGAATTTGAACAACAAGTGATAGCATAGTGGACAAGCTGTACTTTATTTCAATTACTTTGCTAATATACCTTTGAAATAATTAACATTGATTGATATTTTAGGCTCCAGTAATTTTTGAAGGTGAAACCGCATTCAAGTCCGAAGACTTGGACAAAATAACAACTGCATATGAGTTCACAGAGAAGTTTCTTACTATGCCGTGGCTGGCCGGAGACGAGATTACAGTAGCTGACATCTGCTGCGTTTCATCAATAAGCACGCTCAACGAAATTTTAGCAATTGACGAAACTGAGTAAGTTAAAAACGACTATTAAATAAATTTAAAACTTAAATTTCAACAGTTAAGGTGTTAAAATCATAATCACAAAAAACAATACCTGTCACGGTGAAAATAGGTAAAAATAAAACGAGGTGGTACCTTTTTGAAACCATTGATAATGGCTCGTTTTATTATATAAACTTCGAGTAACAGAAATAGACAACATTATTTTACTGATCTCGTAGAATCACGAACTTCAATGCTTAAGTCACAATTCAAGTTATTAAGAACTTTATCTTGTTGACAGCGTTATATCACAAGAAAGAAATCAGGTAGTCAAAACTAGCCATCGGTTTTCTGTGACAGGTTTCTTTTGTGTCAAAATTTAAAGTCCGTCAGCAAAATGGTTGGTTAAAATTTCCTTAAAATTTTAACCTTGCGCCCCCTTGAGTGCCTCACGATTGATGTGATAACTACGTACTTTATAAGTACCCTAAAAGATTGACCGATTGAGTCACCCCCCTCCGCTACGTCACTGATTGAAAAATCACACGAGCACATTCGTCCCTTTGGGAACCCCCCGACAGCGATATCCGCATGAATAAACGTTGTGTCATTATAGACGGTATCCACTACAAAGTTGATACTCTAAATTTACGTACTATCGTTGACATAGAAGTCAATCGAAGAACCGTAGAAAGGTCATCCCCAACAAGACCAGACGGTGAAACTACCGTAAGGGTAAATATCCAATTCTGCAACAACAGTAAACCACACATGCAGATTGAACTCCGTCGCGAAGATGGACCAGCCTCCCGCACAAGATCCAACACCAGAGATCCCACGCAACCAGGGCCCGCCAGCAAACAGCCAAAACCCTAATGGGTTACGATTGCTAACGCACCCCGAATTAAAATTGCAGTTCGGCAGAGCACGCGCAGACAGACAAGTCACAAACGTCGTCATCGATCCCGGCCTATTGTCGAGAGTGTTCCAGTCAACACACACAGTCATGGAACATACATTAGATGGCATCCTCATTGCCCCAATCAACCAAGCGAATTTCGTAAGAATTTGCCGAACATTGGTTCTTAAGAGGATACAGGACGTGATGGAAGCGAGAACTTTAATTAGATCTACGCATCCCATAACCATTGGTAGGAGCTTAGACGTTCCCCAACCGTTAGGCGAACTTCTCCAATCAATTGGAGACTATTATAGCCAGACCTTGGGTAGGAACTATCACATAAGTTTCACCACTCCACCAGCCGTTGACCCACCGAACTATTTTACGGTCGATCCCGTAATAATATCCACCTTCCGTACGTTCGTTGAGTTATCAAGACACAGGTACCACATGGTACCATTCCCACGAGCCCATGAGAATGTAGGACTCCCATTGATGTTAGCATCAAAGGTAGACCAGAACAACATGTCTCAAGTGAGAAGCGTAACGTTAGATGTTACACCATCCGACGCCTTCTTACGATTCGTCCACGAAGAGTTCTTTGTTGAACCTCCCCACCCGGCTGATCAGTGCAGATTCGTTCTAACAGACAATCTGTTTATACTGGACATGGTAACCGCATACACGCGGTCATACGTTATACATCAATGATCAAATTTATGCATTAATGAGTTGATTTATTTTTTAAATTATCATTTCCCAATCACAAATAAGTAAGTAAGCATACTTATATGTTGATTATCAATCTTTATTATTTAAATGATACAGAATTTATTTTAAGTTTGATTTTCTTATTTTAATTTGATTACGAAAGTAATCGGTTAACAATTAGTCATCATCTTCATTATGAGTTCGAGAAGTATCACTCATAATGAAACCGATTACTATGCTTACATTGCATTGCATGCATGCATACAAAAATGAACAGTAATATTTTCAATTTTCAGGTATCCACGATTGGCCGACTGGCTGAAACGTTGTTCGGAACAAGAGTTCTACAAAAAAGGGAACGAGGCCGGACTCATGTTACTTAGAGAATTGATTCAAAGTAAATTGGAATAAACAACAGTTCCGAGTACCAGGTGTTTAATAATACGCACATGTGCTTATTTATTGCATGAATATTAGCTTAGAAGTATGATTCAGTATTTGTTTTTGTCGTATATTTAACCATAAAATTTTCACAAGCACGGTTGTTAATAATAAAGAAATAGTATTCTGTTTGACATCATTATAAACACGAGGAACCGATTGTTGAATTATCTATTTATTTGTACCCTAATCATACTAGATTGAAAATCACAGCAAAATCTCGATAACAGAATATATTTTTCATAGGTACGGTATAACCACTTACTTAGCTTTAAAAGCAAAATTTAACGCAATGATGTGTTGTTGTATTTTACTTAACTTTTCTTATTTATTATTAACTAGCGACCCGCCCTCGCTTCGCTTCGGTTTATGTGAGTTTTCTGTAACACCCGTACAAAAAACAGAATTTATTATACATAAAAACCTTCCTCTTGAAACACTCTATCTATTAATAAAACCGCATTAAAATCCGTTGCGCAGTTTTAAAGATCTAAGCATACATAGGGACAGACAGCGGAAACCGACTTTGTTTTATACTATGTAGTGATACACAAAATACACATTTATATCCCAAAAGGTACTGAAAACTTTACAGTTTCATCTAAAAGGGACATTGTCATGATTATCTCTTTAATTATAGCTTGTTGGGGTATTTGCTAGAATATTTCGTTACTTCTTGCACTTTTTTCTTACTATAGAACCTTCAACTTTACCTACATGTTGTCCTAACTACATAGGTAGTTTACTTAACTTACCTTTTTTGTATAACGTCCTCTCCTTCTTTATTTTTGTCTTTTTCGACTTCCTCTCTTTTTTTATTGTAATTAATAATAGTTACAAGACTCGTCCTTTACTCATATAATATGTAAAGTTTAGCATATCAGCAAAAGCTTTGATGATATAAACAAAGTAATATAATACTCGTAGCTACCATTTGCAAGAAACAACTAGCTTAGTTTTATAAATGCTTTGTAAGACAAGTGACTTTTTAAATTAGCCCAACCATCGCATGTTACAGCGTATACATTAACAAATGCGAAAATCGCTTTCTTCTGATACCTCTTATCTTTAGTTATCCTGTTTTTGCAAATACAATTTTATGCTCCCTGCATAAAGTGCAAATTTAAATGTGTTTTTAAGCGATGTGTGGGGTTGAGAAGTTAATAAGTCAAATTTCCCCGACTCGTGACATACGATACTGACAAGACTGAAGATAAAGCGTGTTCCGTTTGAATGAATAAGATATGAGAGCCGGCGACAAAGTTAATATTAATGAGGTTGTTACGTATACCATTGTACCATACCGCTAACAGAATCTTAAGCGGTTTTAAGGATTCGCAATTTTGGTAAACGAACGTTACGGCAAGAAATACGTGACTCATCAGTAAACTAACAGCACTGTAAAAGACGGTGCAATAATTAACAAGTCAAGAAGTATATAAAGGTCTAAAGGTCGTTAGCCATAGAATATTTATCAAACTAATTCAGTCACAAGTAAATTTGGTGGTTGTCGTTTTCAAAATAAGGACTTAAATCACATAATAATTAAGGAGATTCAGGCAAGTAACCGTTTCTAGTTAGGGCCAGTAAAGGAACCACGAATTATTTTCTTTTGATTGTATAATAAAAACTTACATGCGATTTGGGAAAACGTTACGGATGTTGGAAAATACTACAAAATCTACTTTAAGTACTTGAAAATTGACAAAAGTTTCAAAGTACGGTACACGCGGTGAATTGAGTTAAGCAAAAGAAAACATAAATTGAAACGACAATTCATATTAAAATGATTGGTACATTGGAAGAACTTACTGAATTTGGTGAAGAAGATTTGATGAAAACATAATTTTAATCAACAAATCAACGTTTTATTTAGACAACCATTAGTACACTGCTATCAATTTCACTGAATACTGGCATCAGCATTTCGCAGTCTCGATTATGAAAACCAGGCGAGGATCAGGACGTCAAATCAGAAACAGCGGTGCGACCAACATCAATAACTCTTACATGAGCTGGATATAAGATATTGCTTAAAAATAACAAGTAAATCTGGTACTACGGTACGGAAATTCGGGATGGTAAATTTAGACGACACAACAATTTTAAGAAACCTTAGGGATCCAAAAGTATTGAAATTAACTAGATCAGCTTAATGCCTTCAGAAGAGACCTAGCAGTAGCCTGCCGAAGAAAGGAATGAGGGGAAGGACGAGTGGGAGGCCTTTGCCCAGCAGTGGGACACTTAAAATTAACAAGTTGACAAGTTTATTTAAACAAAGGAGGGAGAGCATCGAAGACGACTCTCACCCTGGCCGACCTGTCCATGCCACTACATATTAAAATGTTGCAAGAGTAGAGAAATTAACATTGGAAGATACTTGAGAAAAAAACATGCCTCGATTCTGCAGCGCATCGGGTATGTTCGCGGATGCAGAAGTGGACTGCTTTTACGCCACCATGCGAAAACGCTGCACTTCCCTGGTGCGCAGGGTGCGCGGGCCAGCTCCAACAGCATCTTGGCGATGTTCACCCAGAGGATCGATTGTCAGTATGTGAATTATTTGATTGTTATCTGGTTCACGTACTGGCACATCAATCCAAGTAGCTTTATTTAAATATGTGCATAATAAAAACATTACTAACATTAGGTTGAATTTTTTAATTTAATTTGTTTACTAACACTTTGTTATTATTATGGTCCAAAGATGGCTGAAATAAATGATTTTGATTTGATTTGATTTGATAACTATAGCATTACATAACATTTTATACACGCAATAATTGACGAACGCCATAGCATGTGCGAGATGGGTACTACGAATGCTGACGTAGCTTCAGTGACGAACGCGAGTTGAACGTCCCGCAGAATATTTGCCCCGCTGCGCTGCCGACTGTACCCGTTTTTTTTTTTAGCCTGTGTTTGTGTCCCACTACAAGGCAAACGCTTCCCCCCTTTTTCGCCTTTCTTCCTTAATGATTGTTTACTCCAGCCAGTCGCTTTATTTAACTTTTATAGGTATTGAAATATTTGGTGCAAAATACTTGACCTGCAGAATTAAAATCAACATCCATGATAAAAAATACGAATGAAAAGAAAAAAAATCTCTCGCGAGATACTTTGTAAAAAAAAAAAAGCGAAAAATCCAACCGATTTTGAAAATGAACATCAAATAATTAATCGTTGTGAATAATAATAAAAACAATGGAAACAGAAAAGAAATCGCTCGCGAGATACGTTGTAAAAAACAAGCTGCTAAAAATCAGACCCATTTTGAAAATTAACAATAAATAAATAAGTAGGATAAAAAAACGAAAAATAAACAGTACCTACCAAGCAGAACTAAAACCACTTTCAAGCCATATAAATCAACAGCCCAATTGCATTCAAGCCAAAATTCCGACGCTCAACGTGCCTTAGCTCGCAAACGTCCCTAAATACGACAAAAATTCGCGGTGAAAGGTTTATTTGAATATGCGACTGAATGCAAGACTCGTTAGCGGGCCAAGTGTGGCTCAAACCAAAACTGCTAAACCAGGGGTGTGAGTTACTTCTTAAATCGGGTTAGTAAATAAATTCAAGCTCACGTGACTAGAACAGTTTTAACCACGATTTTTTAATCAATTTTATTGTAAAATTTCAATATGAATAACGATTTGAATAGGTATCTCTATCCGTGTAGGTAATCATATTGTACATACACTCTTCAAAATATCCAAGGATCAAAAGTGGGTACATTGCAAAATATCAAAATAAATTTTAGTATTTTTTTGATCATTAGCCTTATAAGTATTTGATTTGTGTATTTTAAAGCAAAACCAAGGAAAATGTTTTAATACGATTCCCACCAATATTAATTGCTTATGGATTTGCCTCAATTTCTTTCTTATTTTTTTTCGCAAGTACGTTGGGTGAGTACTTCTAGCGCGTGCATTCGCAATTAGGTAACCTTATACGTTCATATCATATCTCATCGACAGAAGCCATGCTGCCAAATTGAAAATGCACGCCCTAAAAAGTGTTTTACTCGCTCTGACGGGACTACTTAAACTGGCCGCTTGAGAGAATCAGACCCTTGGACTTGGCCCACGAGGTGCCCTCCGTGTGGATCAAGCGCCAGATACAGAAAGTAGAACTCCTCGAAGTGGTACGCATTATGAGGAGTTTCCTCTCTCTGCAGCCCTAACCACCAGTAGCTTGAATGGGGGGGGGGGAAGGATATGATGGACTCTCAACCACCTCAGTCTCCTGCGAGAGCTGAGGTGAAAAACCTATCCGGTATTAATCTCCAATGGGCTGTTACCACTAACAGTTTCGTGAAATCTTATCGTCAATTATTTTACAACCCTCGACCATTAAGACCAAGAGTAAAGCAACACCGAAATCATCTTCGTCGTCATCCCTAGCTTAATCCAATTCGCAGTACGTGTTGCTTTGATGAAATAAACGAAATTTAATTATGTCTACACTAACGTCGAGTGAGACGGAGCTGCACCGAATTGCTGAATTGCTGTATTTTGCGGGTGGTAGGACCTTGTGCAGGGCCCGTCCGGATTGTTACCACCATCTTATCCATTAACCTACCGCCAAACAGCAGTGTTCGCATTGTTGTGTTCCGGTTTGGGGATAAGACAGCCGGTGAAATGACTAGCATAGAGGCATTCCATCTCAGTCCTCAGGGTTGGCAACGCATTTGCAGTCTTAGGATTGCATCGCAGTCCTGTGAATGCGAATGTCTATGGGTCACAGTTTCCACTTACCATCAGGTGGCCTGTGTGCTCGTTTGTCATCTCTATGACATAAAAAAAAAAAAAAAAAAAAAAAAAAAAAAAAAACCTTGTGAGCACTACACCAACAGATTCTACGTAAACGAGCGTTTAATATCGAAGTCAACATTTGTTACAGTTTTTAAGACGACGCCATCTCAGGCTTTAGTGGTACAAAAGTAAATATTGAATTATTTTGTAGCGTCACAGATGATCAAAAATTTGATTCGAACCAAAACTACAAAATATACGAAACAGTCAATACACTTTTTTTAAAGGAAGTGCGACGTATCAATGTTGGTTTTACCAGTAAATTCAAGACTACATCTATCAAGTTACTTCCTTTTCCATTTGTTTTCTTATACACTCAGGGGCAAAAATAACGGGACAGAGTGCGTTTTTCATACAAACGAGGCTATTTCGAAGCCTTGGTTCCTCGCCAGGGGATGCTTGTAGTGAAATCTGATGATGGATACCCCGAGCATCGATACAGGACGTCCAGAGTGCCTAGGACACCCAACTGATTGAACCTGCGGCTAACGCCGGAATTGTGCATGTTCAAAAAAACATCTAAAATGACCATAAAATGTAAGGAAATCCAAATGCTGACTCAAACTCTCTTGCTGTGGCGTCAACTGATTGTGCGATCAGTTAGGTATCTTAAGAACTTTTGACCTCCTCTATTGAACCTTGGTGTATCCACCATTAAACCTCACTCAAAACAACCGCTGGCTAGTAACCAAGGATTCGAAATAGCCTCGTTTGTATGAAAAACGCACTCTGACCCGTTAATTTTGCCCCTGAGTGTATTTTACATTCCCTTCCGCAAATAGAAGCTATTTATCCAAGTATTTAAAAACGGCTTCATCATTCAGCCTTGAAAAATAACTTGAAATAGTCAAAACCATCTTACACAATTTTAACTAATGATACATTGTTTTAGGAGACCTTACATAAACACTCGTGGTATGCAAGAATTACCTATATTTTAGCAAACATCAGCTAGAAACCTGTCAAACCTTGCACAATATAATCAGAGGCGATAATCAATAACTACAAACTTACATAGCTTACCATTTTCGGTCGCTAGTCAAGCGGTAAACTACTTCGAGCATGATCCGCGTGACACGGCTTACCGTCTTACTAGCGTTTACCATTCCGGTGAGCTCAACGAGTTAAGTTATAAGAGAAAATACTTCCACAAGCGACAACAGATTTTTTAGTTCTTTTTTCTGATAAAAATCATCCTTATTGTCTCGAAAGCATTCTAATTTTCTTTCATTTACAATTTCCCTAGTGCATGAGATCATCTACCTAGTTCTTATTGTATGAAAAATTAATTAATTAATTGTAAACGGCACTATTGGTAGTGCGGCTGGTAGTGTCCTTGCCAAAAAATTGAAAATAGCAACATTGCTTATGTATGTCCAGTGACCTTGATGTGTATTTATCTACAATATTTTTTGTATTAATTTTATTATTTATATTATATAGTAATAATACCACCACCACCATGAATATATAAGTAATCATACTTAATAGTCAAATAAATCTCTTAAGAATATGATTACCTTTGTTACTATAAAAAACTTGTTTTTGCATAGACTACTGCAGTGTCACCGGGACACATCAACATTACTGAATGATATTTATCTTTTTCTTAGCTGATACTTAATACTAGATTAGCGTAAATTATGGAAGAGGATTACCAAACTCCCGGTGGCTGGATTGGCAAATGCCGGATTTGATTTTTAGAAAATACTGTGAAGGTTCGCTACTTGTAGCGTGCTGTCTGCATCGATAATTATACTGGCTGGCTATTACGTCAAACGCTTTCGAGAATATTTTAGGAATGATTACGTTTGTTAAAAACAATGTCAGTCACTTACGGATTACGAGTTGATGAAGCCCTTCAAGAAGTGTATTTTTATACCTAATAGTAATAAAAATACGTAAAAGTTCTAGTGCGTGAATTATTTGTTCGCAAATCAAGAAAAGGGAGAGCTGCACTGCGGGCTTCCCACAGTACACACGGGGGGGGGATAATTTTAGTGCGAGGAGATACCGGCACTATTTAAAATGAATGAACAAAAAATCTCGCACAATCATAATATGGGCGTGTCATCTAAAAAGAATGTGTGTGGTCAGTGGTTTTAGACGTAACACAAAAGTGCAAAGACAAAAAACACTACACCGTTCCAGATTTTGAGAGCATAAGCATCAAGCTCCATAAATGATTGACTTAAAGCAGAAAGTGGCTACTGAACACCGGCCGATTCCGACTCTTTTTGGGGAACAAATGGCTAGAATATGCAAAAAAACTACCTACCTACATTTAATTTTCATAAGGTGAGAGATACCTTGTACAAGGCCCGATGAAAATCCACCAATCAAACAATCAATCAATTTCAATTGGTAAATTTTGAAGATATTGATAACAGAAAACATAGGTAAAAAGGACATGGCCTGTTTGTGCCCGACTTGTACACGAATGAGACATATTATGTGGAAAATCATTAAATATTAATTAATTAGACGTGTGATTAATGAAATCTCTGTAAAAGCAGCGGAAAACAAATTTAAAAATGATATTGTGTGCCGGAAACTACCCACTTGACAGTTTTTAGGACACATGTGCGTGCCAGCGTGTTATTAAAAAAGGTGATTCCCTGAAGGCCGTATTACAAATTCTTAAAAATGACAAGTACTAGGCAACGAAAGAGACAGAGCCATGTGACTGACATCACTCAGTACCTTTCGCTAGGACTTAAAGGACATAATTAACATGGCATACGGCCTCTTTGGACTAAAGACTTGGGGTGCAATATTACAAATACATATATTTAAGGTGGTTCGCGCATTAGAGCAGCTTTTTTTCAGTACCTAGGTACTAGGTAGGTTTGAAAAGACTAGTCTTTGATTTGCATAACACTGACATTTACGACGGAAGAAAAACAGATAAAAGGTACCATAAATACAAAAATAACCATGTTCCGTTGTGATAATTGTGGGCTGGGCGTCCAACGTTTAAGCAGATTTCAAGTGTCCAACCTAGAACCCCACCTGAAAAACATTCTATTCGAATGGTTAGGTCCAGGTGGGTACCTAACTGACTCATTGAATCATCATATCTTATTCAGCTTCCTGATGGTATTCTATGCAGAGCATGCTATTTAGCACTGTCTCAAGCCTACAGGAGCTTACCCCGTGTATTTGGCCATGCGCACATTTGTGCAGGCTGTAGACGTTCGGTGACAGAAATCAGGAGCCACTTCCTTGATTGCCATTCATCTTTGCTCCAATACTTACCATGGACTAAACCAATACAAGTAAATATACAGTTTACAATGATTTTCCTTTACTTTTGTTTGCCAGTTTTTTTATTTGACTATTCACTGACCACCAATATGGTGCTGTAGTACGTGTACCCGACTGCTATGCCAGAGGCACTGGGTTTGAGTTTGACACACGTACAGACAGCGTCATTATAATAGCCATTGTTTTAAGCGGATTCTATAAGGATTACTATTTATTCCAGAATCAGCGCGACACTTACGAAGTGTGCTATAGATGTTAGGTCATGGCCAATCGACGCATCGAGCAAAGAATGGACGTTGATGAACAAGAACAAAGCTATAATGTCCTGCCAGCTCCTGTTCTTGTTGAAAACGCTCCTCCAGCTCCGCCATTGCCTCCAGTTCACTTCGCCGTTCCTGCCCCAACAACCGCTGTATATCAGTCGATATGCCAAATTATAGAAGAGCTGCAAACACATCAGGGCGTTGTGCAGTACAAAACTGCAATGACCCCCCATTGTTTTTAATACCCGAGTTTGTAAAATATATGTTGATTAAACAACATAATTTTTACATTCCTCGTAGTTCACGAGTATGCTTGGATGATTGGCATGAGTTGCCCAACACAACTGCACAGACATCTAGGTTCACAGTACGCCAAATCGAGGATTTAATACAACTGTTAAAAAAAACGATAAGATTTTTTGATTTTGAAAATGTAGAAGAAATGCCTGACCATATCTGTCACTATTGGACTGGCTTAGACGTTTCTGAATTTTTAGTATGACGAATTATTCTTGCAAGTCCGCAAACCAAAAACCAGTCTGGCAGGTTATTTAATTAAACTGAGAACTGGGGATAGTGATAGGAGGCTCTCAACCCGATTAGACATTCCACGAGCCACACTGGAATCAAGGATGAAAAAAGTCAGAGCTTCATTTGAAGAGCACTTTGTGCCAATTCACGCTGGGCTACAGCATGTTTCGCGTAGTACAAATCCCAAATGCATTTTTTGGTTCACCAAATGCTAACGGAAGACCAGCCATAATTATATGCGACGGTAAATATAGAAATAAACAAAAAAGCTTAACTACCTTTATCAAAAAGCCACCAACAGCTATATGACATTTTAATAAAACCGTTTCTGATGGTTTCTTGCGACAAACATATTCTCGACGTTACACGTCCTTATAAAGCTACACAAACCGATGCCGAAATAATGACTGATTTATTTAGAAATGAGAATGGGCCAATGAGAACTTTATTTAGGGAAAACGATGTTTTCATTTTAGATCGAGCATTTACAGATGCCCTTTCTCTTTTGGAATCTTGTGGTTACCAGGTAAAAAAAACATAATCTTTGATAGCCGGGCAAACTCAATTTTCCACCTTGCAAGCAAATAAGAGCAGGCTGGTGACTATGTGGGTTGTGGAGGTGGTAAACGGGCGTTTTAAACGTGATTTTAAAATCTTTAGGCAAATATATTTCAACTTAGCCCATTCTAATGTTTTGGATCATTGAATTGACTATTATATCGTGAAAGAACAATTAAAATCGCAACAGGCGTTAAGAAAATAAAGAGATTGTTGCGAAAAATGTGGGTTACTTTGGTTTTTATTTTCTGTCAAAAATAATAGTAAGAACTAGAAAAACAACAAACGTTTTATGATTGATATTATTGCATGTAACATATATTTTTCCCAAGCAACTTGAACAATCCGTTTAGGAGCAGTAGGCCTTTAAAAAGAGATCTTTATTGCAGTTTGAGGTGACAGCGCCTTGCACGTTATGATGTGTTTTAAGGTTATGTTAAAAACTAAGTATCGAACTACTTTAAAACCGCTGCTTTATATTATGTAAAATGACATATTCTTATTGAAAGTACATAATTTTCGCTTTAATTTGAGATATAAATGACTGCTGTACATTCTGGGGCACAGGGCCATAGTAAAACGGGCCATGTCCTTTCGTTTGTGTCCAGAACAATAACATTAGGTACATGTATATTGTGGATGATGTTTATTTGGAATAAAGTTTACGGTGAGCTGATTTCTTGGTGGAGTAAAACCGCTAGAACATGCGGAGAAAGATTCCTTGTACAAGGCCCGACAAAAATCCACCCAAATGTCAGTTTGTCCATTTTGAAGATATTGATAACAGAAAACATAGGTTAAAATTTCGTTTGTATCCAGGACAATGACATTTTGACATGTATATTTTCAGTTTTGTATATTGGGAATGAAATATTATGGTGTCTCACAGCCGATTACATCATGGTGGAGGATGGCAACAGAACCTTCGCTGTACTTAACGTACAAATTTTCGGTTCATTAGTTTGGGTCTAGATAAGCAAATGATGAGAGTGTAATAAAAAGTACAGCTGTGTAGGTATATAAAAATAACATATTTTTACTCGTTAGGAAACTAAATGAAGAAAAGAGTTTCAGAACTTGGATTTTTAATAATACCTTAATATAAATCAAAAAAATCTTTTCTCCTCCTTTTGTCAAGAAAAGGCCTTTGTACAAACATTACATAAACAAAAAATTTTTTTTTTTCGAGTGTTGTTTTTTTTTCGAGTGGGTTTTTTTTTTCGAGTTTTGCTACCACCTTTTATTAATGACGTTTAAAATAATATAAATCGGCCAAATATCTAAACATACAATTTTAAGAAGCTGAAAAACCAAAACAAAAGTAAGCCACAAAAGAAGCGTTCGCATGTAATCAGTAATCACAACAGTTGTTAGACAAACTTGGGGCAATAAAACAAAACAATGCTGAAAACGTTACGAAGTTCATCAACACGGTGCTCTTTAGTACGAATCATTTGTTAGTACTTTACCTGAAAAGCATAAAATCCTTGTAGCGATTCACCGGTTCGCATCTCACCTCGAACGTATATTTAACTATCGCGTTGTATCTTGATCGTTTACTGTTTTAGTCGCTATAAGTTTTAGTCGCATTTCACCTCGATCGCAAATTTAACTATCGCGTTGCGTCTCAATCTTGTTTTTTTTTAGTCGATATTAGTTTTTGTCGCATTTCACCTCGAACGCATATTTAATTATCGCGTTGTATCTTGATCGTTTGCTTTTTTAGTCGCTATAAGTTTCCGTCGCATTTCACCTCGATCGTAAATTTAACTATAGCGTTGCGTCTCAATCTTCTTTTTTTTTAGTGGATAGTAGTTTTTGTCGCATTTCACCCCAATCGTTTGACAAATTTTCGCTTTGTATCCTAACCGTCTATTTCAGTATTAGACAGTATCGATAGTGCCGTTACAAAATTTCGTTGAACACGTATCTACTGCTGTCCCGGAGCCATTTGTCCTATTTATACGGTGTCTGTACCCTGCCCGAATTAAAATTTTCCCTCCACGGGAACTTTCGATAAATTCGAAGTCACATTCGATCCGCCTATCACAGACGGAGCCAGGTTCAAGGTCCATTATTTTTCTCAAAAATATTGAGTTACGGAATAATAAAATTATTGTAAGTGACATCAATGTCACTGTACCTACTTCAATATCACAATGACAGAGTATTAAGTATCTATTATTTATTAGTCACAAAGATAATATTTCAATGAGTTTGATAGCATTTAAGACATGAAACTACAGGTACAAAACACGTTTAAAAAAATATGGTACAGAATTTTAGTGCAACATCAATTAACATGTCAAATTAAAAAGAGTCCCAAACAAACATCGATCGCGACCATATCGCGACGAAATGCGTTTAGGGTAAAATACTACACGAAAATGAAATGCAAGAAATAAAACTATCGAGGTTTATTTCAAATAGCAATTAACGCGTCAAATAAAACAGCGTTCCAAACAAAACTCGATCGCGGTGAAATGCGATTATGGTGAAATAATACTCGGAAAATAAGATGCTACGAATTAAATATACTAATGTGAACAGCCACACGAAAAAATGCTTCAAGAAAAAAAGCTATTGAGATTTTGTACAACCGAGGTGAAATGCGAACCGGTGAATCGCTACAAGGATTTTATGCTTTTGAGGTAAAGTACTAACAAATGGTACGAATATACAATACCTAATATTGAACTTTTCTTAGTAAATATAATCAAAGCATTCATTTCAAATAGAATTCGATAATTTAAAAAAATATCCAAAAGACCACACGTACGAAAGAACCAACAGAGCTGGTGTTTATTGCAAACAAAACTGACTCAGACAAATACATCGGACTTGTGTTTGATGCCTAAGCATGCATGTAAGTATTTAGTGCCTTTTCTACTATGATCAGTATGGACAGGCACTAAGTTAAATTCAATCACAGATAAAAAAAAAGACAGGATGCACTTATAAAATTAGTCTCAAGAATTAAAAAATAAAATAAAAAACTAAGAAAATATTAAATTGAGGCCAGTGTATTCTTGAAAATAGGGTTTGGATATAGCATTGCAAAGTGCAATATATTGTTCTCGTTTAAAAATGCCTTCTGTCATTGTTTTTTTCTTTGTGACTTGGACCACGCTATCCAAGTTAGAATGAAATAATGAAGTTGATTGCAGCTCAGCTTGATTAAAGGGTAGATTAATAACACCTGACTAGGCGTGTTTATCCGCGTCTTCCCGGTGCATCGCGTAGCTTCTGATTAGACATTTACTGCATTTTGCTTCCATGTGATAGGTTTATCCTATCACAATTTACTTAGTAACCTAAGCAGCATTAGGTTCTTATTATGAGTGAAGAACGAAGTCTGGGAACCCACGTCAATTTATAGCCAAACTTCGCCTCAGCCGATAGAGGATAGACTGTTCTCTTCTTAAAGCTGGAGGATGACTGACAATTTAGATGTTCGCACCCTGATTTATTAGATGTAATATGGTCCTTAGTGCCTTAGGGTTACCTGATGCATACTCATCACACGTTGGTACCCACCACCTAAAATCTATACTAAAATAGCTAGGGTCTGTTCAATAAAACACCTACAGTAAGTTCCGTTTTTAGGGCTCCGTGTCCGAAGGGAGTTCACCGTCACCCTACTAATATGCCTACGCTATCCGTCCGTCCTAACTTTAAAGACGACATTTCGATATATACAACGTGTTACAAAATACCCCGTAAAAAATATAATAAATCATCAAAGCCAAAAATATTGTTAACCCTAGTAAGCTGTCATGTCAGGAAACCGGAGTTAGCATAGATTATTTTAACATAGTGGCCTACCTACCAATTTAATAATTGTCAACTTTAATGGTTTCAAAGCCATATCCCGAGCGAAGTTGTGCATTGATCAAGGCGAAGCTCACTTTGAGCCGTTCCTGTAAATTTGACGTTCATTACGAAAAAATAGGTGTTAGTTTAGGTTTCTTCGTTAGGTTAGGTCTTTTAGCATCTTCCAAAACTCAACTTGTAATATCTATCTAATCGAATTCTGTTCATTTTGTTAGTATGTCTCTTGATGGTTTCACGAATTAGGTAAAAATGTACATGAACATTCTGCGTAGTTTACTCTTTAATTTTACTGAAATAGGGTTTGCACATCAATGAAAACAATAATGGTTTTATTTATTTTGCCGGTAGGTCATTTCGGTGCTAGTACGGTTCTCAAATATTGTAAATGGACTTATTATAAGCCATCATTTAACCCCCATTCAGCTTTACGGGTATTTTTGTAACACCTTGTATATACCTATATTTTGAACCGTAATAGATTATTCATTATATGAGTTCAGAATATGTGTTATTACAGCGGATTTACTAACAAATAAAAAAAATAAAGAAAGTGAAAATAAAACGAGGGGGTCCCTAGCAAGCTATTTTTTAGACTATTTTTTTTTATTTGTGTTGTATTGTAAAAACGGTAAGACATAAGCGTCAAATTGTGTACAGTAAAGGAAATTGATTCATAGACCATTTTGTACTATGTCATAGTGACGTAATCAATCAAAACGTAAGTGACATCTTATGATTTTATTTACAGTGTCACTTTGACATGGTCCAAAATGGTCTAGGAATCAATTTCCTTGACTGTACCTATAATTATTTATATAACAAACTCTGAAGAAAATAAATAATACTAAACAACGATGAAGTGCGAGCTGGGCTCGTGCTAATTGGAATTGAAATCGAATTCAAATTGCAATATAATTAAACCTACCGTGCGGCAGTACAGAACCCTCGATGCGCGGAGCCAACTCGGACTGAACAGGGCTTTCTTAAGAAACAAAACAAGCCACATCATTACTTTAAAACTCAAACAACACATTTTTAAATAAAGAAGCCAATGATTACCGGAAAACGAAAATAGTAAACTGGGATAGCTTTAACGAAGATACGCTACGGCGGTTAATAATTCGGGACATATTTTTTACTTTCAGTTTGTGAAATACAAAATGGGTTCAAACATATATTACTTTATTTTACTCTTGGATCGTGAGGCCCAAAGGCACGGAAGCTTTTTAAGTATTCCCCAGTGGCAGTGGCCTTGAGGAAATTTGTACATATTATAGTTACGTAGAATAAATTAATTTGTTAGTATTTAGTTTTACTTGTTTCTATTATTTTCCTGTTTATTGTTTGTGTCTTGATAAACTTTTAAGTTATACCTTTGTTCAGAAGAGTGCTGTTGGATCTTAATACCAACGCAACAATGCATGAAATCATACTGCAAGGTAAAAGATCGAGATACCTCTATGGTTTACCTTTCAAATTAGGAGCACGGAATTGCTTCTGGAGCCGTATCACATGGCTGTCAAAGGCAGATATTTCAAAGAACTTATTATGAAAGTACAGTGAAACTAAAATATTAATAATCGTCGGTTGCCTATCGTTGTCACACTCTGGCACCTACAAGATATTTATTATGACAGAGAGTGTAAAAGCGATTTTTACACTTAAATACATCCATTGATATGGTACACAACCACCTTTTATATTATTTAATACCTGGCAGACATAGGCATTAACTAATAACACCCTTATGTTACGGTGGAAGGTTGAATCAATTTTCACTAATATTAGTCGAAAAACAAAGGTAACGTTTAAGATTTTTCGTCGACTTTTAAATCAGTGTAGCTCTCGACTTGAAAAATTCATTCTAAATAGAAGGACAAAACCTTTAAATTGATTAAGTATCTACTGAATCACGTTTACCGTTCCCCGGAGTCCATGTTGTTCCTGATAACAAGTTTACGTCCAAACTGGAGCTAAGATAACTTGACATGAGGCCACCAGCGAACGTGACTCAAATTTAAACCATTAGTGCCGGCTGAGGACGGGCTACCAAGACACAATTACCAAGGCAAGCTAAAGTTCTAAACAGTTTATAAATGTCTATTATAATTATCTAGGAAAATTAGTAATTATAAGTAAACTACAGGATGCCCGCTACTTTGTACGCGTAGAAAGGGTTTCCCACTATTCTATTTCTTCCAGTTGTGAGTCGGTTTTCGGGAAATCCTTTTTTAGTCGACCTCTAAACCTTATAAAGAACCTACATGCCAAATTTGGAATCTGTATACCCAGCAGTTTAGGCTGTGCGCTAATGTGACAGTCAGCTTCTTCTGTAATAATATATTTCGATTTGTTCTTCCTTCTTTCCTATAGTACTTGAGGTATTTTCCCAGGAAACGTACTGATCCCAGCTTTTTTTATAAAACTTAACCACATGTAAGCACAATTTATATTTAATGCGGTCATTCTCAAGTTATTGTTCAATTTTTTTGCTACGCTTAAAATAGAGAAAACCAAACATTTAAAGGAATCAAAAGAATAAGTATAGAGTTGACGTAAACACGTTAAACTGCCAGCCTATGTCAATGGTATATTTAGAGATTAGATTTATGCGGTTGTTACTTTAGTAGCCTGACTGCTAATGTTAGTTGAAAGACTCTTCTAAGACTATTGTATTCGGCAAAACCATATTGCTTTTGACGTGTTAAAAGCGAAGGGTTTTACCGAGTAGAAAAGAACCCCAAACCTTACCAGGCTCAAGCTTTTAAGAATTGAGATTAAAATTCTCAACGAGCCTCAAATTTAAAGCTGGAGCCTCCCCACGTATAAAAAAAGCAACTCATGAAACGTCAACATTGGTCGAAAAACTAATAAGTTTAATAAAACCTCATCATAAACTAGCGAAAAACATTTATTCTGGACACTATAACATTAAAAATGAATCAAATTTTAAATAGACATGATTCATTTTATTATAAATGGAATGTTAAAGAAAACAGAACATTTTGAAAGTTATTGCATTGCACAAATATTTGCAGATTGCACTCGGGAAAAAACTCACGAGTACCGTGTACGCATAGTTTAAAATGCTCGGAAGGGGAAAGGTAATTTGATTACATTAAAATAAATTCCCGACATCTCGAGCACTACACATGGTAAGTAACGGGTAAAGCTGTCACCATATTAAAATAAAAAACAGAGTACGTAAGTATTCTCAGGTCCAAAATCCAGTACTCTTGGAAAATTACAACCCTTTTTACTACAAGTCGACTTTTATCTTGTTTTACAGGAGCCAGGGGTTAAAACATACGAAATCCCACAAGATATAGGTTTTATTTCACTAGGAACCGTGTTATCAATTTAGAATTGGAAATAAACTTAAAAAGAGATATATTATATATAAATAAACAAACATTTTAACTATATTCTTGTACGACGAGAAAAACATATTCTTAACATATTTTTTAACGTAATATTATTGTCGGTGATAGGGCGTAACTTACAAAGCAAACAAGGTGCAATGCCGTGTGACTACACGTAGAAAATATTATTGAATTATTATGCATTAGTGTTGCACAATTAGAACTATCACTGACAATAACTTTTATTTTGAATTGTTCCACTTGTACGAGTATGTTTTTGGTTTAGTTGCTAAGCTTAGTCGATTCGGGGGTTTTCAACATTTGAATCCAATATTTATCGAGTATTATATATTTGGTTGAACTCTCGATTTGCGAGAGAACCTGATTGAATTTACACTTAAAATAAAGTAGAAACTCTATTTGGTATAAAGCCGCATTCACACTCATAATGAGGTTTGGTGCGTTACTAATTGTCGCTATAAACACGTCATTACCATATAATGCTTCTCGCACTGATTTCTGTTCGCAACAAAATTATTCAGTTTCATTCTACATTGTATAATAGCATTGTGAGTTGTTTAATTGTGTTTAAATAAATACTGGCGCGTCGGTGTGATGAAGCGGGGACAATTAAACAGCCCCAGAAACTTTCGTCTACGTATTTACTTAAGAGTTTATTATTTAACTAAAGAGTTGGAACTTTGTCCGGAAATAAGTTCGTACCATCAGGTAACCCATTTACTCGATTCTACCTTTTTTCTAGTACCTACAGTTGAAATCAAAAATATAGTTACACTTGTTTAAACTGTCATATGAAATTGTCACAGCGATTAAAGTAACAAGGTACTAAACATATTTAATACTTCGACTGTACAAAAACGATAATCATTTCCTATGAGGCTCCCAGTTATTGGTGTTTTTAAGAACATATAGAAAGTAAAGAAGATGGTGTTAATGGATTTCTTCTGGTGCTCAGTGTGTCACCAATATGAGGCTTACGACCATTATCAAGTTCCTCACACAACATGAATTTCCGCAATATTAACATACACGAGTAGTAGGAACCATACCTATTATTGTATGCACACCTGGAACGACCATATTGGTAATCATTATACCAATCATTGTGAGAATGTACCTCTATATCGGTCGTTATGTTTCAAATGTTATTTTCAGCATACCTTTATCACACGAACCGCTCAATCAATCCCAACAAACCAGGTGTCAGGTGTCGAGTCCCCTTTTATCGATAGTAGTGAGAATTTTGACAACTGACTGCAGTCGCCCCTAGGCTTTCTTTGCAGTTTTTGCAAGAGAAAAATCTATTAATGCAAAGGAACAAGTGACTCAGCGCATCTTCTACTCGGAACTTGATGAGGGCAAGCGCAAGCATGGCGAACAACTGCACAGGCATAAATGTTTAAGCACAAGAAAAAGTACCGCCTAGAGTCATCGCAATGGACAGTTATATCAATACTTTTGGAAAGCAAATAACGTAATGTATTTAAAAGATAACCTGCGCCTGAATTTCTAGGCTGTAAAACCCAAATCGTGTTTGACCTGCTGTGGTATTGTTATTAACTTGTCCGCCTGTGCTCAAATTCGTTTTGTAACGACTCAAATGCTGACAAAGATATAATATGAATAGGAAATGACAGGAATAATCAATGACAACTTTTTTTCTTTACTGACAGGTGTCAGGCTGTAGACTTAACGATAGCCATAAATTTGAAACTGACAACTACGAAGGTTGCGTAGAAATAATAGAAAAAATATGTTTGCAATAATGCATGGATTTTTTAAATCGCATTTCTCAACTAGATATGATAAAACCGTAAAAGAGGTCACCAAAAGTGAAAATAAATTTAAAATTACCCAAAAAATACGTATGAGACAAGCATTTTGAACTACTAATAAGGTAATAAGACAGCAATGAGACAGAGAGATCCGATATCCACTGTGACGTCATGTAACAGGTCGGTCATATGATGAGCGTTTATTTCTATTACGTCTTAGACTTGTCAATTAAATTTGCTTAGTTTTCAATATTCATATTTAAAATGGCAAAGGAAACCACAATTCGTAAGTGGATAATTGATAAACCTGATCTAATTTACGATACTTCTAAAGGCTCGATCTTTTGTACAAAATGTCAAGTAAGTTTATTTGCGAAACGAAAAAGCGTGATTAATTACTACAACAATACAATTATATAACTATTTTACAATTTCGTTCTTTTTATTAAACCCCTTGCAGTCATATCCATATTACGTATAACGTTCGACATTATTTTGACGTAATTTGCATCCGTCAGCCGCCCATTGGTCATATAAAACATAGTTGCTAGGTGTTGGTATAATGCCAGCACGTCTTTTGTATGATTCCGCTTCCCAAAATTGCTGTCGTTTTCAAAACTTCATTTTTAAACAGTGCGAGGAAGCCAAAGCACTTTAAATATACTTACTTTAAATAACACGCGGACGTAAAATCTATCAAATTCCAATTACCCGTACTATTTACCTGCACGCTAAGCCTCACAGCTTAGTTCATGGGGCGAAATCCCCGTCTGATTATACACAGGATCCGGGCGTCCGTTTCCAACTACAAGCACCGTGCCACTTTGTTGTGGCAACGACACATTGATTTAGTATATACAAGATACACAATCCCGCACAAAACTCTATTATAAACTGTCCCAAATGACATTGATAGCTGCATTCAGATACATGCTAACATCGCTATTTTTTACCTTAAACATTCATGCAAAAAAAACTCAATATACTAGCAGTCAAGTGTCAAATTTACAAACTAATGTTTTAAAATATTTAAAACTCTTTAATGAAATCGCCATTATCATACTATTTATGACAAAAGTGGACATCGAATGAATGGAGATGAATTTCTCTATTTAAATTGTATTAGTTTTAACGAAATTACAAATTACACAAAAAAACTTTTGACAATGTTATATAAATGCTGTCATTTTATTACACAACTTAAGCTATATATATACAATAATAATAATGAATAAATTAATGTAAAGCAAGGTTTAAAAACCCGTCCCGTCGATTGTTTTTATTCAAATTTTAACGTTTAGGTATCCTTTGTCACCTGGAATGGTGAAATGATTCTAACGATACCACACACATATAAATTGGCTCAGGTGTTCAAAGTTATGTTGGAATAAAGAATTATACATACATACATAAATGAACCATTAAAACATTACACTTTACTCCAGACAAGACAAGATCTTATCCTATCATAACCAACCTAGCCTAACCGGTTACGTATCATAATATGTACATAAAGTTCAAAATACATAATGGGTCATAATTCATAATGGTCATAATATTATGATGTTTTTTTTTTTAAACCCTGTACTTTTCAAGATTGTTGTACAACAAACCTAACCTAACCTAATGGGTTCTATACAATGGGCTTTTAAAAATATTGAAAAGTTTACTTATTATGACCATTATGTAATATGACCCATTATGTATTTTGAACTTTATATATAGGTATTATGATGCGATCCCAACCTAACCTAATTTCCTTGAAATAAGTTTTATTTATTATATAATTGTACGAAAATGGGTCAAGCACACAACAGACGACTTATTTGCCTTGAATAGTTGATCACCCCTATCTCGTGCTAATATTGCGACCCATTTTGCACGTCGTAGAGGATTTCGTGGAAAGCTTAAATTTAAAAACAAAAAATATTAAAATTTAATAAAGTAATAGCTACTCCATAATAATTTTGTTCCTTGGTAAGTCATAATTTGTGTGCACAAAATAAATTCCTAAAAATCATGAAAACATTATAATTTTAGCTAGAAACGTTTATAAATAAATAGAACCTACGTAAAATAAGACATTCCATCCTTTTTATTTGTTTTTTTGTTATTATTTTTGCAGTTTTTCACCACACATTTTGTCATGATTGACAACTGCCACTGTCTGTGGTCGGAACAAGACTAATAGCAAAACTACTGCCCAAGTCGATTCGGCAGTAGTTTTGACTTGCCATTTTTTCGTGCTGATTGTGTATCTAGTATATACTAAATCAATGCAACGACAAAAGCAAATAAACTATGAGTGACACACCCGGTAAAATTTGGGTGTTATATTATATTGAAGTTATGGCATCGGAGCAAAAGGTGTCTATTAAAATGAATTCTCGACTTATACTTAGTGTACACGGTAAGGTTCAATGCCTGAAATATGTATAATCTTATACTTATCAAACTGGTTTTCTAGACCAGTTGTATGATGACAAAGTTAGAGTTGTTTGGAATTGACGTAAGCAGCCAACTCGATAGCTAGTAGCTAGTAGTATTCATCAATCCTGTACCTTTGAACAGTATTTGACCCCTTTTCCTACATTACAAACATGTACTAAAAACATGATATTTGTTTTGGCCACAAGAAATATATATAGAAACCTCTTGAACTACAATTTTTGGAAGCTAGCAAATAAAAATATATAGATAATAAATACTAGTACCATGTGTGAATAATTATTAACTAGACTTCAAAAAACACTTGGCTTACTTATTACACAAGTTATTTGATTTCTTAAATATAGACTTTGCAACAGCAATGCAGCTATACCTCCATGCTTCTAAAATTTACAAAATGGCGTCACTTAATCCTGGCCACTCACAAAAAGCGCGTTGCCTGTAAATCCGGAGAGTGTTCGGCACCGCACAGATTCAACTGGCCGTGTGATTCTTGTACATACACCAATGACACTGCGTGATTTTATTTACTTTTAATCTAGTGGCGTTTATCTAGGAAACTCGAACAATGTCGAAAAGATTGCTGTTTTCTAATGTATAGATTTAAAAAGGAAGTTGATTAATTGCGATACTTTGGATTGTGAAAATTCATAAAAGAGTGAGAATCAACAACACGATGCACAAGTTGAGGAGAGTTCGGCTCCATTATGAAGTAGAGGTGAAATCACATGTCATATTATAGGTGAAGATGGGAGCCTAATCACAACTAGTCTGAGTTCTCCTAGTTGTGTCAATGAAGGCAGAAGCACATGGAGGATCAGTTTCATAAAGGTGTTTTTGTTGGTGCTGTGTTGCAGGGACGTGTGAGTGGAGGCTTACAAACTAAGAACCATGTATGATAACTTTAAGCTCCCATACAATTACGATATGGAATTGTCTGATGGTGAATCGGTAGACTTGGGCCCAGTTTCAGTTTCTAGTGACCTAATGATACACACTTCACAGATAACAAAATTATATGACACTTTTGACCGGCAGTTGACACACTACGACCAGAACAGCTCTAAGAACTTGCTCAAAGATTACTTCTTAATCACTAACGGAAAAGGTGACAATAGACTTTGCCATGATAGTCTCTATGATACCAAGCCAAGACTGGGCATGATCGGGGATGTTAAACTACAGAGATGGCTCTATGGACTTCGCTAATGAGGAAATGAGATGTGAGTCTTATATTTACGACCGTGTTTACTGCCATCAGAGGGTTCATCTCCCAGCTGGATAGCCTCTGTGTGCGTGCTGACGATGTCGAGATGAAAGTGGAAGTCAACGTGTTGGACCGGCTCATTTCATGGCAGATGTCTGGAGTGGCAGTTGTTATTCTAAGATGTGACAGGGTCTTGCCTATAAGGGATGTTAGTGGGGGCTGTTTTGAGGTAGTTATTCATGTATGGGAACTGGCCCATTTAGACACGCAATTATTGCTGTCAGGGTGTATGAGTTCTCGGAGAGTGTCCATATGGAGCATAGGAATTTCAGGTGTGCTGGTAGAATATATTTCACAGAAGTGTATGATTTAAAGTCCTTGGATAGCTCTGGAATCCAATATCATCATGAAGTGGTGCCAGCAGAGAAGATTGAACACTTGCAACATGGTCACTTTTCTATAACATGACCATCGATGACTACGAATTATTCCTGTACCCCCAAACACTTGGCCTTTGGAGATGACGCGTTTCATTATCAAGCAATACACACAACAACAATTACAGGTCTGATTTATTAAAATTAAGAGAATTCATGTTACCGAGGGACGAAGTGAAGAACTATCAAGTTTCCTGGTACTCGGGAATTAGCTGCGGAAAAGAGGCCTACGACCATTCATCAAGTTCACATTGTAATATGCATTCTCGTTGTGTTACACACAATATTCAAAAGTACCACAGCTAAGAACCATCCCAATCGGTCCATCCAATTGGGAACTACGACGCCATACGCCAACATATAGGTAAACAGATTTATTCACACGTTAAAAATGTACTTTAAAACTTTTTACCAAAAATTCAACGCTAAAACGAGAAATGGGTCAATGGTAACATCTGTCAATTGCTACGAACCCTGATAAAGATGAATATTCCAGCCCTAAAACCTGATCAGCGTGATCCACTAGGATATATCGGGTAGTCGAATTCAAAGAGAATTACGAAGGACTATTTATGTAAAGTAGGGTAAAGGCACCTTTTTCACATATCGGTCCGATGCGGATCGTAAATTCTCATTCACTCGGGAACTATTTCCTTAGGCATTTCAATATTTTTTCTAGGCCTCTGGGTATGATCAACTTATTTGCAAAGGATTGTACGTAAGATTTTACGTTGTGTTGTCTTTGGGACATCATTTTACTTTTTTCAGTATACACTGTTAAAGAATGAAAACATTGTTAATATATACTTGAGTACAGATATCGCAGTAAAGTTTAAAATGTGATTTTTTATCTATTTTTAACGATTTCCTGGGCAAAAGCCTCCCTAACGCCTCTAAAGATTTATATATCCAGGACTGCTGACCCTGATTTTCGTTTTCTTTATCACAATGAATAAATGCGGATAAAGTATCCATCACTATCGTGCTTACACAAAAGTGACACATGTTTTATCCACGTTTATTCGCATCGATAAACATGATCATAACCGGCTTCAAAAACTGGGTCAGTTCGTCCTGATGTCACTTTAATATCAATCTTTTCTCCTTTCGTGGCTTAGTTCCCAATGTGAGGAGATGTAGGACCAAAGCTTACTTGGCACCAGACATGACCAGTTTAATCCCATTATAGCTTGGCTGTTCAAAGTTTACATCGGCAATCATTGTTCTGGAGCGTATAATTGTATTCTGAACTCGGTCTTGCCATTTGATGCCTAAGATGATAGCCTCAATCGCACTACTATAAGTATGTTCGGCCGTCGGGCAGGTCGAAGCTGTAAATCATAGTAGGTTGCTGCTAACGCGTCGTCATAGCAACTTGGTTTTATTAATGGTGTAAATTGCTGTGGACCTAGTAAGGTTGCGTTCACATGTCAAAAAGGGACAGATGTTTTATACGCATTTTGTCACGGCGATAAACGCAGCCATATTAGGCTCTCTGTTCGTCACTTCAACTTATACAAGCCAGTATTTTGAACAGAATTTTCAGTCCGTGACTACCCCACCCGAAAGATTTCGTGTTAATCATCATTACTTCACCAGCGCAATAGGAAGCAAAACAATCTCACCTAATGAAGATTGTTTCACCTATTTTCAAATTGCCTGCAATTATCGTTAGCGAAGAAAAACAGGCTTCAGAAATTTCTCGTGTTTTAATGCATATGGGTAATTCGTAAACTTGTAAAATGTAGAAATGTGAAATAATTACTTTTTATTTACAAACTTTTTGTTTTTCCTTCATTAGTTCAGGTGTTTAATTACTTGTTTGCGTCACTTGCAATGGAAACATTAGGTCCATGTTCTTCCGACACCCAAGAAGTTTATAAAAGAGGTGAGATGAGAGAGAGGAGGTTCGGAAATACTTATTTTGGCGGCGGGTGATCCCAGAGCAGGCTCGTTCTTTGCGCAGTGGCTCAGTCTGGCTGTGCAAAGGGGGAACGCGGCCTGCATTTTAGGGCCCATGCCACGAGAGGGTGAACTGCAAGGTTACTATGTGCTATATACAATAAAAATCTTTCACATGCCGCAAAGTGTGGTGTACCTAATTTTTATCAACTCTGACGTTTGATTGAGATAAAATTTCACATTATGCATTTTAACCAGATGGCAATCCGGATCCACATGCAGGTGGATATTGTAGATATTGTAAATAGTGTATGGTGTGTAATTGAGCTAGTCTGATGATTAGATCGGAAGGTGGTCATAGGATCTAAAAGAGCCGCTATATGGGTTGGTTAATATGGGCCAGCAATTGCTAACCGATTCTTGGAGGAGCATGAAGTCCTACCTTAAGATACGCGCGTGGTCATGCAATCAAAAAAGGTCCACAAGAACACTGACAAAAAACAATATGACGGCAGAAAGGTATTGCAACTTTTACACATCCTGGGGCCCTTACCCAAGATCCATTACGCTAACTAGCGTTTCTATTCTTTTCGTTTTTAAACCAATCGCGTCACTGGTAGATCACTTGACTTTTCGTATCACGTCATCTACAAGTGACGCGATTGGTTTAAAAACGAAACGAATAGAAACGCTAACTAGCGTAATTGACCTTGGCTAGGGCCTCTGAGCGGTCATTGGCAATTCTATCTACGGTCTACGTTTAGGTACTAAAAATCCATGGAGTTTAAACTCACGTAAGATCAAAGCTAAGTCTATTAAAACTCCTTAACACGAATTTAATTTACAAATCGTCATTTAGGTTATTTTCAATCTCACCATCACGCACGCTGTACACTGTCGTTTTGCTATCGATCATTATAATACTAACCTGATACATAACGGGTAATGTATACTCTTCGTGCCTCAATTTATAAAAAGAGGTGTGTATTACCAACTCACACAGGAGGGGCGGCCAACTTCAGTAGCGCTTCAGCCTTCGCGCTGAGCGGACATGCACATAACAGAGGCGATTTTTTTCAGAAACTTTGACAAATAATATACGCGACGGCCACGGTGAAACGCTGTTAGTGATTTATTTATGAATAAAGTTGAGTGATGTGTTTTTGACTGGTGGATGAATAATAGTTTTTGAATACTTCAAAAGTGGAAAATGGGTGACAGTTTTGTGAAGTTATTTTCTACGGGGAGCTCTATGAGGCGTTTCCTGGTATAGGTAAATATTCAGTTGTAAATTGGGTGTGTAATTTATTTAAATTACCCTCGAGAAACGTTATATAAGAGGTGTGTAACTTAGGTACACTATTTTAACACTGGTCAGGGTTTACTCGTACCATCTGTATAATTATAATTATTTATTCCTTTAGGAGTATACATTTAAGTTACGAATTAAAATATAAATGAAAAGCGCGTTTGTTTTTGTATAGTGATTTATTCTCTTAAATATGATAAATACGTGATAAACTAATAAAAAAGGTTTTAAAAACAATTATAGGACACCATAGCAGTGTCGCTTCGTAAAATTGTATTCATACCAAAATTTTCCGCCTAATTTGTGTTCATGCTCATTTTAGAGACTGGAAAAAAATCGGTTTAAAAATCAAAAAGCAGTAGCAGATAAAAAGCCTTCCAGAGCCTCAAATACATTTTTCACGCCACTGCTCGGAAATATGGCCAAAGAAGGATCGAAATCAGAATAGAAAGTTGCTCTTAGTAGTACAACACAAAAACAGTCCAACAATGTTGAGTTGCAAAGTAAAATGGAGTGTTTTTAGACCAGTTTACTTTCTACTCTGCTATTGGTCGGTTATTTATGACATTAGTAACTCGTTCGGAAATAAATAAAAAAATGTTTGACAAATATGACATTAGAACGTTTAATTAAAAAATTAAAACGTCAAATCCGCTCAGTGAAAGTGTAATTTTGCGATTGTAAACGTGTTTTTATGTAAGTTTTTAAGGCGTACGTGAAAAACGCCTTTGCATCTTTAAATAAGGTAAAAATTAAAAAAGTTAAAAAGGCGGGAATGAAAATTACTTCTGTTCTTTTAATTGGAAACAAACGCTAAACTTTTGAACTTTTGATTGGAAATTTGTACGATATTGTAAGTAATAATAATTATATTGTTCAGCAACTGTCCTAATGCTAATATCAATATTACTTTTAATTAAACTGTGTATTATGTCCTAACCTGTTTTATTTCCTTACATTAGGCGTGAAAAGCACATAGTATTGCCTCGGTAGAAAGTGCAATAGATGGACTCGTATCTTCGCGGTCCTCACCTGCGGCTCGGCCCGCGAACTAACTCGTCCATCTATTGCTTACTTTCTGTACCTGGGCTACAATGTACTATTGATAACTATCAAACAAGATCAAAACTGTATCAACTCAATACTTTATTTTCTATTAAACCTGTACTATGTTCGCGACATGCGATTATTTTAAGACAGGTAACCGATTTATTTAATGGTTATCTATGGAAAAAATCTTAAATAAAGCCTCAGAAATATCTATATAAGATACACCATTTCTGTTAATTTCACTGAAAGTTAAATGTTTCGCACCCTTTTACCGTCTTTTATAACGATTTAAGCCCATCAAAACATAATTTAAAGCACGATCATATGAAAATCGTCCAATCTACTTCCAAGACCTATATTGACAAGATCTTCATTTTCTACGGAAATTGGTGCCAGTGATAGTTTTGGATAAATTCTATTTCGTGTGATACTCGTATCTTTGTTAAAGAACAAGACATAATCTGACATGTCTTGCATAATTCATCAATCACGTACCTAATTCATAAGTATTATGTTACGCCCTAAAAACTGTGACTTTGTGCACGTTTGGGAACATTTACGTTTAAAAATTAGTTAGCGTCTCGTTAAACAAGCAGTCAATTATCAAACCGGGTTAAGTTAATAATTCAGGATATTTTATTCTATATGGTACGACCAAAAAGGATTAATCTGTTGAGACTTGTTTCTTGTTGTCTCCCTTGTATGTACACAGTTATTCAATTGAGAATTCTGTATTGTATATGTTTAACTGCCACCTTTGAAACCAAAGCATTCTTTTAGCAAAAAGAAACTTCGTAGAATTTTCATTTCACCGAAAGGTTACCTTCTACCGCAGTAATTAAATGAAAATTCACAAGGCAGGCGTCGATAAAATGTATTTCGACGGAGTGTAGCAGTCATTAGATTTTCCGCGTACGTGCAAATGAATAAAGACTATTCGAAAAAAAAATGATTACATAAAAGGCGATATTTCAACTTGAAGTTTATTTATATCCAATAAATTTTAATTTATTTAATCTAGGCGCAGGAAGATGTAATCGTTACTGCGATTTACGATGCTCAGAATAGTAAGGATTCGATTTAGGATGTTAATAAGGTCCAGCTCCAAAGTGGAGTAAAATTATTCAAGGCAAAATGACGAAATTATAAAGATGCATCCTTATTTATTTCTTACGTCCGCGGTAAATCAACGCGGAGATCTCAACATCTTTTGCTGTGGGGTTTATGAGTGCCAAGTGCATGAATCGAATCGATGCGTTTTGGTTTTTTATTGTTTCTTGAGTTATTTTTATTTACGACTTTATAGGGTAAAAAGCAAACTAGCTGAACATTATGAAAAAAATATTTACCACAAACCAAACCAAATGAGGAAATGACTACTTCAGTACCAAAAAAGGCTAAAGGCGTAAATACAGTCAACATGTCAGGAGTTTTATACATATTTTTGTTTTTGGAGTTAAGCCGTAGGCCTGCCCCCTGTGTATTTAAAAGAAGCGCCTGGTCGACTCTACTCGTGACCAAAATGGAAATCCCTATAATGATTTCACATAGCAGTATCTCGTCTCAGGTGGGTAGCCTATGTTCAGTGCTGCTGCTTTGGATATTTATAAGGTAGTTTGTAAGTTTTATCTCTAATGTATTGGTAGGCACTAACATTATCAATAAGTTCTTACTGTTTCTAACACATATATGGATGCGTAATCCGAAATAAAGATTTTTAATATTATTATTATTATTATAAGTAGACCCCGGTATCGGAGGTGCAAAATGGTAGCTGTCAAGTTCTTAGGGATGGGTAATCATATTTTTGATGTTGATATCGATACACGATTTTTCTATACATTAGGTTGTACACAGTTATTTTTTTTTGATCTATGATAATCATTGATCGTAAAAATATAAAGTGTACACATATTTATGAACTCGACTGTACAACAAAATATATATCTATGGTTGCTATTACTTACTATATTACCTTTGGTGAATATAAAAGATTTTATATTTTGTTTTAAATTTATTTATGAATGCTTTATGCTAAGAAGATAACTAAAACTTCTTAATGATGAAAGATTTTTTTTTGTAAATAATAAAAATGTTCAATACATGTTGGTTTTGTAATTATATAGTCCTACTTTATAGAATAAACGCTATCATTATGATATAATAAAATATCGACATATAACTATGTTTATCGACATGAAGTTAATATTTCAAAACAATGTTTACCCTTCCCTAGTAATGGCTCGAAATTGACAGCTACCATTTTGCACCTCCGATACCGGGGTCTAATTATAAGTAACGATGACAACTGAAAGTGGATTATTAGATAACTATGATTTTAGTTAACATAAGCGAGTAACTATAAAGGGTTCTCATACTTTTAGCCCAATAGTTTTTAACCCTATTTTCACAATCACTAACTTCACTTATTCATTAGCCTTAATTTTAACATCCGAAATTTTCGGTACACCTATTTTTTATGCCAGGTTCTTAGTAGCCCTATTGTTTCTTATTCGATTCTTCTGAACACCGAATATTACTGAACCTTATGTGTTTAAAACCTAAGGATTACTAAACCTAATTATAGGTATATGTTCCTTAGGGACCTAAACGACCGCAATCAAGGTCCTCAGAACTCCGCTGGGCGGAGCTCCTATTCCACGTAGGTGGCCTCACGTCTTATCGCAACTATAATGCAACCTATTGACCAAATTGAGTATTTGTTTTTTGGTATTTGTATTTCTATTGAACAATGATTCGTTCAAACAGTCATTAGAACGTATGCTTATTAGGTCTCTTGATCATTATTAGTTTTAATAATATTAGATCATTTAATGTTTGGTAGTAATCAATTAGGACACATAAGTTTAGCTGTCATGACATAAGGGCTAGTGAAAATTAGATACATTTATTACAACAATCTAAATGCGGATATAGCTCATTGGAAAAGTTTAAATTTAAGCAAAATGAGCATGACTTAAAGGCTTAACAAATAAAATTGTTATTTGTAAAGCGTCTCCTAAAGCGGTATCACTGCCAAGCGCCCCAGCTCAATCTCAACGGCACCAACTTACGCCTAGATTAGGCATTTGGGCGGACTCCAATTTGGCGTATGCACTAAACGATTATTATTAACAGCTGTTTATATAATTTGCCGTTTAAATAAGAAAGATATGACGAACCAAATACCCTAGTCGGTGGTGACCCTGACGGGTGTGTAATGAATTGCATGAAACGAATATACCCACCTACTAATTTTAATTTATCACAAAATTATTCCTTTATACCAAGCCCAAAGAAGTGGTTGTCACAAACAAACGTAACATTTTATAAAAAAATATCACATGGGGTCGCCACATTTTATTTTAAATCTGTATTTTGTGAATTGCAATAGGAATGTCATAATTTCCGCAATATGGCGAGGTTATTTATTTTACGTAACACCTGGCCATAATGTGAGTTTTATCGCACGCTGCGCGCACGGTAAAACTCGCATTGTGGCCAGGTGAAGACGTAAAATTGTGTACTCATCACGGGCAGTAAAAAAGAAAGCCCTCTATCGCATATTTACAACCCTCGCCTACGGCTCGGGTCTCAAATACCTGCGATTTCGGGCTTTCTTTCTTTTACAGCCCTTGTTAAGTAATGTACTATTCTGGTCAGGCTATAAAGAGATCGTGTCCCGTTACAGGGTGATAATAATGTTGTAAGTCATAATTATCCGATTTCAAACCGTATTTTTTTCAGTAAGTGTTACTTTTTCGTGATTTTTATAAATCAAACCCAAAGATATCCAGGATGTTTTATATTAGTTTATGGTAAAAAGGGCTAGACATAAGGTTTATAAGGGAGGAAGTAAAAAGTGTGAGGTAAAATAATAATTATTGTCTTTATTATCTTGACATGGCACTGTGGTAAGTAGGTAATTTCGCCCAAGGACGAAACAACCAGAAATACAACTTTAATTTGAAATATTCCGTTCTGTAAGTAAAAGCATGCATTTTTAACATAACGACCCGGATAAATATCGAATACCCGGTATTCAAGAAAAAAAAACTACCCGGTTGTAACCACTCTATGTTATGTCGTCTTGCGTAGAGTACGTATTTTGGCTCATCTGATTCCTATCACTGGGTATAGGTTACTAATATTTGACAAACCATTCGGTAAAATTATATTTACGGTGGCATATTTGGTCTCATCTTTATAAAACCCGCCCTAATAATGTTTAAAGTAATTTCGGTTTTACGATTATTTGTCTAATGGGCAAGAAACCACTCAAAAAAGCTTTGCGGACTAGTTGTACGCCAATAGTTTGTTTTATAACGACACACCATCCCACTTCTGCTGCATTCAACAGTGCCTTACATTTAAGAAAAAAGTGTACCGTAAAATGTTCCTACTTTTTGTTCCTGTTCATGGGTAACAAGATAATGCTCCATAGTGACTATTTCGTTTGTTACCTTATAAGTCAAGGTTGATAACAAATTTGCTTAAAATAATCGACGTATTCATCCACCTACGAGGTAAATGAAAGCAATAGAATGATTTACAATACAGATCACCTCAATATAACCATGGAGCATAATTACCCAGGGGGGAGCAAAGTAGGCACAATTTACGGTACGAATAAAAACTGAAATTGACATAGATTATTTATTTATCTAATCGTTTTTATCTTAAGTATAAAAAACATTCCCATCTAAGACAACGAAGGAACTCAAAGAAAAGGTCCATTCATCGCAAAGCCGCGAGGATCCTAACCGAATCAGGCCTCTTGCTGATGGATGGTCCATTGACATGGAAAAACATCTTTTGACGGGATCTGAACAGCATTCATTACGTTAATACGAGAGCCACTTGGTTTTGTGGGATAAAAGGAAATAAAGAGGATATGAGAGGTCTAGTTGGGATGTGGTACGGAGTAATGAATATATTAAGGTACATAATGAACAAAGTGCTTCACCTGTGATCCACGAGGCCAAGTTAAGGGTTTGTAAGTACAGATATGTTTTAAACTTTCCATTTGGGACAAATTGTCGTAAAAATGGTACCTATATAATATTCAAGTTAAAATAAGGTTATGATTTATTTTAAATTATGGAAAGGAGTGGTCTCTGCCTACCCCTCTGGGAAACAGGCGTGATTTGATATATGTAGGTATGTATATAAAATATTTACATGCGGTTAAAAACTTTCATGTACGGAAAGTTGCACATATTTCACGAGCGACCGAGCACTCAAGTTTAATTGGATATAACATATAAATGGTAATTGTACACGATACGCCAGATTAACTGCAAACCGATAAGAACAATATTATAATACATTTTAAAATTAAATAAATATATTTAAGCCTTAGAAACGTGAATATATGAGAATCAAATTTTAGTTAAAGTAAACAGGTTCTCTATGTAGCTGTTATTTAAGGCCACTAATTACAATTGCCTTGAAATTGTACTGCAGTGCGAAAAAACTGGTAATTTTGCGAAACACTTATATTATTTGAAGTCCTCCGTCGGCTTTTTACATTTTTACGGTTTTAAAGGTCTTCTCTGACAACACGCCTGGCGTAGTAGTTTACAGAGATGAACCCATTCATCTTTTGAACAGATTGCATACGTTAAAGAAAATTTATCCGTGTATCACCATAGAATTCTCTTGCAATAGAAGACGCGGCGGTTAACGGCCGGTTCTAATACACAAGTTCTTTTTTATTCTTCTATTTACAACTGAAGAATGAAAATATATGATTTCTAAAATTCCAAGAAAATTTTGAGGACGTACTGCCGTCTTATTAACGATAACTGAAAATAACAATACCAAGTTAATTCGTGATTTAATTAAAATAAGGTTTTATAAAAATTATGTATACCTACCAAAGATGTTAGTAAAATCTCTCGTGTCATATTAAAAAATAAAGATCGTATTTAAAAAAAGTAATAATTTAGTCTATGCTTCCTTAATGCTCATTAGACAGAGCTTTACGTAAATCACGACAGTACCTAAGTTTATGAGAGTCTGTTTCTTAATACACAAAGTTACGACGGTAAAATATATCAAAAGTTGAGTACCTACCTAATTTAATCGAAAAGTGTCCTTAGAAGAGTCACCTCACTTAAAATACTTTTTATTTGATATCAAATTTCATTATAAGATACAGTTAACCATTCAAATATTAAATTAGGTGCAATTTAAAACTTTAAACGCCTTAAGAAATAATTAAGACTGGAAATTTTAAATTAATTTAAAACTGCTTTTGAATTTAACTTTGTGGTTTTAAGATGGCGGGTTATTAACATGACTTAATAGTTGAAGGTTCGAAGCTGTTAATTAGTTTAAAATATGCTGAAGTAATGTATTTTTATTGCCCAAAAACCTGGTCATAGGTACTCAGTAAGTAACATACTAAGATAAGTATAAATCAATTGTTTTATAGTAAGTACAACTAAATAAATGAAATTTTGAAGTACGTCTAACAAAGTGATGCCGTAGGTGCGGCGAAGAATTAATCATCATTTTTTTTATTCGATCCTATGTTTTGACGAAGCTATCAAATATTTTCGAGATCATTTCTGCCATGCTTAGCTACGAGCCCACGTTAAAAGGGGTGTATGTTTTTATTGTTATGAATCCCATTCTTCTTCAATAATCCCACACTAACCGGTCTGGTATTATAAAAGATTGTGGAAAAAAATAGCCATGGCCAAGTAAGAGCCATTGCCATTAAATGCGGTCATCCACGACTAGCACAAATCTACGAAAGTCCTTCACAAAATGACTGTAAAACCAAATATCCCTCAACATACCACACGGAGCCAGCCTGGTATCGCTGATCAAGGGGAGGATGGAAGAATTTAGTTATTAGATCTAGCACCTTGCCCAACAGAAATTATAGCTGATGTCAAGTTTGAATAATAATAATCTACGACGGGCTAACAATGACACCGATTCTCTGTAACTATAGTCAATTGAACATCAAAGTTTATTGAGTTGTTGGGTAGAATAGAGTTTAACTGGAAATGCTTACTTAACATTATTCGCAGAGGTATCATCATTACGGTAAATGTTTCTATTGCCGCACTCAGAGACGTCAGATGCTTGTTTAGTGACGAGTTATCTTATTACTTTGCTATAGCAAAGAATGCAACAGCAGCAACTTTTATCAAGCATTAAATTTAATTGACGTTGAGTGCGGCAGTTGTAGTCATTTATTAAAAGGTGTGACGGGTGACATGGTTAACTGAGATTAGTTGTTATTGCATTAGAAGTGACCTAGGGCGAGGAGTTTGAGTTACAATATTACTTATAATAATAAATATCTATCACTACCAGTTCTAGTATTATTACCAGCCTTCTCAATTACAGTTTTAAAAATCATTTCTATCTATAACTTCTATTTGTCTATATTTCAATCATAATGCAAGACTTTTTATAGGCTCATTAAAAGAACATGACGCGTCATATAAGTGTAACTCACCAAGGGCGATGGCTAATACTTCACAAAACGCATGTGCAGACTTGTCTGTTTTCAAAAATAAATAGTTGACAAAGACGCGTCGTTTTACTTACATAAACGGATTGTTTCACAGTAAAGTTTCTCGACACTTTCCAAAGCAGTATTGCAGTAGCAATGTACAATCCTATTTAAGTTGCGGGCCCTGTAAAGTTACAGTGGCGCACACCTGAGCCGGCAGCGAACCAGATTAGATGGAAAAGTGCCAGCGCCATTTTGTCTAAGTTGGGTTGACCATTAGTATAATACCTCGTCCACATTGGGCAAATTAAATTATTACTAAGGAACATAAATATTCTAACTAGGTAACACTTAATTATTGTCAGAAGAAGTGTTTGTTTTGTTTTATTGTCATTATTGAGATGTTATGAGTTACTAGCGACCCGCCCTCGCTTTGCTTCGGTTTATGTGAGTAAGATATATAGCCTATATACTGAAATAATTTTTCAAATTGGACCGATAGTTTCTAAGATAAGCGCGTTCGAGCAAACAAACAAACTCTTCAGCTTTATAATATTAGTATAGATACTACATAGATGACGTTATAAGTCTACTGAACTAGAGTCAATATTTCGTTCATTAACCTCTGATAGTTGTGTGATTTCATACAATAAGCAAGTTATTAGGTATATATTCAATGGTGCCTATAACACCTGCTATTTACACGATTTAGTCCATCAATACAATGCGCAAAAACCAAGTACAACAGCGAATTAATAATATTCTATGAGAAATTTATAGAGATAAAGTTATTAGTCGCCAAAAGCCCCGTGTTTTAAATTTTTTAAAACATTCAGCAACACCAATTACGTACAATAAAATAATCATAAAATGCATCGTGAAAAAGACCTCGACAATATTATAATAGTACGTGACTTCACCTACTATTTAAGCCATGCTAATTCACCCTGTATTTAGTCGACTAACTGTTTAATATCCGCTAACATTCTAAACACGCAGGCCAACTTTGTACTTAAAAGTAACCCCAGGGCAAATGCATTACTCGCTGTGAATTAATAACGAATTTTCCTCCCTCGGGATTTGATTATGAGGAATGAAATAATTATTGTAATATGATTTAAGTAGTATGGTAATTAAGTAGTGGTTTGGTGCAAATTTATAAATGGACGATAAAATAATAATGATTGATATATTTTTTAGGTATTCCTTTGGAACATAATAATATTTATCTACATCCATAACATAACTTCTCTTTAATATTTTAAGAAACGATTTAACGTGAACATTAAGATACAGGTACATTACGATACAGGGCAACGACAGATACATGTTTTTCTCATATTGTAGAAAACCTTATGAATGATATACATGTAGAAATTAGTCATTATACACCAGTCACTTAAATGACTATTAGGTTAGTAGGTAGGCCTTTATTGAAGTAAATTTAAAGTTAGACATGCGTTTAAAATGAGACTATATTCTTCTTGTTAAAACCATATTGCTTTTGTCATTATTATCGTATTGTATTTAAATTGGCTACCTTTACTAAGATTGGAAAAGACCCCTTAAACTTAAAGCATAATAAAGAGTAAAAAAGGTCAACTTATCCCATTAATTAAAGGGATAAGTTCATCTTAGTACTTTTTTTGCAGCTGTAATAAAAAAAAATGTAATTCTAAATGATATTCATAATGCTTCTTGATGTACAGTCGAAGTCATCAATATGTTAACACTTTAGTACCTTGTCACTTTAACGTCATGTTAAACTGTCACATGAATTTGTCACAGTCGGCAGCGATTAAAGTGGCAAGGTACTAAAGTGTAAACATATTTATGACTTCGACTGTACATAGTGTCATTTCACGTATGATTGAGTACCAGTTAATATCAAATGGCTTTTATTATTATTACCTTTCACACCCTGTTGTCATTTGACATGAAATCAATTTCTTTCATCGCCATCAATCATGTGAAGTGACAAACACTGCATATGAGTATTTCATGAGCTCATTTTATTTTTTAGGGTTCCATGAGTACCTGAAGGGCCCTATTAGGTACTAATCTGTCGGTCCGTCCGTCTGTCCGTCGGTTCGTCTGTATATTTATCCCAACTCTAAAGAGCTGTGTCTTTTGAACCGTGGGGTTGTTATTTATTCAGAACATGTGCTTTTACTAACGAAATAAAGAAAGTGAAATAATAAAGGGGGTTAATAATAAATGTTATTTCTTTTAAACCTGTGATTTAAAAAAATCTCGTAATAACGGTAAGTTATACAAGCGTCAAAATTGGTATGTATTATATTTATAGAACAAACCGTAGAGAAAAATAACAAATATACAAAAAAAAATGGTCATGTGCGAGTTGGGCTCGCGCTGATTCGATTCGAAATCGATTTCAAATTGGAATTTAATAACAACTCCTGCTCGGCGGCACGCAACCCTTAGTGCGCGAGTCCAAGCCGTACTAGACGGGTTTTTTCTAAACCTAGTATGTGTCGCTAACAGTATTTTCCAAAAAGATATTAAGGGCCGAATCTTAAGTACCCAAAACCGACACGTGCGTGCATGACTCGATGTATGAATGTGGAAGAAGCGAAATAAATTTGTCAGGATCGTAGCAAGTGGGAAGAAGTGGTCTCTGCCTACCCCTCTGGGAAACAGGCGTGATTTAATTATATGTATGTATGTAGATATTTTAAAACTCATTTATCCTTAAACTATAACCCCAAATTTCATTAAAGTCGGGTGTAGCAGAGCTGTATAAAGCTCAACAAACCAACGGAGTTACTTATGCATTTTTAATATGAGTAGGATATAATGAATGTGGATAATTAGTATTAATGGTTAAAATATAGCCTCTTTACGTACGTATTTGACTCGGACTTGATAGATTATTATTTTTAGTACGTAATACTTCTTGATTATACTTATTTAAATCAAAAAAGCGTCAACTCAATTAATTGTTTGCTTTAATTAATTGTGGTACTTAACACAGCCACATAGATGAATTATTTTACCAAAACATCAAAATAACTTTTTTCTAGTAAAACTTTTATTTATAGTGAAATAAAACAATACACTTGCCGCCCTGCCGTTTAAAGCAACCCTTTTTATTTTAGACGGCTGTATAACAGTGTTTTATTGAATATTAATCTCGCACATGATCAATATCGACAGCCGATATCCCGGCGTCGAATAACGGAACGTTGGCAGTGTTACGGAAATTTATTGGAAGTCTATGAGACTAGTTTACAACTATCCAACCTAACCTATCGACTTAACGCATTATAACGAAGAAAACGAAATGGCAATGGTGACTTTTCATACATAGGCTCGATTCCCGCTGTCTGTCCCTATGTATGCTTAGATCTTTAAAATTACGCAACGGATTTTGATGCGGTTTTTTTTAGTAGATAGAGTGATTCAAGAGGAAGGTTTTTATGTATCATAAATTTTGTTTTATGTACGTGTGTTATAGAAAAGTCAAATGCGGGTCGCTAGTTGAAAATATATGTAACATTCTTCGACTCTTGCAGGAGTAATCGACATGTTGCTGACTGTTAGACTTGATTTGACTTGACTTGTCACAGTATATCATAACGTTGACAATATGTCAAAAGCAATACGGTTTTACCGAGTAGAATAGAGCCAAAGTATAATAATTACTATTGGGAGATTTGTATGGTTAAATACATTAAATATAAATACCGTAAACTCGGGTTACTTTGACCCTAGAGGTTAACATTGCCCACCCCTTACACAATCTTAAAGATTTAATTATTCTATTAAATGTTACAACAGGCCAAGCCAATTGTGTAATTTTAAAATTCTTGAAATAATTTAAGATGATTACCACTACAATACCTAGTTATAGTTTTAGGGGTGGGCAATGTTACAGTGTTGTCAAGTGAATAAGAACTGTCATTATGTCAACAAAAGTATCAATCAATATCATTTATTTGCCGAATTTAGTACACAAGATGTTAGTCAACTTAAAATAATAGATAATGTCCAGTTGCAAGCAAGCGTGCAAATAATATTATTCATGCAATAAATAAATTTTACATCCGTTACCTGGTATGTATGAAAAAGTAGGTATTAAATCATAAAATGTATGTAAAATCACAAATAGAAACATTAATTTTATAATAATAGTTACATACTAAATGTCAAAAATCACAAATTAATACATTGCTCGAGGAAGTCCTTAATATAACTCGACATTGACGAAATACACCTATGTAAGTCGGTGTGAAAGGTTTAAAATAAAATAAATAAAAAGAAAGCTTTAAAACACCTATTGCATTTTTGATATTGTTATTAAACTTGTTTATTAATGCAACTATATTTGTATATGATTTGAGATGGTCACATTAACACCTTTCAAATGATACCTAAATAATTCAAAAACTTTTTTTTTGTTGGCTTAAATAATTGACATTTTGCTCTTATTGTTTTTAAATTTTAATAGGTTAGGTATCCTATGTCACCCGGGATGGTGAAAATATTCTATCGATACCACACACATTAAAATCGGCTACAGGCATTTAGAAGTTATGGTGGAATAAAGAGTCGTAGATACATACTCTTACATACATGAACCCTGTAAATATTACACTCCTTTGGGCAGTTGTGTAATTAGAATACAATATAAAATCAAGATGGGCTTAACCAACGTGAAATAGGCTATGTGTGGTGTAGGCGTTAAGCTGAATAATATTATTTTATTAGTACCTCGTATTAAATACTGTTCTTGGGCAATTTTATATTCAGACTCGAGGTTAAATTCCAGTAATGGGCGAGGCACAGGCGTGTATCGTTTCATATCACACATTACCACGCACTCAGGTGTCAGTGACGTATTACAGCTACTTCTGTCGTGAAATATAAATGAGTTCAAATATGTTTAACGTACTAAAACCAGCCCGCGGAGCTTTAAGATAGAGAATTAACTAAATTTTGATGGACTTACTTCAACCAAATTTATTAATCTAAAGGAGTTTTTGGAACTGTAAAATCAATCTCTATTGAACATATTTTTTTTATAATATATTTAACCGAATGATAAATGGTGATATTTTTAAGTATTTATCAGAAATCTAAAATGACTTGTTATTATACCACGACCGTTTCCAATCAAATTGGCTTAAACACCACGTTGTAATTTGTATAATTAGTCGTCATTTAGTACTTGTAATTTTCTGTTCAATTACAATTGTAATGGGACATGATTGCCCGTTAATTTTACGGAAAATAAAAGTTAACAGTTTTTTAATTGAATGGAATATGGCATACTGGAAATTTTTCATCATTATTAGTGAGGTAGCTTTACAAACGATAATACGTGAGGGAAATTGCGATGTAGGCTATTATTTTGTTTTGTTGTTGCACGCTGATTCGGTTCTGTTTCTCTATAGTATTATTATAACTAGACATATCACATTTTATTTCGTTGTCTAAGTATTAACCAGCCAGCTCAAATTCCTTCACACGCGTAAGGCAGCGGTAGACACAGTCTACTAAGACCAAGGTCCACTTTTGGACCTTAGAAATACTACAATGCAACAAACTAAAAGTCCCAATCAACTCATAAATGCAAATTGCGTATTTAACTGTAAAACAAACATGTAGATAAACTTAGAAAAATATAATATAAAAAAATCAGAAATAAATAATTTATTCTGAAACGTATTTTTGGAAGACCCAATCTTGACTCCGGATTCTCTCAAAAACGCGGTCGGTCGAACGAACGAGTAAATGTCGTAGCGACGAGTTTAAATAGTTCCATTAGAGCAAACAAAACGCATTTTAACGCCTGCATTCTGAATTAGGCACCCTTGTACGTTCTATCTCATCGATAGAAGCCATGGTGCCAAAATTGTAAACGCACGCGCTAAATAGTGACTTTAGAGAAAATCACACCCCTGATTCCTCTTCCGACTTATAGCTTCGAGAAATAAAGACCACCGAAGATATGGATCATCTTAGAGATTCAAACTGGCCAGAGGACTTGAATGAGTTCACAACAAGAAACAGACAAAACATAGACGTAATCTCAGATCCAGTTAACCACAGAGAACTGGTTTATGGAGTTAATCCTGTCAGTTTTCCGGTAATCCCCAGCGTGACTTGGTATAAATATAGTCAGTAATTACAAAACCGCGTAGCCAATTAATTTATTACAGAGCAAAATAAACCTTAACACGTTAGGAAAAGCATCCATACCTACTATCCTTGACTGGACAAAAACAGTGCTCTCTTGCTTTGAAAATTCGGAATTGAGAGTTACAGAACTGGTGGAAGTTGACAGATATTGTGTGGCTTTTGACCCAGTTACGCGTCAGAAAGATTCTTATGTGAAGAAAATAAAAGTGTTGCAAAGAAAAACTCTAGTGGGAGAGGCTGTTAAACAGAGAATGAAGGACTATTGCTGTCATTTTGCATCATATATTAAACACAAAGAGAGAGGAAAGAAAGACCGCAGGGCCATTGCTTCGGCTACTATTTTTGTAAGATCGTTTTTTTATATGATCGAATATTTTTATTTAGACCTAGCTAAAAAAAGTCCTGGATCAACAATCTCAATAGGTGGTGAAGAGAAAAAGGCTAAAAGAACCAATAACTTGGAAGATAATTATCTACTGTCAGGGCCTGTTGGGGTTACTTGCCAAGACACAGAAGATGCTACCAAATGGAATGAATGCTTAAGCCCAGCCATCTTCGCGCTGATGCACCATTAGCCTTTTGATAATAGATGGCCGCAAATTTGGGGTGAGGCAACCTTCAGAACTGTCTCAAGTGTTTTAATAAATAGCATGGATTGGTCATCTGTTTCAAGCGTGGAAACAAAATACACCTGACAAGACTACTTAAACTCACCGCCGCGACATTCACTCGTTCGTTTGTCCGACCGTGTTTTGGAGAGAATCACACTCCTGATTCCTCTTCAAACTTAGAGCTTCGGGAAATAAAGACCACCGAAGATATGGATCATCTTAGAGATTCAAACTGGCCAGAGGACTTGAATGAGTTCACAACAAGAAACAGACAAAACATAGACGGAATCTCAGATCCAGTTAACCACAGAGAACCGGTTTATGGAAGTAAACCTGTCAGTTCTTAACATATTAGGAGAAGCATCCATACTATGCTTGACTGGACAAAAACAGTGCTCTCTTACTTTGAAAATTCGGAATTGAGAGTTACAGAACTGATGGAAGTTGACAGGAATTGTGTGGCTTTTGACCTAGTTACGCGTCAGAAAGTTTCTTATGTGAAGAAGATAATAGTGTTGCAACGAAAAACTCTAGTGGGAGAGGCCGTTAAACAGAGAATGAAGGACTATTGCTGTCAATTTGCATCATACATTAAACATAAGGAGAGAGGAAAGGAAGACCGCAGGGCAATTGCTTCGGCTACTAAGTTTTTAAGGCTGTTTCTTTATGAGATCGAATATTTTCATTTAGACCTAGCAAAAATAATTCCTGGATCAACAATCTCAATAGGAGGTGAAGAGAAAAAAGCTAATATTATAACCAATACTTGGAAGATATCTCTCTAATGTCAAGGCATACTGGGATAACTTGCCAAGGCACAGAAGATGTAACCAAATGGAACGAATGCTTAAGCCTAGCCATAGTCGCGCTTATGCACCATTTCCTCTTTGATAAAGATGTCCGCAAATTTGGGATTAGGCAACATTTAGAACTGTTTCAAGTGTCAAGTGTTTTTACAAATAGGATGGATTGATCATCTGTATCAAACGTGGAAACAAATACACCCGTGTGGTTGCCGGATTAGAATAGGGCCACTCCGTGTCTTCCCGTGGATGCTGTAAGAGGCAACTCAGAGATAAAAGCTGGTAAGTAGTACTGTTAGGCGATGGGCTTGCAACCTGTCAATACACTGGTAAACGTCTTAGCCTAATTTGCGCAAAATGTGGTTACAGAATATTGAACAAGTTCTTAAGGTTGTTCGTAATTCTGTAGCTTTGCCTACCCCACTCTGGGAAGGTGCATTTTGCTACTCATTTAAAAATATTAGCTACGCGGTTTTACAGTTTCACTAACGATATACAACCATGGGAAGATAGAAAAAGGAGCATGATGGGTAGGCGTGTCTCCATGGGTCTAGTGTGTCTTGTGTTGTGAGAATTCATTTATGCCTAAAGTTGAAACAGAGTCCGTATTTTTACCCACCCTTTTTCACAGTACCTAAACTTTCTTCGACATAACCAACGATCAAATTAAAAATACACGCAAAAAACAATACGCTGTTAGCTGCTGATCAACGGAATTAAAATTTGATTCATAATTAATGTAGGATTATTCTTATCTCTATTATTATTCTGAAAGCGAGCATTCCTGGACTCAAGGATCCCTCCCGATTCGGTACGGTGGTATAGGGATCCGCAAAATTTCTAGTATTGCTTTACCAGCTTTTCTTTCGTCGATCCATAGCTCTTCGAGTCTCATTGGAAAAACCCTTAGGGAATTCCCTTTAAACAATGAGACTTCAGGTTTGGAGGACGCAAAGAATAACTGCTGCTGCAGGTTAACTGCTTGCCCTGGTCAAAATTTTCTACAGAACCCAAAATCGCAGAGGTGTTGGGATGACATAGTATGTAAATTGACTATTGATTCCCTTCTTAGCCAGTGCTGCGCAGCGGATCGTGCTAGAATTTAAGCAGTTGGTGCAAGGGAGGCTGGATACTGGCTTCAAGCTCATCCCTCGCCAAGCACTGGTACTTTCCTAGACCCTAACACACTCCGACTTTCAGTTTGCCTTCGCCTTGGGGTCCCGGTCTGCGCTCCACATCGCTGCCCCTGCGGAAGTGACGTAGATCGGCTAGGACATCACGGACTTTCTTGCCAGAGAAGTGCTGGCCGCTTTTCCAGACACGCCGCACTCAACGACATCATTCGTCGGTCTCTTGCCTCGACTCATAAAGGTCCCGGCTCTTTTAGAGCCGACAGGCATTTCTAGAAATGATGGCAAGATACCTGACGGAATGACCTTGGTCCCGTGGAATATGGGACGGGTGCTAGTGTGGGATGCAACCTGTGTAGACACGCTAGCCCCATAACATCTCCACCGGACCTCTAATAGGGCTGGTGCGGCAGCTGAAGCGGCCGAAAGCTTGAAGGTAGTAAAATATAGTGGTCTCGGCCCAGAATATATGTTTATTCCATTCGGCGTCGAGACCCTTGGTCCGTGGGGTCCTAGCGCTCGGAGCCTCTTCAAAGAAGTTTCGAAGAGGCTCATTGACGTCACGGGAGACCGAAGAGCTGGCAGTTTCCTCGCTCAACGTATAAGTTTAACCATCCAGCGAGGAAATGCTGCCAGCATCTTTGGTACAATGCCGCAGGGGCCATTCTTAGATTTAATGTTTTAGTTAATTTATATATTTAGAGTTAGTTTTATTTAATTTTAGTTTTCTTTTTCAGTTACTGTGTTATGGTTGTTGTATTATTTTATGTTGTTTTTCATTAGTTAAAATTTTATATAATTTAACAAGTTTCTGTCAAAAAAAAACATTTTTGTGTCAAGCTTGTGTTAGCGTCTATACCTACTTTATTCCGCTCAGACATATTCGCAATTTGCTTATCAACGTGAAACTAATGAGCAGCATGTCTTAAGTGTAGCAAAAATTACGACGATTCGGAACCGACGGTCAAAATTGACTATCAAGATTATACCCGAGCTGCGCCTCTATTCAACATGGTAAAAACTAAATCATTTTTGACCTGTTATGGTGTTATCAACGTTTTGATAGCTCTTATTTACTTGACAATACAAGTAGTACAATTTGGATTGTATCACCTAGAATAGAGGCGCAGGGCTTTTTAAATAAAAGCTTGTCAAAATCATCTTAAATAAATAAATATCAGGGGACAATGTCACACCAATTGCCCTAGTCCCAAACTAAGCTCAAGGCTTGTACTATGGGTACTAGACAACGATATAAATACTTACATAGAGAAATATATACTTAAATATATAGAAAACATCCATGACTCAGGAACAAATATTCGCGCTCATCACACTAATATCTGCCCTTACCGGGATTTGAACCCAGGACCGCTAGCTTCGTAGGCAGGGTCACTACCAACTAGGCTAGCGCGTCGTCAAAATCTTGACACATTTCATGCTAGCTTCCTACATGGATCCCAAATTTACTTCATGGCGCTGAATATGTTTACTAGTTTGTACTTAAGTTTATCGAAACACGTTTCGATTTATCCCTGACCCCGGTTGCGGCTTTACGGAACCCGGACCCCTGGAATTTGTTTGAAGTTGTTTTATTAGATAACAAATGGCAGTTTCAGGAGTCAATTAGAATAAATTAGTTTCACATCCTTTGAAAAGAAGGTATCCTTGAGGATACTAATTAATAACTAATTAAGATTTCGCGGTTAAAAACGACAAGCTATGATTCGGATGTACAGTCAACCAATTTGATTCCTAGGCCACTATGGACTTTGTCAACGTGACGTTGTAAACCAAATCATAGGGAGTCTCTTACGTTTTGGTTGACAACGTCACTTTAACATAGTCCAAAGTGGCTTAGAAATCAAATTGGATGTCTGTACAGCTCCCATCAAATTGATAAACTTAAAAGACACTGAACGCAATCATTAGCTACGACAGTCAAAATTGAATAATCCTTTTTATATTCATCTATTTGATTATCTCCCTATTGTTTTCCAAAAGTACAAAAATCAATATGAAATGCCAAATGTCACCATACCTAGTTGAATTGCGAGAACCGACATGCAGAGCGCGTCCCAAGGGATTCGTTCTATTTCTGATAAATAAAGTTAAAAGGGTAGGGTACTTCCCTGGGGAATTTAACTCGGTTACAAACATCGACCTGGCCAACTTGTGTAAGAACGAAACTTCAAATTTACTTTAAACCTGCGTCGCTATAACGCACTCGCAATCTCAATTGGCTTCAAAGCAGAACAATTGTTTTCATTTTGTATGCAGACAAGCCTTCGATTATCAAAATGAAAATAATTGCGAGTGCGTTATGCCAGAGGGGCTTAACGCACGTAGTGTTTATTTTAGCCAGACATGGCTGCTACAAATGTGCCAAATTGCAATATCATTAAAAACTCAAATAGGAAAGTAAGGACAATAGCGATAAAGACAAGAGGTCACAGGAGTGTTCGAATTGTTATGTCCTGGTGGTGCGACAAGACATACCGTAAAATTACTGGTATCTAATTCTAGGTCTCAAATTAAGTAACCAATTTTCGGATTCTTCCGCTCGTTTGAGAGAACCTATTGTCTGTTGTAGTAATGCTGTTGAGACTTGAAAGTAAGCCGATTTTAATACAAACGCTATTATAATCATATGACGCATCATAACATCCACTAATGTTCCTTACGAAAAGTACTTTCTCTAACCCCCAACGCAGAAATACAACATAAAATAATGTAACATTACACTTTAGATACAATCAAAAGGATATGCATGGCCATCGCGCCGTATTATCAGTTGCATAGATAGGGGGGTGTTATACGTATTTTTTAAGAAGTGGGAAGGTATATTCTATTTATGACTTTAGACTGTAAGTACATGTAAAAAAAATTATACGTACCGTACATGTTAATTGCCTGGGATTTGTGATATTCCAAACCTCCATTTCCGTTGCGGAGTTGAACTACGTGCTGGGCTGCTGTGTTTGAGAACTACCAGTGGTCGTGGTCACAAATCCTACATGGGTTATATTTCCTTATTTGTGTGCATGTCCACGCGCGAGCAATACACACAGAAGTCATCAGTAAGCAGGGTTTTATACAAGCGTTTAAAAGAATGGTAGCACGACGAGGGCATTGTCAAGAAATGTGGTCAGATAATGGTGCTAATTTTGTAGGTACTGCAAAGGAGTCAAATGTTTTATCCGGCTCGAAGGACCATGTTTAATGCTGATACTGGAGCATAATTTCTTGTTTATTTCATTAAATATTATTTACACATTTTTTAAGGAACATTTATTTCAATTGACAAATACAAAAGGTGACAATGTAGATCGTTGTTTTTTTACGTGCCATATTATAAAGGTTACAAAGAGGTTGAACAATACGAACCCTCTAATTTCGCCATAATAGCGTCTGTCCGCCTGTATGTCAACTAAAACTAGAATTGTGAGCATATAAATATATTTATAACGCACACTAAGATTAATGATAAATAAAAAAAACAAAAAAAAGTGGTACCTCTTATTCTACTAACGCATTTTTTTGTATATTTTGGCTTTAAGTGAGGTAACATAGGAGAGCTCTTAAAGAATAATTTTTCACTTCTCATGCTCGTAAAGTCCTTCTTTATGCTGGGTATAGGCTGCATAAAATCGCATTTTATGCACTAGTGCATAAATGGTTCTCGTCATCTAGACTAAGACAATTAAGCCCTACAGCCAGACAGATGAGGTGACTGCATTAAATAAACTTGTTATTTGAATAAATTTACTTTAATTTTATTTATTTTATTTATATTTGCATCGTAGTATCTAACAAAAAAGAAATTTAAAACTATTAAAAACAAGCATTATTAACAAGAACATTAAAAAATCAACGTAGGTATAAACTTGGCAGTATTGCGTTCGACCTAAGCCAAAAATCGCAAAAAGAAAATAAAAAAATTTTGACAGAAATACAGTGGCGGGAAAGTGGTTTTGGACTATTAATTAGTTATTTTCTCGGCAAAACTTATTGCGTTATGGAATTTAATTAAAATGTCGTCTAGTGAAGAGGAAATAATGCTCACACCTAACACACTCATGGAAAAAAATGCAAAAGAACTTATTGAACAGACATTGCCGCCTAAATCCATACTGTAAATATGCCCGGAAAAACCATAACATACTCGTATAATATACAGAATTGTTCAAATTTATATTTTAACTAGCGACCCGCCCTCGCTTCGCTTCGGTTTATGTGAGTTTTCTGTAACACCCGTACATGAAACAGAATTTATTATACATAAAAACCTTCCTCTTGAAACACTCTATCTATTAATAAAAACCGCATTAAAATCCGTTGCGTAGTTTTAAAGATCTAAGCATACATAGGGACAGACAGCGGAAAGCGACTTTGTTTTATACTGTGTAGTGATTGAAGTTTTTTTACATTGTCACTGTTTTATTTCCTCGTAATCGAAGTGAAAAGCAGAGTGTATAACTCGGTCTTAAAACCCATTTTATCCTCGACTTAATTATCCAACCTCGCCTGCCGGCTCGGTTGGATACCATAAGTCTCGGAAAAAATGGCTTGTTTTATGCCCTTGTTGTACAATGTACTATAGTTGTATATAGATTTGAGGGACCGTTTAGGAAATATCAAAGTCGCATAATTGTAATTTTTGCTATAGTTAAATACATTCCCCTTCAGTCACACTAAAAGTAATAAAATTTTAAAAAAGAACTTTAATAAAAGCACATAATTATAACGAACTTAAGAAAAACTATAGCAACATTAGCAACTAAATAGACTTGATTGGTTCCTGAAATACAAGCGTCTAAAATGTTTATACCTACTAAGACAGCACCAAATAACTTTAAATAGAAAATTACTTCATACATGTTGTTTTTCAAATAGTTTATTGTATTTGTCGTAACTGCTTCGGAACCCTACATTAAGCATGGTCTGACATGCTCTTCCCAAGCTTTTTAAATAAAAATTCCCATTCATCAAAAAGTACGATTCTGCACAGTTTTTATTTTTAAAATGTTTTACACTTATCACTATTTTAAATTATCAGACAAGTATGACACTACCAGCGTTTTGATGTCCGACCATAAATCCTTCTTTACGGGTCGTGAAACAGAATTTGTATTTTCGGTCCTGGAAATGCCGGAGACTGGAGCGGAACACGCCACATTGATGGCCTGTGACCGCTTGGGAGATATAACTCACTAGTCGAAGTTTACGTCGCTTTATATAGCATACAACCTGCGTTCCAGGAATAGTGAAATAAATAATTGGGTCAATTGTCTATGTATGTCATTTCATTTATCAAGTTTGTACGGAGGTTTGTTTTCAATATTGTGTTATTTTATTAAGCAGTTTAATACTTGTTTTAATAATCCGTCGACTACAAAAACATCTAATAATCATTCAAATTTTGTTTAATTAGGGTGAAAGAACTAGTAATGGACTAGAAATCAATAATGGACCTTTGATTTTTGTTTTAATCAATTTAGAACCGTATAAGTGTCCATTACTGGTGCCTTAAAGGGTGGTCCATCATTAGTCATAATTTTTCCCGATACATACAATTGCATATACATAATAATGGAATACCCACTTTTATTACGCGTTTTCTCAGTAACACGACTATACGAGCAGACAATAAAATGTTCCTAATAAAAGCAAACGGGGACAAAAAACTTCAAGTAAAGTCATACTGTCATCAAAAGACCTAAAAAGGCTTGACACGACAAAAGAGCTAACAACGTAGTCGTGATTTACTTATCGTTCAGTTCCTTCCCCTTTTCTAGACTTACATGACAGACACGCTCTTACTGAATGTGAAATGTGTGCTAGTCGCAGGTTGTGATTCCCTTTTTGCTCTCTCATTTTATTACAAAACAGAAATTGTAACATTTTGAGAATACTTACTGTTTTATTTATTGGATTTATAACATTAAGATGGAGCTAAATAAAAAACGTTGACTCAAAATTCATTACCAATGAAAAACTACTAAACCCTACAAAAACAGGTAACGAAATAAATTACACTTTAAGCCTACTAAAAACGGTAACGAAAGATTAATGATTTCCGTTGGTGACATCAGAAACTAATTAATACCGCCACACTAAAACATCAACAAAACACCATTACGTAAATTGAAACGTGAAATTTAAAACAACGAGTATGTTCGGAAACAAACAGTCAACAGGTTTGGGACCTTGTCTAATTAAACGTCAGTTACAAACACATTATACTAATCACCTCAGGGAGCCGCGCCTATGTCGTGACCGCGTTCACGTATCACTTTGGAAATTGGGGCAATGACAGAACTATAATAACACCTTATTCCAGTTTTTAATTTCCGCCCCCAAACATTTTACATTCTTACAGGTGTAAAGGCAGATTAATAGTACATTACTTAACAAGGGCTGTAAAAGAAAGAAAGCCCGAAATCGCAGGTATTTGAGACCCGAGCCGTAGGCGAGGGTTGTAAATATGCGATAGAGGGCTTTCTTATTTACTGCCCGTGATGAGTACACAATTTTACGTCTTCACCTGGCCACAATGCGAGTTTTACCGTGCGCGCAGCGTGCGATAAAACTCACATTATGGCCAGGTGTTACGTAAATTGTTTTGAAATGTTTCCGGCTAAAAAGTCATTGTGTAGTCATGGTGTTAATTATACATCGTACAAATGTCCCGAGATATCAAACAAGGTTAAATACGAAAGTATTTAATATTTAAAGCGTCATCCTAGCAGAAAATAATTCAATGACTAAGCGACAATTAATAATTGGTTTCAAATAATCAAGTGCATCTCTCTAAACATAGAAAACCAAAATGAGTAAATAATAAAAATCTGTCTTCATTTTTTATCTTTGTTCACTATGGCGATGATTTGATATAAAGTGGCGATGACGTTTTAAAACGACGACTAATTAACTATTGATGACACGACGATTTCGATAATATTTTTCTAGACAGAATAATACCTCACAGTAATTACACGTTTGTTTTGTGTTTTCAGTCTGAAGATGGTTTTCTGTTTAATTTTAAAACATTTCAGATCTTAAAATATAATTATTTACTTTCGTTTAAAATTAAGGTAAGTATTTAAAATAATAAAAAAATGAAAATAAAATATGTAAGTCTTCGAAAAGTATAAAGTAAGCATACCAAAAACAGAACATGCCAGTTTGAGTTAAAAATCACCAAAAAAGGAAACAACAACCTGTATGTGTTATGTGGTTTCATTTAACCCGTGGATGTCCTTAGACAACGTCTGTATACAGGATTATTTGAATTTGGTTCGAAATGAGATTAATATTGTAATACAAACGAGGGTGAATTGACAACATTTCATTTTGGCGACACCTGCAAATTACTATACGAATCGAAAGGGTTTTGCCTCCTGAACACGGCAAAATATTTATTTAGATTTATTTTTCTTTATTAACAAAATTACAAGTAAGTAAATAAAAATATCGAGTTTTACCAATACTATGCCTGAATATAAATATAATACCATTGCCTTTTTCACGAGAAAAAAAGCTGTCATACTTCAAATTTGACATTTACACTATTGATAGATGGATAGATACTTAGGCCCGTATTAATAAACTCATCTTGGCTGAGATGCGCGTCACAAGATACGTCAAAGTAAACGTCAAACCATAGAACACTGTCGTTTTTGACGCATCTTGAGACGAGCATTAGAGTTGAGATTAGTTTATAAATACGGACCTTAGAGAATTATCGGTTGACATGATACTTTTTTATATACAGATTGGACTAACGTAATATGTCCATTGTTTCGTAGAAATGAAGTTACGCCCCTTTAGAATAAGTACATCTTAATAAATTAATAATAAAATAATTATTCATTCTAGAGAAAATTTTAAACTATTAGTGTCTTTCTCCTTCCAAACTATCTATAAAACGAATAAAATAAAAGTCTTGAAAATATGAAATCTTGTCAATTGAAAAGTTTTGAATCTTACCTTTAACTTTTATCTTAAACGTTGAGTGTTTGATAACAGAGAGACCTTAGGTCCAAAGTCAATCTGAAATTCTACAACAATAAGGTCGAGTTTCCTAAAAGTTACAAATGACTTGACATCTCTGACATTGACGACTTCAAGCATATTTTTCTTGAAATGGGTCCCAAATTAACGCTCGTGACCGTAACAATTTTATTTCTCTACACTGTCTCCAAAACAATTCAGGTATACAATTATGCCACCTTGCTTTAAGCTTCGTTACTCTTTGTAAATAAATGAATCTTCAAGTTGATCGAAATATTCAGTCACAGCTTCTTGTGACTCAATAATTATCCGTCCTGCCAAGTGTTTTTTTTAGACTCGGGAAAAGATGATAATCAGAGGGGGCCAAGTTCAGTGAATAGGGTGAATGTGGCAAAAATTCAAACCCACACGTGTAGTTGCGCGATAGATTACGCTGCAGTATGGACAGGAGCACGTTTTTTAGAATTATCATACCAGGACTTTGCCTCTTCGTTTTAATTTCTTTACGCAGACGTAAGAGGGTGAATTTATGGTTTTACCCTTTTCGAGAAAGCAGAAGCAGAAAACAGTCTTAGTTACTCACCTTGCAGAGACCTTAGAAAATTTAACATCCTTGGTGATTAGGTTTTGTACTTGCTCACAGAATCTGCCAATTTTCTCCGCTATCTCTGCAAATTTCAACCGCCTATCATTTATAATAATTATAATTAACCATAATTATCTAGTATTTTATTGTCTTTTTTGTCTGAAGAAACCGTTATTTGCCTACTAGGTTTATCTTCAACTGCTTCTCTGCCAATGTTTAAAAGGTTTAATATATTATAATATAAGGACATTAAACAATTATAGTTATGAACCTAATTTTTTTTTGTTTGAGTGTATGCCTTCTGAAAACACGATTCTGTGTAATCCAGTTTCTGTCGTATCAAGTTTCTGCCTTATCCCAAATCTGCCGAAAACCGCGTAAGGGGATTCTCATAAACACTGGCCCATATCTTCAAAAAAATCTATGGCGTTAAGCCTTTTTTTGTAAGTACTTTATGACAGAAAGGTGTTCAATTTTATCAATTCTAAAGGAAACCGCGAAACTCGTTTAGTCATCCGATTAAAAAAATTGCAATTGTAACGAAAGAAAAACAAAAGATAGTGTATTATGATAAAATAATTACTTAAGTCTTACGTGCCAGTATTATTTTTTCTTTTAATTTTTTGATCAACCTCATTAAATCTTTTTAATTCACCCTTGCATTACTCGTATGTATATGACATAACACCTTCACGACTTATATTAAGATATTTTTCTGATTTTTATTACAGTTTTGGCTGGGTGGGGGGAGACACGCAACTCTAGCCAAAAAAAATACTTTACGAGTTAAATATTGAATGAACGGTCCCTCAAATTTAAAAAATCAATGACGACAAAGAGAACACCGTAATAGTACAAAGTTATAACTTACTCCAATTATTATTATATGCATACACTTTATTCTTCGTCCATTTTAAACCAAGACCTAAAAGCACGCTTTAACATCAACAAAATTTAGGAAACTTTCCTATTTTACAACTAAAACTATCTTGAAGGTTTCAAATGAGTTTCAAGCTACCGTATTAATTACCTCATAAAATTGAGCATTTCTGGAGCATCTCACTCATTTGCATGTTTTAGTTTGAAACTAAAATTAAGCCGTTCAAATATCAGTGGAAGTTCCTTTAATGAGAAAATTAGGAAACATGAAGTTTCTCAGCAACAGAAATTTCCCCTAATAACGAATATTCCGTTGTTGAATTATAATGCTTACGGTACACATTAAAGTTCACTAACTGATGTTGTTTCAAAACTCACTCAATTGATTGTTACAAACAAACCCAATTTGGGAAATGGAGCGGAATGTAAAGCAAAATAACCAAATTTTGTCTGTAATCTAAAACACTGTTATATTAGAATTCATGTTAAAGCCTAGTGCTAAGAGAACTGTCAAATGACTTGACAAATTACTCCCACCCAGTAATCTATGTAAGCATAGCGTAAACTATAAATCATTGTAAGACCAACTTATTTAACTGATTTCTGTAAAGTTAGCGAAAGTTAGTGTAAGTTGGCGTGATACCGTCCGCAAGCGTCAAACCTGCGTTATAGAATCAGTTAAGAACTTTGCTCATATCCTGTTTCATAGAAAATTAGCATGATAAATTTACCGCTAGTAGTGTTTGAACAGTTATGAGGAATTTGGAATAGATCATAGATTTTGGAATAGTTCGACAACTGATACGGAGGTTTAACAAAGTTAAGACAGGTCGTATATTTGAAACAGTGTTGTGAAAGATACGAGTATGTTATATTATCTTTGAATAGCTACCATCTGATCTTCTACGTTAACATTTCACATGCTTGTATGGATGAATTTTAATAGGCGTTTACTCTTTATAAAAAGAACGAGGAGACATTGATTAAAACAAAGTAAAATTATCACTGTAAGTCGCTCTTCCGGTCTAATTTTTAATATAGTTTTGTCTTTAAAATGCATTTTAAAATTTAAAGCTACGTCTTAACATTAACTTATCTCACTAAAAACTGAAAAAATATTTGGCCATCAGGACTGTTTGACTATAGGCAACGGTTTTTTTTTAAAGCCACTTCGTTTGGCTTGCTTACGGACAAGCCTTCAGTGTATACGTTGATCTCCCACTAAAAATAATATACTCGTATATCATGTATTGAGTAAATCCCTAAATCTCTTTCAAAACTCGATTTCCACACTTGAATTTATTGAAGCCCTAATTGGAACAAAGCTGTCCCGAATAGAGTGCCTAAGTAAACACCTGTAAATCCCTCTACGGGCAGTTAACTAAATAACTATGCGAACGTTGGTATTATAATATTACCATATTGTTATAGCAATGTTATTTGACTAAACATTGAAGGTAAAGTTTTGAAACCTAAATAATCCAAGCAAGACAATCACTGGTATCTCGTAGTCCTTTTACAAAATATAAATATAAATATTTATATCTAGTATGAAAAAACTGCATGAATGTTTTATATATATGCGCTTTGCAACCTTTGAAATTCAATTTTATTATGTCAATTTTTCCTTTCCAATACTCAATTTACAGTACTACAACCAAACACTGAACTCGTGGAGCGTCGCATGCACCCCGTCAATGTTCGTCTCTAGGGTTAAACAAGACAAATATTTCAAAAGACGTCAGCACTTTTCTATCCTTTGTTCTACGCCTGCCTAAAACTTAATATACCTATGTCGCTAAATGGTCTAAGTCGCACATTGTTTAAAACGCCATTTTCCTAATTGTCACTACGCCTACATCTCTGTTGTATTAAAATGCATTAAGACTAAAACTGTTTGAGCTACATCCTAATAAGGCTTAAACGCGTTTTGACTAAAGCAGTTTTAAGACTAAAATGCTTTGCGACTACCATACTTTAGGACTAAAATGCTTTCTAACTAAATCGCGTTATGACTAAAGCAGTGTTTAGACTAAAATGCTTTCACTCCAGTCAAATCGTGTTTTTAGTAGGAAAGTTTTGGGGTAGTTCTGATTTCTTCCATTCTATACGTATTTTGGGGTGCTGATTCCGAATCTGAGGCTTGCCAACAAAATTTCGTGACGGAACATGGACAAAATATTACGCAGGTTCATACACGTTTTACAAAAAAAAAATGGGCATGGTAGAACTCATGTAATATTATATTAAAAGCTAGTATTTTTATTAATCTACATGTACATAATTTCCCTTTTTATTTTGCAAAGCTTGCTTAAGAAGTACATTGGTGAAATTTCTTCCTTCTGCAACTTTTCAAGTTCCATTTTGTACTTCCAATTGAAAGAAACGTCTATTTTTCTTCTGCGGTTACCTTCAAATAAAGACTGTTTCAGCTTCAGGGTTTGCCACCCCGACTCTCGTCTCAACTTGTATAGAAAAGAGACTAATCCTGGCTTGGTCTTCATTCTTGCGTTTAGTCGCCTGTGCCAGCCTTCTAGACAATTATTTGTTCTGTGAACTTCGTTTGCACAGCTGATAAGTTCTGGAATCTGACTAATCCATTGCTTTTCCATGTAACTTGCAAATTGGACAGAGGTATCAGAACTATCATCAAATTGTGATTTAATAATTTGCCAAACTTCCAATATGTGTTGAGGTGGTAGAAGTGGTAAATTGGCACAGAGCGTAATTTCCTTGTTTCCTTTAGCCGTTGATGACATGCGTAATTTTTCTGCTCTTTTCCAAATCGCTTTTGAATAGTGGTAGTAGCAACCAGTTACGGATATACCCGGAAATACAATTTTTAAAGCCTGTATTTGGGCAATCTCGTAGTCACACTTGAATTTTGTCATTTCAATTCCAAAATGGTCTCGTACTAGTTGAAACATTCTAACGTATGTCTCCTGCCTTTTATCTGGCAGTAGGCAGAAGATCATCGGTACAATATTTACTGTGTCCTTATTGTTGGTATTTATATCCATATGGATAGTATACAGCTGATAAAATATCGGTACACTTCTAAACGTGCCGTCTCCGTAAAAAGTTGCATCTTTATCAGCAAAATTACGTATCGTTGTTTTTGATAATTTACTCGAAAAAATCAGTATTTTATTATCATTTCTTTCACCGTCGCTACACACAAGAAAGTTTTCAGCTATTATACTTGGCACCTGTACTTCGTTCAAATTCGTGAAATGGGTCTTTTGAACATCCAAAAATCTATTTCTTGCTCTATATAACGAATCTTTTTTAGATTTAAATACAGCTGGCATGTTTATTTCCTCTTTAACTAAATTTGCGGGTTGAGGGTTATCTAAAACAATATTTTCGAATATTTTGGGTATAGGTCCAAATGATTGGCAAACCCGTGTTTTGCTTTTATCAATTATCACAGCAATAATGTTTTTCTCGTGACTTTGCGTGCATGTATGCATATTTACGTTTAAAATGTCGTTTTTAGAATTTATTTTTATAGAGGCACTACATTCCTGCCTCTTAGAACATCGCCATAAAGAAGACCCGTCTTTATTCGTTTTATTAATTGAATATGAGTAACCATCAAATAGTAAATTTTTGGTACCTTTTTTTATTCTTCACGAATTCTATTTTTTCGTTTCGATCCATATTGCGTATTAAAATGACCTGATCACAAATGAACATGAACAGAAACCGCTTGACGTAAACATTTAAGCCTTTCTAATTATCTATCATCCTTACTTCAAAACCCAAGTGGCCAGATAAAACACAAAGAATGTGAACGAGTTTGCATTAGTAATTGAAGTGTAGGCAAAACGCGAAATAGGCGTAATGGCGAATTAGGTACATTGTAGAAAGTGGCGTTATACTGAATAGGTCAAAAGCGAATTAGACGAACTAACTATACAGCCTAAATGCCACAAAATAATGAAGTGTAGACAAAACGCGAAATAGGCATAATACGTTTTAGGCAGGCGTAGAACAAAGGATGTAATTTTTCTATTACATAACAAGACATCGCACTTCTGTAGTATAAATCAGAATTGATGCAAGAAATATATTTCAATAAACGAGTTCAATTTGTACTTTGTATGAAAACAAATACGAATTATTTATCTTATTTAAATTCTAAAACTAGTGGGAATTTTAATTCCCAGTAGTGATATAATTCTATTATTAAAAAAATATTAGTAATTTATACATACACTAGCGACCAGCCCTCGCTTCGCTTCGGTTTATGTGCGTTTTCTATAACACCCGTATCTATTATACAACTACCTATTGTTGAAAACTGACCCAAAATCCGTCGAGTACTTTAAAAGATCTAAGCGAACAGACAGCGGAATCGACTTAATTTTATACTTTTTAAAATGACTAATACTTTAGATTCATGTATGAAAAAAAAAAACAATTTTTAAACGACAGTCGCAAAATAATAATTTGGATGCCTTTTTTTTTCTAGCCTTTGTAAATTTTTAATTTATTTCATTAAATTAGTCCCATTAATTTTTTCAATGGGACTATCAATAGAACTAGTGTGTGGGAATAGACCAAGTAGTTTCGTCGTCTCAACTAAAATGATACTGTTGCGAAAGTCATTTTTTTCTGAGGTTAGCTTCTGAATCAACGGAGATAATTTATGCAACCATTTGGTGTTAGGTACATGAAAAAAATATTTGTAATATAACAAAATACGCAAATTATTACTTACACTAGTACTCTATAGATTCAAACCATTTAAATGGCATAATTAACAAACGTGCGACAAGACGTCAACGTCATGGTGTCTTAAAACAAGACGCTCTTGAAGCTAAAACCAACAAAGTAACAAGCAGCTCTTTCTAATGTGTCTTGCGTGACCTAAAATAAAACTAATTAAAAACAAGGGCGATGCAAAAAGAGACAGGTAACACGTAACTTTTTTATCTCCAGTGGCAGCTGTTTCCAAGGAAATTAAAAAAGTGTTAAATACAGTGCCACTCCATGTCCTCCCGTGGATGTCGTAAGAGACGACTACTGTAGTACTGTTAAGCGATGGACTTGCAACCTGTCACTAATCCACTGGTAAACGTATTAATTAGCCTAATTGTGCAAAATGTGGTTATATAATTATTAACAAGTTTTTAGAGTTGTTAGGTAATTCTGTAGCGCTGCCTACCCCACTCTAGGAATAAAGGCGTGAGCTTATGTATGTGTATGTATATGCATGTTAAATAAGCCATTTGCGAATGTATGAGTAGAAACCGAAGTCATGAACAAACCATTTAAGTTAATATACATTAACTAATTAAAACTAAAATATTTTTTTATTATAACACAAAGAAGCGTATACTGAATAGGACTTAGACTGCTCGGCAGTAAGAATTAACAACATTGTTTTTAAATCCTGAATTTCCTCTTCTTTTATCGCCCTATAACGCCACAGGGGTTAAGCATGTGAAGTATGTACGCAAACAAAAATATATTTGGATGAACGAAACATTCGTATTTAATTTACGTAAGAGGGAAGGAAATTCATACCTTCGAGTAGCATCATACTAGCTATTGAACAAGGCTTTCTACAGTCAAGTATCAATTTATTCTATATTACTGCTTTTTTATATTTACTAATTAAAAGAGAGAAGTTTATTTATCCTACTACTATTATAAATGCGAAAGTTTGTGTGTGTGTGTGTTTGTTACTTCTTCACGCTGCAACGGCGGATGGATTTGGATGAAATTTGGAATGGAGATAGCTTATACCCTGGATTAACACATAGGCTACTTTTCATCCCAGAAAATTTAAAAGTTCCCGAGGGAATAACTATAATCAAAATCTACGCGGACGTAGTCGCGGGCAAAAGCTAGTTAGTAATATCATACATACATACATACATAAACTCACGTCTTTATTCCCAGAGTGGGGGGTAAGCAGAGCTACAGAATATCCAACAACTATAAAAACTTTTTGATAATTCTGTAACCACATTTTGCACACTTGGGCGAAGATGTTTACCAGTGTATTAGTGACAGGTTGCAAGCCCATCGCCTAACAGTACTACACGCCTTTATTACCTTAGTCGGCTTTTACGACATCCACGGAAATATACAGAGTGGCACCACTATTCTAATCCGGCTACCACACGGGGGTAGTTTAATAATAAATATTATTTTATTGATGATAAGATTGTCATGATTAAAATTAATTCTATATATTTATTTGAAGGACTTTGGTAAGATTGTATATTTTTTGAAATTCGTTTGTTGATTTATTCATGGCAGAAAAAAAAAACCCGTTAAAATTAATTCATTGCAACATAATAATCACAATCCTTTCAGCAACACAAGTGTTGCATGAACTGAGGAACCGACAGTTCCGTGAAATGGGACGTCCGCCCGAGCGGAATTCAACGCGTGAACACACACACAGACAGACGTTTCGTTCGTTCGCAGCCGGGGTGATTCAAATGAATATTTCCATGCTAATACCGAGCAAGCGCCAATAAATATTCAGTATCAGCTCCATGATGTGGTTGGTTTAGAGGTTGAATTAGGTTTGGCAAGTTAAGTGATGATTAGGGTGAATATTTCGGTGTTATAATCAATGATATAAACTAGACTATGCGTTATCTATCTCTAAATATATAAAAGGAGAAACTGACTGACTGACTGACATATCAACGCAGAGCCTAAACGGCTAAGCGTAGGCACTTGAAATTTGGAAGGGACGTAGCTTAGGTACCGTAGAAGTGCACTAAGAAAGGAATTCCCGAAACTCCCACGGGAACGAATTAGCGGGAAAATTATTAACTCAAAAAACTGTTTTGCCCAACGAAGTGGACACGGGTACAGCTAGTAAGTTATAAGCAGAGCCCGGCATTTTTGAGCTGTCATAGGGACTTCTTCTTGTCTATCGACTTCCGATATACATATGTATATCGATAAATACAGGATACAATATTTAAAATATGGCTACGAGTAGAAGTAAACAACAGGAGTCTTATCGCGACTGAGCGATCTCTTCGAGATAACCTTTGGATACTGACTTTTAGGAAATTTTAAATAGTCATAAAAATAAAACTATTTAATGGTTCCTCATAGTACATTTCTTATGCCTGTCAAATATGTTTCGAAAGAAATTCCATCAAAAAATGCAATCGAATGTTTTCATTACAAATATCTATTTCACATTTTCAACTATTCAAAAGTTATCTTAAAGTGATCGCTCTTTAGCGATAACACCGCCTGTGGTCTACCTCTACTTTTAATCTTCTTTAATATGTTGTGTTCTATATTGTATCGATAAAATAATGTAATGTATATCGGAAGTCGATAAACGAAAAGTCCCTATGACAGCTCAAAAATGCTACGAGAATTCCGGGCTCTGGTTATTATAAGCTAACGGTATACATAAAATAGAAAAAATCTTAGTTAAATATCGAAGCAACATCCAAGGCTGAACTAAAATATTAGTTATAATCACAAATATTTATTATATATTTTTTTTCGTAGGCAGGATCTTTATCAACTAAAGACCATTTTGTTTAGGTACTTTACTAAATGGTAAAAAATTAAACCACGTGGCCCTGTTCACGAGCCAATTAAAACTGTTTTATTAACGTATAGTGTTTTGCTTCGATTAGCTCACAAACTAAACTACACAGGGTGGAAAAAACAAACGCCACGTGGACGGCAACGAGCGTAAATATTGGATATCGCTGATTCTACGCAAAAGTTCGACCAGTTCGGTTCCCGGTTAAACAAAACATTTGTGATGACTACGATATATATATTAAGCTCAGTTTTGAATGCCTACGAAGCTAGCTAGGTGTACTGTATATTATTGAATCTTATTTAATCAAACATTGTTTAAACTGTATGTCTAACAAGCGTACTAGTCGTCGTCTCTAGCCTGAATACGAAACATTACAAACTAGGAGACGCGGTAAAAAAACACTGGACATTTCTAGCGACGAGTACTAGGATTCGCTATCAGAAATAACCAATCTGGAGGACTCACCAGGGGAGTCCAGAATACCGAAGCCAGTAAGCAGAACTATGGCTACTTTTGACTTTGGTGAATGGGTCCAAGAAACAACGTTTAAAAGGGAGCTTTATTCTATGAAAACCATAAGAATGACCTGTTTCTATCCAACATAATAGAAAGCTTCCTTTGCCAACGCAAAAAGATTAGGGAGAAGCTCAGCCCGGAGGGAGTCCTATCATAGGGAGAGCGATCATCATAACGGAGGTACAGTCAAGGGCAAAAATATGTATACACTTTAGTACCTTGTCTAATTGTCGTCATATTTGACCTGCCATATTATGAACTGTCACAGTGGTTAAAGTGACAAGGTACTAAAGTGTATATATATTATTGCCCTTGACTGTACCACTTTCTATAAAGAAAAGCGGCAATAATGTAACTATATACGAGTATGTACCTTAAATAGACTTTAGGGTATGTGTGCAGCATATTGAGTCTAAAAAAAAGAGACTCCTAAGATTTAATGTGCCATGGCAATATATTATAGCGCAGCACCGGGCAGAACACTTTTCCGAAAATTTTAGTTATCTACCCAGCTAATCCAGCAGGTTAAATTAGGAAAAGTATCCCAAGAAAGTATTGCTGGTACTTAAACAAAATGTAGTTTAGTTGAGACCCTGCCTACGAAGGTAGCGGGTCTGTTTTACAGGTAGCCTTCCATGTGGTGTTAATTTTTTCTATGCTTTATATAATGTTTTTTTTTGTTTCGCAGGGCGCCTGCGCTGCGGGTAGGATGCGGCGGCATGCACCGCGCCGTGCTGCTAATGGCGGCGGTTCTTACCCGGGCCATCGCACCGCACACTAGCACCACAGGTAAGACTTAAGCAAATCTCGCGTGTCACTAGAATCCTGTTAATAAACCGTATGCCACGCGTTCAGATATTTGCTGCTCGTTGTGTATTGACTATTTATTTAAAATCAGCAGCTGATATATTTGCGGCTAACTGATAAAGATTCATTTATTCGCAACAATACAAAACCACATTATGTACAGGTAAGCGTCAGAGTTAAGTATACCCTCTAAGAAAAATACAAAAGAGTATAAGAATTTCGTCGTGTGACAAAGAAGGCGTATTGGTCTAGTGGTAGCTAGCTGAGATAACACGCAACCGACTTCGAGAGGTCGCAGGTTCAAATCCTCTTTCTTATTTATACAGTGTTTTAATTATAATTTAGTGCCTCAAAGGGGAAACTAATTTCTAAATAGTGAGTCGTAGTATAGGTAATTATGAAAATATAAAAAACAATAATAAAAAGTTTAATTTTATTATTGTTTTGTTAAACGATAACTTCAATCTATGGTATTGATTTTCAAATTACTGTAGGAGAGTAGGTATTCCTAGAAATATTAAAAACTATCCTGATATAAAAAAAAGCGTAGCTAAGTTCACAATAACATTGAAATAATCCCATATGTAACTTTATATACCTTACAATCGTATCTACAATTCAAAGTTAAAAACTAAACTTATATTAATTAAAATAAAACTAAGCTACTGAAAAATTAAAGATTCAAATAAAAATCAGCACTACAAAAAGAATACGTCCTTCAACACCTCCTGGCTGTTCATGCGGCCACCGACTTCCACGAGTTCTCCCGGGCCCATGGATGACATCCAGCCCCAATTATGTAAGTATAAAATGCAAACTCAAATTACAAAAAAGAGTCCTCCTCCTCGTTCGTGTCTGTCCGTGACCATGGGCCCTTTAATACTCTGGTTTTGTTCCCAGAGAACAACTATTTTAGCTTACAAAGGACGTATATTGCCACAGTGGACGAGTTCAGAAAGATGTTAGGAAGCAATTCCAAAGTCAAAAACAAAACACACACTTGTACTATATATAGATGGACATCTCAATTCGCCCATCACGGACGATGAAGTAAACTTCATCTTAAAACATGACCAGTTTCATTGCAAACGGCACAAAGAGACAAAAGATCTGTTAAATAACAAATTTAAAGGGATAAAGAGCTATTCCAACTTTCCAGGTTGCTATTGGCTCCTTATCAAAGAGATAATAGCGCGCACTAATGTGAGAAACTCAGCACATCAGGATGTTAATTTGACGCACTTAGTTGAGGCAGCAATATCGAATGTAGAAATTCACCATGAAGCCTACTTCGGCTGTAAAATGAATCTTAGTGACAGACTCCAGGATCTCCGAACACTAACGGTTAAGGCAGGGATCATCGATCACTATAATTGGCAAAGGTACAAGCAGAGCGGATTAAAGAAATCATCTCAACCCGTGAAGTAGTTCTAGGTGAATTCATCAAAATTAGCGATGAAATGCAGATTGAGAAAGAGTTGACAATAAAGCACAAAAATCAGTTTTATCTTTTACCCAAAGAAAAAAAAAAAGATGGAGATGTCAACACTTTTCGTTTCCAATATTTAACATTTTGTTATAAATTTGGAGTTGTTGATCGCTTAGAACGCTATTTTTCTTTTTACTTTTACTACCGCACTTGCTTCCTGTGGGCGACCCTGAGGTCTCCATACTCTTACTTACTGTCTTTTTCTGTTTTGTGGTTTTATTCAAGAAAAATCATTTTGACGCCTTTTCTCTTAGCAACCGCCGAACCTACTTCATACTGTCATAACATAAAAATAACAACATTATTTTGGCTTACTTACCTTTTTACCTTTCTATTTGATCGTGTTCCAGTTTCAGTGCCAGTTGTTTCGTGCTTTTGATAATGTGGTTCTTGTTTTTTTTATTGCAGTGCTTTTTTTTATTTATATAAGTGTCTAGTTTTTAATAGTGTGCATGCAACCCGCGACACAACCCGGTAATGGCACGTCGGCAAACTTACACACATGCCACCAGTGTTCAAAATCATTCAAGAGTATCAGAGGTTTGAATATTCATGTCACTAAAACCCACACAGATCATGCCTTAGCCAACATTGCACCCTTAAACGTTAATCCTCTTATTCCATCTTTAACTCCTGCTGCCATTGACCCACCTACCGGTTCTTTCCATTTTCATCTTAGTACACTTAAAAATAACTGTTTAGTTTTAAAAATTATTCCTCGCGGGGCAAGAATCTCCGTCGCGACTTATCTTTCTCACCTTATTGATAAATGCACTCAAAGCAATAGCACCGAAGACTGGCAGAACCTTTTATTTTTCTCATACCGCACCCTCCATGTCCATGGAGATGACTCAAAAGTTTCCCTCACACAAAAAATAAAAAACAACTGTGTAAATCCTTCATCTCCCTCTCTTAGTTTTAAAAAGAAATCAACTACATTTTTTAACCTTCGCAAAAACGTTGAATCGAAAATTAGCGACGATTTGAAAGGCGCCGCTCGTCTCCTCTTCTCAAGCGACGTGCTGTCACCGGATACTCCTGACACCCTTTTGGCCTTACAGACTAAACATCCCCCAGCTCCTCCAACTCCATATTTTTTCGACCCTCCAACGGCAATCCAGGCTTGCTTAAAAATTCAAAATAATCATATTGTTACAGCGATTAATTCTTTTAAAACTGGTTCTGCTGCGCTGGTCTGGACGGAATCTCACCCCAACACCTGAAAGACCTCATTTCTCGCTCGGCGGGCGATGCGGGGGCGCATCTCATCAATTCAATCACCAATTTAATTAATTTTATGTACTCCGGCAATATCAATCCAGAAATTGTTCCCATTTTATACGGTGCTAACCTCATCGCCCTCACTAAAAAAGACGGGGGGGTGAGACCGATTGCCGTTGGATCAACACTTCGTCGCTTAGCATCCAAAATTGCAGTTCGGCACATCTCATCAAAATTACAGGCTCAGTTCGAACCTATTCAGCTAGGATTTGGCATAAAAGGAGGGTGCGAGGCAGCTGTCCATGCCTTACGCACGTACCTCTCCATCGGAAATTGTGAAGTGTGATCAAAATTGACGTCAAAAATGCATTTAACTCTGTGAACAGGTGTCCCTACTGGCCAGAAATAAAACAGAACGTCCCGGAAATTTATAATTATCTTTTACATTGTTACGTGGACCCAACTAAATTGTTGTACCGCGGAAACGCATTGTCTTCGGAAGTTGGCTGCCAGCAGGGTGACCCCCTTATACTTATTGGACGTTGACAGAGCAGCATGAAGATTCGGTAGCTTCTGTGATGACTCAATTTCAAAATTATGTTTTATATTTGTGAATACTCGAAAATGGGATACAATACTCGTAAATGAATAAACCAATAATTTAATTGGGAAACACTTTCCTTTCTACAAGCTTTTATTTAACTTGCAATGTATGTATGTATGTCAACCGAGTTTGAACCACTGCCCGGTTTTCGATGAAGCTGAAAATTGGCATACGCCTTTAGTTTTGATGACAGTTAAAGAATGTAGTACAATTAAGCTGATCTGATGATGGAGACTCCGGGTGGCCATAGGAACTCCCAAATTACACATGACTAGCCCGTCGTGTTTGGGCTTGTTAGATCTGTAGTGACGAGTAGATGGACGATTGTGCAAAAAAAAACAGTCAACAAGAAAACCTTGTACCAAAATATTATTTTTTGTCACAAACTAATTCAATTAATTAAGTTACTTAACGCCGAAGTACAGTATCATGATAAGATAAGATGATAAGATGAAAAGAAATCTTTATTTCCAAAGCGTGACAAGGACACGTAGAGTAAAGGACACCAAGAACGAGAAATGTTCCGTGACGAGTTGAATAATAATTACAATTTTCAACTTCTTTCATTAAAATTTTTGATATTATAAATATTATTTGTATTACTAATACAATATTAATGAAACCCCTTAAAACCAACCAAACAAAAAACCAACACCAAACAAAAAACCTAACACCAAACAAAAAACCAAACAAAAAACCCAACACCAAACAAAAAACCCAACACCAAACAACAAACCAACCTACTTTAAAATGACAGTCGAAAACGTTCATTTTACAGCAGAATTCGTGCTTCACCCTACGAATAACGTAGTAACGAGTATAATAATGATTATAACAATGTATAAATACTTGAGATTTACTGTAAACTTTTAGGTAAATATTTTTGTGTAAGTAGGTACCTACCTAGAACTTTTAGTTATATTAAAAAGTATAAGTATAAGTTTTAGTTGTATTGTATTAATTTTGATAACAAATAAAAAAAATTGCTTTGTCACATAAAATGCCATTTGAATGTATAATAATATTATAGCAACGGCTGCCATATTATTGAGTCATTTTATTTTATAGGTTCATCGTCAATAAAATCGAATTGAGCACAAAATAAAACCTGTTTTCCGCCACACATGAAATAAAACCCAAATTTGAAGTTTCTTTTTCAAAGGTTACCGATGGCATCGTAAAACTTCTATACTGCTATAAAACTAGATGGCACCATCGGTAATTGTACCTGGGCTTTTATTTCACTTTATCTTATCATGGTTCTTTATTTTAATAATAAATTGTTGACGCTACAGTAGCTCTTATTTACTTGTCAGTAAGAAGTAATATAACTATAAAAAGATAATTACAATATAGATGCAAAATAGGCTTCAGCAAATTGGAATATTGGCCGTGATCGGATATCACTGGTTACTATGAGGAGAAAGACAAAAACTTACTTTCAATAGGTTCCCTGTCTCCATATAAGAGCACATTTTCACCGTCGTACGGTTAGGTATAAGTACTTGCACACTTTAGGGCTTTGTCACTTTAACCTCATGTTTGAACTGCTGCACTATTCTGTCAAAGGCTAAAGCGACATGGTACGAAAGTGTGCAATTACTTGGAGGTCGACTGCGTGAACTGCGTAAAGATTTGTATTACGTAAGGTCAAATTATGTGAAAAATGTTTTTTTTTACTCGGATTAACCAGATTTATTCAGTTTGAATATTGGGAACGACCATTGAAATACAATTCTATCATTTATTGCATACCTTCCAAATACTTTCTAATAATGGCTTGTATGATAAAAGATGTAAGAAACCAATGTTTATTTTCATTCAATCCTAAAGATTATGGGAATATATTTTTCTGTACGGTTGTCTCGTTTATAATACACACATAAAATATGGTAGTAAATATAAATATGACTATTTTATTTACACACATCAAAAATGTTTCACAAATGGACATTTTTGATATGTACTAAATCCAAATGTTTTTTTTTCCTAGAATCACCAGACGTGGAACCGACAACCCAAACCAAGGCAACCATGACACCCAGTATATTCCGCAACGGTGTAAGACTACCGACATCCAAGCCCAGACGACAGCAGATGAGGCAAGGGAAGGCAGACTCACCTATGCTGAACTACATCTTCGACTCTTACGCTACTAGCAACAAACATTTTCATGACAAGTAAGTACAGAATGTCCAATTCGATGAAAGCAGAATTATAGAATTTGAGGATCTAGGCATGACATCCGCTTGGTGAAAAATATTTATATTCGTCAGTTTCCTAAAACTAACATTTTAGATTATTGTGATTTTGGTATGTAAATTAGGAGTCAATATGGTGAATCATTACGCAATGCAATGTTTGCGCATCATAAGTGGATAACCTGAAATTAGTAAAATTAGTGGAACTGGAAAAGACCGACTATTAACAACATGGACTAAACAATTTTTTCTTGAGATTTTAAAATAATATAGTTAAATATACTCAGTCGACACTAAAAAGAGGTAACAACTTTTGAACCTTATTACAATACAATTAAGTGTAAAAGTAAATTCATCTCTTGAAAGTCAACTGTATTCTTGACTTTCCTTAGATTAAATATGTAGAATCATAATCTTACATTATAAGTTCCTGTGGTCAAGTATACCACAAATTATGCATTTGGTGTCAAAACTTAAAAAACTAAATGTAGATGATAACAATGTTAATTCAATTATTAAAAGACCATATAAAAATAAGCTGAGAGTGAGACGCTTTCTAAATTTTATCATTAGGCATTATTTTATTAGTCATCAACTTTACAGACAGTATAAATGGTTTTACCTTTATTGTAAATCTTTATGAGACAGTAAACGTTTTTATGGGACAGCTCTATGAAAATGCGATCAAATTTTAGCGTTTCTCTTAAAATAAATGCATAAGCAATTTCTTTCAGTTAAAAATAGACAAGTGTGGGTCGGCAGGGGCCGCCCTAGGCGTACTTTTTTGAATGAAATCGGAGAAATACTGGAAAAGGGCCGAATCTTAAGTACCCGAAACCGACGTGCGTGCATGACTCGATGTATGAATGTGAAAGAAGTGAAAGAGATTTATTGCACTTTTCATGGAAAGAAGTGGTATCTGCCAACCTGTCTAGGAAACAGGCGTGATTTAATGTATGTACTCGTATGTATGTAAAATAGACACAAAACAACGACGGAGAAAATGTAAAATTTGTACAAAACTTGCCGTATCAAAACCGGATCATGGTCAAGACAGTAATATGTTAAATGAAAAAACACATCATGATGATTGAGAAAATTGAATCTCCACCTGTCACCACAATAACCTCTATTCGGCGAAAGCTATACAGTGGAAGCGTTATGTGAAATAGGGCATACAATCCAGGTATTGGTTTGTAAGCCCTACCGTAACTAATAACCGTACTGCATACAAAACGATGTCGGGATTATATGAAATGTCTCGGACCAGAATATAATGTTTGTCAATTAAAATTATAATTTAGAATCATTGACAATGAAAAAACACTGCTTCAGTTATCTAAGGTACAATGTACTGACCACTCTCGGATTGGCACTTAAACTGGCACCAATTAAACGCATCATATTCAACACATACCCAAAGACCAAAACGTCGACGGTCGTCGGTCGACGCAAATACAGTGAAGCGCAGCGCAAAGAATTTATCGTCTTTGGACGTATTGAAATAGGATTGAAATTAATGAACACTACAAAACCTCCGCAAGCGTCTTCTCGTATTTGTGTTGATTAATTTTGATCTCATGTTCAAAAACGTCGATTCATTGGCAGTGAAAATTGTCAGCGCTGCGCTTTGGTGTTATGCGCCGGCTCTATACAATAAATATAACTATACATTAAGGAGATCCCACAACGTATACCAACATTCACAAGGACTCAACAAACACGCCATAAATAACGATACCTACCGAATGATGAAAAATAGGAATGCAACAAGAAGACAAGTCTACTAAGGATCTTGTAACACAAAGATTAATTACTTGGCAACCTTCAACTAATAGAGTTGGTGGCATAGAAAACCTATTTGTTAATTATTTTTACAACAAAATTCCTTACTTTAAAACATATAAAAATTTATAATCCCAATACTCTTCCAGCTAAATCACAGAGCAAAATTAATATTTGACAGTGGCGTTGTTATCGGTTACCATGGAAACGGTATATTGTTTTTTTGCCGCCATGACTTTAAGGTGGCCAACTTTTTGTTAGGTCACAATATGTGCAAAAGAGTTTGTAATGCTTGTAATGTTTAAAAATAAATTGCGTGTTAATAATTGTTTCCAATACTAAAAAGAACGATAGATCTCGTTACTTATGGTTTTAAACGTAACATTTTCCACTTAAGCTCTGGTTTCCTAGGATAGCGGTGCCGTAATATGACCGCTGCTATAGTATTATTTGACATTACGGTGTCAATCACCGCCCTCTAGGAAACCGCGCCATTCTGTTTACATAGACAAAGTTCTTTGTGACGTCATTCACCGGTGTATTACGTAAATATATTACGTACAAAAATTAATTAAACTAAAGCCTTTTTCTCACAAACGTAACATACCTCTAACAGCTGTTTACCGCTCTAGTGCCTCATAACATTCGCTTCATAGTACCTACCTACTCGTAAATAACTCTACAACTAGTTCTGTTGTTCATTTCTAAAGTTACAAATTAAAACTTCGTAAAGCTTGCACTATTCCAATGCTTAATATTCCGTGCCGAAACTATTCTGAAACTTTGCGAATATAGTCGGAAAGCAGTTCTGGTGTTCGGCCAGAGTTTTGTTTAGAAACAGTTGTATTTTCAAACAAAGGCTGTACAGGCGAGATTAATTACAGAATAGTAGAACGTGACATTTGTAATAACGTTATGTGGATATTTAATCGGTGTATACGCTCATCCCAAAATACCAGTATTTCAAAATACCAAACTACTCTTTTTACCAAAAAACCAGATTCGAAATGTTGGGTAAAGATAATAAATAAATACCCTAATTTGTATGTTTAGTTTTCGGATTCCGATATATTGAGAATCAGGTATTTTAAAATACTGGTATTTAGGGAATGAGCGTGAAAATAACCAGAATTATTAAAAAACATTGCTTGTTTTCTGCGTAAATCGTTTTTTTAGAGATCCGTAACCGAAGGGCGCTGTCCGTCCGTCCGCCCTAACTTTAAGGAGATGTATCTTTTGTATCGTAAAGGATGAAGTGTTTTTTTTTCAGATTATGTGTTATTACTACGGATTGGCAAACATATATTTTTTAATCAATGTAAATTAATAAAGGGTTCCTCATACAAAAAACGTTTTTTTTTGCTTACTATTTTTTTGTTACATCGTAGAAACGGTAAAATTATACAAGGTTCAAATTTGGTATGTTTAGAGTACAAACCCTGAAGTAAAACAACAAACCCTAAAAAAATGGTTAAGTGTGAGTTGGGCTAGCGGTGATTCGATCTGAAATCGAATTCATATCGGAATAGCGATACGGAACCCACGGTGCGCGAGCCTGACTCGCCCATAACCGGTTTATTGCTATTTAATGAAAAATGCCTTTCACACAAATAAAATACATAAACAAAAACGAGGAGAAAGAAGATAAATTTATTTCTGTGCTTGAAATATGCTTCGTCCTTATCTGTCATTATGACATTTGATATTGACTGAAAGGGACCAAGAATAACAACTGAAATAATTATTTTTGTTGTGCGTTTATCGACTTATTAGAATAACTTCATTTTAGGCTACAAGGCCTATTATGACATAGCTATGCAGTGCTCTTTACGCTGAGAGAACAGGACTGAGCTATATAAGTTCTATAGCTCTGTCCTTTACGCTCACCGTAAAATGAACTGCAAAGCCGTGTCATAATAACCCCCCCAGAACAACATAAATGACTTTGCGGCTTAGGTTACAATTCATTTTCAAGACCTAAAACCTAGAAAAATACTGACCAGGATAAGAATACTCAACTTTTTTTATGAGATCAGCAAGTCTGTGGGGTTATTATGACGTATATGTATAACCCAATATATTCGAAATCTGGGATTACTTATGTGCTGTGGTAACTTGACAGAGATTCCGTCCACACTTGGTGTTAGGCCATGGCTGATTGAGTTCAAGAGTCACGAGTCCTTGAGCTAGTTTCAGTGAGAAAACAACTTACCATAAAGTGTTGCACAAAATGGGTGCAAGAACTAGAGTTGTACAAGAAGAGAGGGCGCCATCTGTTTTAATCTAGACTAACAGAAAGATGGAGAGAATCTCAAGACAGAGAATGAGATTAGAAGTAAACAAACATGAACCTTGTCAACAGAGTTTATTATTCTGTTAAAATAAAACTAGGGAGTTTGATACAATGGGTGTCTTAAATAATAATATTCCCCGCTTTGCAGTGACAGGGTTGTTCAATCATACTTCTCTACGTTATCGAGCGTCTTAAACTATTCGGCTGTGACTGTGACAGGGCGAATTAAATCCTACTTCTCTACGTTATTGAGCATCTTAAACTATTCTGCTGTGACGGTGACAGGGCGAATGAAATCCTACTTCTCTACGTTATTGAGCATCTTAAACTATTCTGCTGTGACTGCGACAGGGCAAATGAAACCCTACTTCTCTATGTTATCGAGCGTCTTAAATGAGTGTCTAAGTTAGGTATGAAACGAGTTCACCTTGTGCGTGGACGTAGATCACAAGCCAGAAGATGAAGATGAAGATGAAGAAGCACGGCGCATGGAGAAGACCTCAGAGATAGCAGGACCGTAGCTTCAACACGTAGCAAGCAGATAGCGTGGCGGAAGCACACACTCCAGACACGTGCTCAGATACAGGCATTCAGGCAGGCAGATAAGACATCATAGGCAGACATAGCCTAGGGAGACATGAGGTGACACAGGCACCACACAGCATCTCACACATGGGGTGACACAGGCACCACACAACATCTCACACATGGGGTGATACAGGCAGACACACATGGGGTGACACAGGCACCACACACATGGGGTGACACAGGCACCGGCTGTTTTAGCTGCAAAGATTGTTGGCATTAGAATATTGTATAAACAATCGTTTTATACCTGCGGACACAAACTTTAAGCACACGAGAGCCACCGTGTAAACAACGTGTTCCGTAAAATAGAAGAAAAGGTTTTAGATAGGCAAATCACACTTACCCGGTGAAAGTAGTTTTTAAGGCAGCGGCGACTTTACCATAACGTTAAACGATGCTCGCCTTAAGCTTAGAAATATCACGCCATGCAAGCGTTCTTCAGATACATGTTCATTCTATAACAAGAAATACCCATGAAACACAAAAATAAAAGCACCTGACGACAATGCAGACAAAGTTCCAGCACTCACAAAGTACTTACATGAAAAAACACCAGATAGTTATTACATGGATGCATTGCGCTTGTAACAATCATAAGAAGCTAACTTAACAAGATGGCCATTCGGCCGTAGCGAGACTCCCACACAGTAGTTTATTAGGTTTCGTGCTCACATCTCTGTAGTGGCTGCCACAGATTATAGGATATGTCTAAAGAGTGGCTGCGAGAGTGACAATGACAAGCAAGCCTAAACCAAGCAAGCCATTCATCCCATAGACAAACGCCTATGACCGAACCTAGAGGAGTTGCATCATATCGATTGATACTTCGATCAGATATTTAGATTTAAATAAATTAGAAGAAACAGATTTTTAATAACATCTGATATTAAATAAAACCCACTAGAAGCATTTTCCTTAAAATAAAACAAACAATTTAAATGTAGAAGACATTAGTTCCCTATTTCACCAAGTGGCAGCACTGAGGTATCGGAGAAAGTCGAAGTGTCACCTCCCGTTGTCCAGAGATATCGCCTTTAGTACTAAAAAGAACAGTATTACATATTAATATGTAACATATTATGTGCAGTTCATTTTACGGTGAGCGTAAAGGACGGAGCTATAGCCGTTATATAACTGTGTCCTTTATGCTCACCGTAAAATTAGTTGCACAGATACGTCATAATATAACCCCACTGATGTGCTTCGATGCTGCTGTTATCTTGGTCTTAGATCTAGATCTAGCCAACTGGCATGTTTTGTGTGTCTAGCAAACTTAATTAATATAATAATGTGGAAAAACCAGACTAAATAACGCTGTCTGTCAGTTACGCTTTCACGGCTAATCGGATTTCTATAAAATTTGGTATGGAGATAGCTTGAATCCCGAGGAAGGACATAGGTACTTTTCCCTTTTTACGACTTCTATGCCAACGAAATCGCGGGCAAAAGCTAATGTTAGAAAATTTACATATTTAAACCGTCCCTCGTATACTATAATCACATGTTGTACCTAGATTATGTATTGTAGTTGTTACAACACAAGAAAGTGATTTAATGGAACTTTAGTGCTAGTCTATGTTTGTGCAACTCGGTAATAATTGCTTAATAAACTCCTCGCAACTTACCTAACCTTAATTGACCGCAATCCATTTGTGAGAATAAAAAGCTAAACGAAATAAAATTATTCAAGTGTAGATAAATACTAGCTCCAAATCTCCAACCATGCAATTTCGTATCCTCCACGTAAACAAACAGAAAATAAAGTCTTTGAACCGCATGGTAGGTAAACAGGGAAACTAATTTCGGTTAATTAAGTAGCAGGCTGCGTTATCTCATTTTCAGGTCCAATGAACATCTTTTCAGGGCGCGTGTACTGGCTGTTATTACACCGCACTGAAACAAAGTACGAATTGAGACATAAAGGACGATTTTTTACCACGAAAAATTGGTTTAAAGGCTAAAGGTTTAATTGGATGTCTGTTGATCAGGCATTGTTCTAAACCCAAACGGTGTTCTATGTGCTTGGAATTCTAAGTTAAGTCATTTTTGTTTTTTTTATGATGTCATTAAAGGTCATAATTGACTTAATTTAATTTATTACGTTAATTTATAAAAGTTGTCGTTTACATCTGTTCTGCGAGAGATGTGCAATTATTTAGAGGTCAGTGAAGCCCACGTGGCTACGGCCGCAAATTCGGAACAGTGGCCCGTGCAGGAAAGCGTTGCAGCGTGCTTTGTCGTGTGCTGCGCGTATACTTATAGCGGCTTATTATGGTCGTATTTGGGTAAGGCCACGGTGCGTTCGAACCGCCCCTGCTTGTGTGTTACCAAAAAATACACGTAACATTACAAAAATAATTTATTTTCCTGGTATCATGTAAAAACCTAGTCACAACTACCTATTGTAATTAAAAATAAATGCCACATACATAAATATTTGTGTATTTTGGTAACACACAAGCGGTTAAGCGGGGGCGGTTCGAACGCTCCGTGGCCTTACCCATTTAGAGACGTCAATAAGCGTGGGTGAAACATCTGCCACTTTCTGACCAGGCGGGTTATTATGACATAACCACAGTCTATAAACCAATACAGTCGTTCGACCAAGCCGTCTAGACAGGGCAATCGTGCGGGGTGTGAGGGGCGAGGGGCGGGTAGGGCGAGCCCGAGCTGCATACGTCGCCATTGTTAGTAGCTCGGGACATATCTTTCAGGGCTACTGCGTGTCGTGTGTTGTATTTTGATGTGTTTAGAATAAAAAATGGTGCATACGACATGTGCTGTGCGAGAATGCAATTCATCATCTCGGACAAATAAAGATATGCGATATTATCAATTTCCACACTCAGAAGAAAGGTAAATATATTATTTTATAGTGCTTAATTTACAATATTTTTTAAATTTCAAATTTAAAATGGCGGACATGACTTTTATAAATAATAATGGGGGTTCTGATTACGAAAAAGATATCCATGTTGAAATCAAAGATGGCGGACGTAATTTTTTCTTAAAAATCGATATGGGTATCATCTTCGAGGTTCCGCGGGGTGCCGATTACGAAAATGACATTATTTTTGGAATCCAAGATGGCGGACGTACCTTTTTTTTAATATAATGATATGGATGTCATTTTCGAGGTTTCTCGGGGTGCCGATTACGAAAATGACATTATTTTTGGAATCCAAGATGGCGGACGTTTTTTTTTTTTGAAATATAATGATATGGGTGTCATTTTCGAGGTCCCTCGGGGTACTGATTACGAAAATGACATCCATATTGAAATCCAAGATGGTGAACATAATTTCTTTAAACAAAATTGTATGGGTGTTTGAATCTAAAATCATACCTAAGTTATTTATGGCGGAACAAAGAAAAGTACATACATACTTGAAACCTAAAACCATTACCCTCTTTTTTTGGGCAGTTGTGTAGTTTGTGACAACCCTAGGTAATTAGTGTGGCCTTGTGCGGCGTCGGCATTTACGCAAACATCAAAGGCGTCGGCCCACTGTTAGTTACTCTTTACACTGTGACATAACTATGCAGTTCATTTTACGGTGTGTGTAAGGGACCGAGCTATGGCAGTTATATAGCTCTGTCCTTTTCTCTCAACGTAAACAGAATTGCATAACTATGTCATAATTACCCCCCCCAGTAAGTAATTGCACTAGAGACGTAAGCTTTATCCACCCGTGATAAAGGGGACCAAAATATGGGCCTAGGTTTCGTTGAATACGTTGAGTGTACCAGCGTTCACGAGGCTTACTACAGCGCCCCGCTGCGCTCTTTCCCTAATAGAGAATATCGAATTATTCAATAAAATATGTAAGTATTGTAATAAAACAGATCACCAAAAGTGAAATTTAAATAAAAATTGGCCAAGAAATATGGTTAATAAAAGCATTTTAAACTGTTGATTAGAAAGCAATTACACAGAGAGATCCGAAATGCACTGTGACGTCATGTAACAGCTCGGCTATATCAACTCCATGTAAAATTATGTTTTGCTAGAAACAATCTTTGTTAGCTTATATCTTGGTTATTGTTATAGCTATTCAAAAAATGATTTTTCTCAACTGTTTGTTACATGAATCAGCTTTTATTGAACCTGTAAAAAAAGGCATGAATATTCCCTATTACGCCACCTTATTCACGCTGTGAACTCTGCTATAAAGACGTCAGTAGAGAAGGCTACACTTTCATTAGGTCAGCGTGCAGACTCAAAACGCCCCGCTGCACGCTCATGTTCTCAATTTGCGGTCTAGGTTTGGAAAACCGATGGATGCAAGTGGCGCGAAACCGTCCTGGGTATCGATTCTCTCAAAAACGACGGTCGAACGGACGAACGAGTGAATTTCCAAGCGGCTAGTTTAAGTAGTCCCGTCAGTGCGAACGAAACATATTTTAGCGCGTGCATTTTCAATTTAACAGCATGGTTTCTGCCCATGGCTCGAACGTACATATAAGGCTGCTTAATTGAAAATGCACGCGCTAAAATATGTTTTGTTCGCTCTGACGGGACTATTTAAACTTGCCGCTGCGATTTCGCTCGTCCGCCCGACCGTCCATTGTTTTTGAGAGAATAACACCCCTGGTAGTAAACCTTGGGGGAAATATTTGACCCTTGGGGATCTTTTAGCTGAAATTATGATAATGAATCGATCAAATCAGTTGCTCTATTACTAACAGGGGCCGTATTTATGAGCTGTTAAATCCTAGCTGCCGTGTGGTTGCCTCCATGTTTTCCCTTGGGTAAGTCGTTAGAGGTGACTTAGCGAATACAGGCTAGTAGTATTGTTAGGCGATGGGCTAGCAACATATCACTAATATACACTGGTAAACATCTTAGCCTGTTTGTGCAAAATGTGCTTACAGAATTAACAAAGAGTTTTTAGAGTTACTGGTAATTCTGTAGCTCTGCCTACTCCATTCTGGGAATGAAGGCGTGAGTGTATGTATGTATGTAAATCCTAACTAGTTCAAGGGAATTGAATCAACCAATAACTGTCCCGTTGACTGCCAGTAAAATGGCAGGATTTGAAAGTTAAAATATTTCGACCCACCTTGTTGGTGTAACAAAGTCCTTCAGATTAGCAAGCGGCGCACGTCTATAAGTTACCAGTTTGAATGAAACTGTTCTCGTTCCAGTCACACTTTTTCCTTTGTGAAAAACAAGCCCTTTGTATTTCACGTGCGTGTTAGTATTCTGACTTTCGTGAAAGTGGCACATGGAATAATGGATTGAAATAAGTATTGGCAAGCTGAAATAAAATACAACCGAAAGTATTGAGTAAACAAAATAGAAAGGTTACAAGAATATCCCTTAAATCATCGAGAAAGAAATGAAAGTAACTTGAGTAAGACACGGGAGACACGAACACTAACTCCATTTGGGAAAACCTATTACTACATGTCTTGATGTCTAATCCCAAACAGGAAAAGATTTGAGTTAATAGTAAGGACATCGATTTCAAAACGGTGTGAAAAAGATTAAACACCAAATCAAACCGGTAATTTAACTGATAATAAAAATAAACAAAAAAACTCGTTTTGAATTTTTTGCATATGGAGTTCTATCCTTCTCTAACAATCATTCTTTATTTTAGCACATAATTATCACGGACTCGTACAGTCACGATATTAAATTTGGTACCCACCTTATGTCCAACGTCAATCTGACATTCTACAATAATAAGGTTGAGTTTCTTGACATCTCTAATGACATTGACGACTTCAAGCATATTTTTCTTGAAATGGGTCCCAAATTAACGCTCGTGACCGTACCTTTTTAGTAAACTCACCCATAAAAGTATATTACGATCATTGACTTAAAGTGAAAGTAATTGAATAAAATACCTTCGATGAAAGGGGTTTTCTGTAGAGATAGGAAATAAGCCACTAAAAAAACATTATCTCAACTCCACTTATTTCGTGTCATCAAAAGAGATTGAGCCTCGTTTATTTCTAGTTGCCTGCAAAAGAGTAATGTATTTTTTAGAGCAGTTGAGTCTCAAAAAATATTTAACCACAGGAAGATTACAAGATGAGGAGCCGAGTGGAAAATTAAAACATGCAAAAAAGAGATTGTTTTATTTGTAAAAAGATTTTGCTTTGATCTTTAGCCTGTCTTACACAGACGTGACGTAAAAGCTAGTTGAATGCTTAAAAGCCTGTTTTGTTTATTCCTAAGTTAAATAATTGTTTTGTTTATTTACGAGTATTTCAAGACCTTTTATTTCGTTCTTGGGTCTCACCTAGGCATTGAATTATCTCTAGCTCTAACAAACTATATATATTTACTAGTTTTTTCCGTTTAAAGAAAAGCTTAAAGTTAAAAAGCTGCCATTTTGCTTAGAGTCAATCAGAAAACGGCAATTACAGAATTAATCGAAGCAATCGCGGGTGCAACGTCGCTCGCGATTGCTTCACCTTGGTCACGTTCTATAAGAAATTCTTATAAATCCAAATTTTAGTTATAAAAAATCAGGTCAGAGTTTAAAGGAAACCAACCGTTTTCTCGGCATTGGAATTAGCATGCAAAAGTGCCTCTGACCCACTTCTACCTAATTACATTCTGTTATTTTTCAAAAGGAAAATACTTTAGATTGGCAGTGTAAAAAATCAGACCTGATTTTATATCTACTAGAAATACCTCTTCCGATTTTTGTTTTAACATTATTTCATTTGGTTAGAACTTGACTTTATTTTTTTAATGCTCTTTTACTAGTTTGACTACCACAGAATTTTAATATAATAAGCACGGTTATTGCTAGTTGGCTTAATAGTTTTTTCTTTTTGGTTTTTGCTACTTTCTTAACCCCACTACAAAAAAGATTGTTGTCACGTGTGTATAAAGCGTTTGACTGTTTAAGCTTCTCTGTCTCTATCATCGCATTCAGGCTATACTTTTTTACTAAAAAAGACAGGCAACAAATCTGAATACTCTGAACTGTACTCTGAACAATTTGTAGGAAATGCCTATACTTCAAATTTAACTAAAATATCCAATCACGTGGAGGCATCCGCAAATCTCCTTGCTTATAACAAAAATTTGTATTTTTGTTCTTCGAATTTCTAAACCGTAATCTTTACTTACATACATTTATTAAATCACGACTGTTTCCCAGAGGGGTAGGCAGAGACCACTTCGTTCCACTTGCTACGATCTTGACAAATTTCTTTCGCTTCTTCCACATTCATACATACTTACTGTATTCTTTTTCCTCGTAAAACTTAAAACTTGGAGAAAAAAAAAATGTTACATCATGTGAAAGACATTAAATACGGTTCTTGTGCTTTGTAATAAAAATAAAAATACAAAAATACTAACTTTTATGTTTAGTTCTATCTTTTTTTCAAGTTTTCCCACAACGACGGTATAAACAGTAATTCGTCTTCAAACCAGGCCGTGTCACAAGTCACAACAAACAATTTCAATACTGGGACAGCACGAAAGCTTCAGACGCGAAATAATCTAACACAAAAGCTTACTGGCGCCTCCTGGGGAGCAAACGCTCTGTCGCTAGTCTACAAAACAGCGGAATACTCGGCCTGATCTTAGAAAAACGGATGCGATGCTGAAAGAGATAAGCAAGATCAGTCGAAACCCGGCTTTTCCCGTGAATTTCGAGTTTTCCAACCCTACCAGACACCGGTTAAAGTCAAGGAATCCTTCTAATAGCATTACCAAAAAACTCTCGCATTCCGATTTTGACCCAGTGACTGTGTGGTCAAAAAGGTGGAACGCGTTCATGGCGGGTAAACTGGGCACTAACATTGATCCAGGAGCCAGAATTTAAGGGAAACTGAACTCCCAAGACAAGACTGGTGCAACCTTAACAGGCTTCGCACAGGACATGGACGGTGCGCCCAATACACATACAGATGCAGGTGGATATTTTCTCCTGCCTGAGCCTGCGGTGCGGAGGTCCAAACAATCCACCATATAATTCAGGAATGCTCCGTTTTGCGTTACACCGGCGGGCCCCTCGAAGACCTGATCAGCAAGAACGCTATGGCCGCTGAGGGGTTTAAATTATGTAAAACCTAATTTGTAGCCTCACAATTGTCAGTATATTTTTTTACATTATGGCATATGATTAAATAATAATAAATATAAGGTATCGGTTTGAGCGACGCGCATGTACGCAATCCTAGCCGAGCGCTACCTTTCTATTTATACTTTTCCACTATCTTAGGTCCGGTGTAGCTATTTTTTTTAAATATTGTGACCTGCCTCAATCGTAGCTTAAATCTCATAAGTTTGTAGACGTTAAACTGCAATCGGTGCCTATGACAAAGGCTAAACCCCATCGAAGCACGCACAAATAAGCACTTAACTTACACTGACGAGTCAAAATTATATGGTAGCTAATTTCTCGATTCGCTTACCGACGAGTTCGTAATATTGTTGATACTTACCTTGTACTCCATTATATTTTTGTTGCAGATTTCGTGCTCCGTCATTCGAAGGTGACGTAACATCGGACGACACACTGGACGCTGATACGGGAGCAACTGTTGTCTTCGACTGCAGAGTCACCGCCCTTAGGGATAAAATGGTAAAACCCTTAAAGCAAAATTACATCAAACAAGAATAGTTTCTTGCAACCTTCAAACTTACCTACATGTTCCATGAACCTTCTTCTAATGCTAAGCTGGTCAACTTAAGCATAGAGGCTACATTAGTCTTTAGAGTCGGTAACACATTTGCTGAATTAGGTACTTAGACATTTTAGAAATAATAATCTCGTTCCTTTTTCAAAACTTGTGTATAAATAATCGTCACTTAGATTAAGAACAGCTTAAGCTGTATTAACAGACTCTAAGTATGGCCGTTAGAGGTAAAGTGACCTGTGTTGCCTTTTTTTTAAAGTGCTTTTTAATAAAAATACAAGAAACGTTAAGGAGCATATTACCAGAAACTTATGATGATGAAATTATTGTAGACTCGATGTCTAAGCTAAAGGTTTTTTACAGTAAAATGAATGTTATCCAGCCGAGTCTGATCATTGGCCATTGAAAACAAACATACTTTATTAAAAGAACATATTAACAAATCAGTTTAATGGTTCGCGTAAACTATTTGTCACAGGTACAACGATTAGTGTAAACGCATTCTACGGACCGGCTCCTCATTTGTCGGCTGAGCACATTTGGTTAATGTTAATAGCATGAATTAAAACAGCACAGAACATTAATTAACTATCGATTCGACTGAATGTTTGCTGAAGCCCCGTTGTGGCAGTTTTAAGGTGTTAATTGCAGTTAATGTACACGTTCATGATTAAACCAGTGTTCAAATAGTGTTGGAATATTTTATTACAAGTATGTCTAAATACAAAAAGTGTATTGGAATGACCTGAATCATGTGTTTTGTATGAAACCAGGACTAAGAATCTATCTAGAGATAGTATTATGTCTTGCAAATTATTGAAAATATCAACAGATGTTGCAGAATTTTGATTCAATTAATAGTGATTTTTTATCGGGCTCTTTATCCATTTAATTAAGATTAAATAAAAAAAAATTTCAATATGAAATTTAGAAATCTTAGGTCGATTCACGATTTGTACTGTGGCACCGGGCTGGGTAACCATGTTGATTTAAATGCAACTCAATACTACTAGTCAGTAGGCCAGCTTTGCTTTAGTAAAAAAAAATAGATCTAAAGATTTTCTTGAAGGTCAATCTTCACCAGGTGCTAACCTAAGGCGGCAACTTATAATCTGACTTCGAAAAACCACTAACATCAACATGGCGTCAAGAACAACTCACAACACGTGTTCAACAAACTTCATACACCAACTACCAATATCTAAGGAACAGCTGTTAATTTGAAAGTTCCAACAAACAAACAAACTTGTTCCACTTATTGATTGTTTCAGGTATCTTGGCTTAGAGTTTCCGACGAGGAGAACTTGGAGCTCCTCACCCTGGACTTAGATACACATACCGCGGATGCAAGGTAAATCCTTAGAAATCTCGGCTTACTGAAAGTTTAGTTTGCCTGGAGGAACGAGGGCCCTTCCAAAATATTACAATATGTGATAAATATGTAATGGAATTGTACTTAATGGTTGGAAACATTTTTACATCCATACAAACATTAAAACACGCCTGTTTCCCAGTGGGGTAGGCAGACGCCACTTCTTTCCATCTGGTACGATCCTGACAAATCTCTTTCGCTTCTTCCATATTCATACATCGAGTCATGCACGCACGTTGGTTTCGGGTACTTAAGATTCGGTCCTTTTCCAGTATTGAAACATTTTTTCATTGAATTAAAACAAAAGATAATACAGAATGATAATGTAAATGATAACAAGCCTAAGGTATTTGGCATTTTCAAATTAGGCCATCGTTTTTTTAGCCATCATAGAACCCTATCATAATGACAGAGTCAAGTCACGGGAAATAAATTACTTTAAAATTAATAATTGGCTTTCTGCGATAAAACTTTATCGCAGAAAGCCTTACCTTACCTTAAATTATTACATTTTCGTTCTATAAATGGTCGGCAACCAATCGACGATCGATCAATTCATGATTCATCGATTTACCTTTTTTTTAAATTAATAAAAAAAAGATAATATGAATAGATAATGTTTATTTAAAGCCACCTTTAAAAAACCGAGGTTGGATTATGTAACAGTTGGCGAGATCACGCGGTACGGCCAGTGGTAATCATAATTCCTCTGAAGAGTTTATACTCCACTGAACGAATGTTGTGAACTTTGTTTATGCCTGGTCATACTTTCTAATTACAAATTTACTTTCACTATTATTACTAGTCTATATCATGGTTCTAATAAATAGTGTTATTAAGATTGATTACTGTTTTAATCGCTATTGGTAAGGATAGAGAAGTTTAAATTGTTAGCTTTATCCAGAGTTGCGAGCTTGTTGGTAAATTTATCACCGTATTAAACACGCTAATTGGATGAAGAAGAAAATAATCGACCGTACAAAATGAGGTCACACTTTACACTGAGCCGGCATTCGTGTATTCTCGCCTTTATTTGAAGATAGCTTAGGTATTGTTGGGCAGGTATTTATAAAATTTAAAATAATTGTAGTAGAATATAATAATTATAATTTTAAATTTTGAACATTAGCAGGACTAATCATGGGGAATTAAGGTGGAAAATCGCGAGGACTCCGATAGGGGAGAACTACTCCTTCAAAATATGTCACAAATTAAATAAGTTTTTAATAAAAACGAAATAAAAACACTTAATAATTTGTCATCTTAATTTACAGTCAGTGATGCAACCCTTAATTATTCAAAAATCTTTTGAGAACCTTTTAAAAAGCAGCTTATAAAAGCTCGCTCTTATATCCTTTTCAGTTTAATTTCTAGCGTCCTATTTTGAATGGAGGAAAAGAATAAAAGAAGGTTGTATTGTTCCGATGGCAGGAATGTCAGGTGCAGTCACTCCATTCATCAGTGGGGCACAGGATTTCGTTTGCTATCAAAAGCAAAGTCTTTGATCAGCTTGGTATACAAATTACGATAATAGACACCCAATAAAGAAGTAAGAAAAATAATTACGTATTTTTAAACTAATAACTCAACAAGTAATCATAAATGATAACAGATTTAGCTAGTTAGAACAACCAAAAATTAAATTAAGTTATTCAATAGAAAAAAGTTTTACCACAAATTAAACATGAATAAATATTGGCCATTTAAAAACCGCGTACCTACTTACAATTAGTACCGTAAAACGGGGTTAGTAGGAATTAAGGGATGAGTGGGGACACACCCTAAAATAAGTCATAAATTGTTACAAATAAGAACAAGAATCAAATGGACAATCACGTTATTGGAAATGTCAATCTTATAATTAGTAACATATGCCTCATTTTAGGTTATATCCCTACTCACCCCTTAATCCCGATTCACAAAATTTTACGGTATATAATATATTTATACTTACATACAAAGAAAAAAAACAAAGGACGCGAGTGTATACCTGCAAAACTGTAAATTTTAATTAGATGTAATCATTATTGTAAAAACCAGTGTGTAAACGCCATACGATAAATAAATAAATAAATAAATAAATAATAATACTTACATACTGTGAGAACATGCCTATTTAAATGATAAAAAGCATCAAGGTTCTTTGGGTTCATTCAAGGATTCATTGTAATAGATTTATATTCTCAAAATTTATTGGTATCGACGGGTTTATGCCTCATTAAAATGCGTTGAAATAGTCCCTTGTAAAGTACCTACTTACATTTCTTTAGTAACTACTGACCTAGCAAAGTATACCTATTATTAGGTGCGAGTGCAAAATATGATAGTGATAGAAATTCGAAGGTTATAAGCAAATGATGGTACGGTCACGAGCGTTAATTTGGGACCCATTTCAAGAAAAATATGCTTGAAGTCGTCAATGTCATTAGAGATCTCAAGTCATTTGTTACTTTTAGGAAATTCAACCTTATTGTTGTAGAATGTCAGACTGACTTTGTACCTAAGGTGGGTACCAAATTTAATCTCGTGACTGTACGTCGTCTACAAAGAGATTATTCCACATTTTTACCTTATTCCATCGTTTTTCATCGAGGTTCAAAATTTTATACATCTTTCATAGACTTACACCTAACAATGTATTATGCGCATTATAAAACTTAAACCTTACAATGTATTCTGCGCATTTATTTATAAGCTTTATCCTTATCTCTACTTTAAGCTTATAATCCAAAGGGTCTGGTTACATACTTACCATAATTATGTCGTTTTAACAAAAATATTATCATCCCTTGTATAATAAAACGAAGTAACTATCGCAACCACTTTAATAGAGCTTATATTTTTTTTAATAACGGAGTAGAATATAATTTAACTAATTAAAGAATATTTCTCAAGAAAACAGTTAAATGTTATTCACTTTTTTTAATAGTGTTTTTATTTCTTAAAAAACCTCTGTCTTCATTCAAATTTATTAAAAAATAAAAACCAAATACAAGACTATGACTTTCTAAAAAAGTAAATGAAGGCAAGCTTAGCATTGTAATAGATTTTTATGAATTGTTTTCTTTGCCTACTTTATTATGAAAACGAAAAGAACGTATAGTAAGGGAAATCAAAGACGTACCTTTTTATGTCTTATTCACATCGTGACAAGAGTGTAAAAGGTACGTCTTTCAATTTCCTTTACTGTACGTGTAACTTATTGTTGATTTAAGCATATCCTAAACATTGAATACTTTTATTAAGGTTAGGTTAGGTTAGTTATACTTTTAACCATCTTCAAAATAACTTCCGCAGTGTTAAATGTAATGCCTACATTTGATCAATTTTTCCTCTTTCTCTATCTATGAAAATGCTGCAACAAGGATAAAACTAAAAGCGCGTTAAAATTATAATATACTAACTAAAGAAATAAGAAATTCTCGTTATTCTAAAATTTTGCAAGCTAAGCACCATCAAGACGTTTTCAGTCTACTAAATTTATTGTAGAGTTCCAACAGCACGATTAATGCGGCCTTCCGTAAATTTTTGACCCTCGTCAATTTGCGTTGAGGTATTAGATTTGTGGGAAGGTACAGGTATTGGGTTGCCATGGCTTATTCGATCAGTGTGTTAATAATATACGTCATATTAAGGTTATTGGGGCGTAGTTTACCCAGCGTACCCGACGCACCCGGCGCCGGCGTGTCGCTATTGCCTAACGCACTCGCAATCTCAAATGGCTTCAAAGCAGAGCAATTGTTTTCATTGAATTTTATGCAGAGAAGCCTTCGAGCCTTCTTTTATTATTTAAATTGCTTAATCAATTAAATGTTCGATTATAAAAATGTACACTTCAGATTTTCTGCTTTGCTCTCTCTAAAATTGTCATCTGCTTTGCAATATATTATGTTGTATTTCTGCTGTTTTGTCGCCGTCGTGGTAGCGAACCTACCTTTGTCAAGTTAGTTTAAGTTTAAGTTTTAGTTGTAATTCTTGGTTGGAGACTGAAAACCAGCAGTGTTGCTGAGTCTCATGTCCATTTTACCGCACTTATTAAGTACGTAAGAATATTTTGTATAACTACATTTTTATCTTGTTTAACCTAATGTACTGTTTTGTGTTGGTAAATAAAAAAAAAAAAATTATTATTATTACTATTTTCAAAATGAAAACAATTGCGATTGCGAGTGCGTTAAGCAATAGCCCCTCGGGTCGCACAATATGTAGCTGTATTGTTTTTAATTTTTATGACACCCATATTTTTTTGCTAAATTATTACAATAACAACCAAAAATCACAAACCCAAGTAAGATGAGTAAGTGACTCTGTATGGGGTGCTACCTCCGGCAAATCATCACAAACCTAAAGCCGTATTATAAATTGCTTGTTTGTCTAAAATAAAATGTATTATTTATAAAATAAATGTGATAACGGTTCAATTGCTAAAACCTTTAAGTTTTAGTCACAGAAATGAAATAAAAAAATCCTGTCACACTAGCTGGAACTTGTCAGGTTGTAACGCTTATACTACAATCTTGATACATTGAACCTTATTCCCTACAGGTACAGGGTAGATTTGGCCGGCGATAATTGGAGGATGGCTCTCTCCGACGCCAAGGCTCAGGACTCCGGGATCTACTGCTGCCATGTCTCCACTCACCCGCCTATGCTGAGGCGAGTGAGGTTGACTGTTCATCGTAAGTTATTTTTATAATAACATTATAACATTTAAATTGTGTTTTAGTGATATAGACACATTTAGTCATTAAATCATAGTCAGCTGTATGTATATTTTGATTATTTAAATTATATTTCTTCAAGAAAGTACAATCACACCAACACGTACTCATACTTACACTTACACTAGCACAAACTTGCGTACACTAGCTATTAGTCTTAGTGCTTTACTACATTTAATTTAGTTCTACAATGATATTCTATCGTAACATTAATTTATCGTATTTATTAAGACATATTTTGAATTTCTCTCATAGAAACGGCTAACCTAAACACCGCGATATATTTCACCAGTCGACTGCACTTCCAAGATGGCTTCCCATGACGAGGATAAAAGGCTCAACGTATTGAGAGAATGTGTCATCACCAAAAGATTTATTTCAAATGAAATGAATATATCTTGTCAGTGGTGGTTTCTCGGTTTTATCTTGAGTAGTATTAGTACCGACAATTTCGTGAAGAGTAACTAGCCTTTTTTCAGTATTGGATGTCTTCAGCTGAAATCATGATGTTGTTGATTTAATTATAATAAAATAGACTTTGACAAAGCATTGAATATTAAACAATAAAAATAATTCAATTAACGCATAGACACACTTACAATTCATTTAACGTGGCGTTAAAATAGCTCCCTACTCAGCTTTGCGCTGCAGCAAGCCGCGGCGGTAGTTTTCAGAGGGACCGAGAGTGACTTAATAAGTGGCTTGAATATCTAAGAGTATTTTTATACATATTTTTATTTTATTGTAACATTTGAGGCTCTGCCAAAATATAGGTATGCAAGTAAAAGTACAGTCGCTCAAACACTAAGAGTATGACCGTAGATTCTTAAAATCATTACGTGAGAATGGCACCCGTTCACAAAAACAACCGTTTTCTTTTTGTGTTACTTGTTTCCTCTGTAAAGGACTGCTTTTAGTTCAATACCACAAGACAAGATATTCTTTTGCAAAATTGGCGCTGTTTTCAATGCTACAGGAAAATGTGATCTAGTAATCTCCCGGGGTTAACTTGTTTATCGATTGTCGCCAGCAATTTTAAGGCTAGACGGAAATTGTCCTCGTATTCCCCTGGACCCTTCTAATAGCAATCCTAACTCAGCTTGCGAGCCATTATACATTCTGCGTTTTCCTTTTTTAAGTGCTTCTTGTGTATTTTTTACGTGAAATACAGCTATTTTTATCGAATTTATTATTATAAAACGTTTCTCTCGTGACGCAAAAGAATTACACGAGATTTTACACAGACACGTTTTAATAAAGATATCTTGTGTTTTTTGTTCTTAGTCAATTAATTTAAAAAATATTGTTATGTTAACCAAGATGTAATTCTTACATAAAATTCTTTCATGCAAACCTTACCGTTAAGAATAACACTTTGAACATTTTTATATAATTAGAAAATTTCATCATATTCATCACGCTCTATGTCTGAATATTTTGTAAAAGGGAACAAAAAACTGTTGAGTACGTTCATTCTATCGGGTCAAGCCGGTGCTAAAAATAAACCTTTGTGCTATTGTGACTGATGCATGAGGCAGGTCGCGCCTGGCGCTGGGGGATAGATAAATCCAGACGATTCATCAGTTTAGGGATACGAAATCCTTTACTGACAAAAGGAATTTGTTTGATCGTTATACTCCTTCAATATTTATAACTCAATTACATATTAGAATAAAATCTTTTAATGTTTGTTTCAAAGCCTGGTTTAATAGTAGACGAATGGAACATGTTCGATAAATGATAATTAATAAAATACGTTATTACTTTACTATATAATATATTGTAAATGGGTTTGTTTACACATAAAAGTTAATTAATAACGAGTTTCACGCTCAGAATCCGTTACGTATTGGCCAACATTACGTCAGCACCAGCGACAACTTTATCAGCGTCAGCGCTGTCATAACCAATTACCTTAACTGTAGTCCATGTAGTTGTGGTGTAAAGTCATTACATAACTACAATTGATGCTATAATGACTTTCAAATTTCGAACACGTGCGAATCACTAACAAACGTGTCATTCGCAATTACATGAACTATTTAATTGTAAACTTATAAATTGCGTCTGACAAAATTTATAAACTGTATTCATCACCAACCAAATAAATATCTCAAATCCGAATGGGATGTGGTTCAAAACAATTTAAACGAGATACCTTAGAGGCAGCCTTAAACCTTTTTATAAATATAATTATATCTTTGGTTCAAACTCGTTATCAAAACATTGGTTGTAAAAGCAATATGAGTTAATTAAGAAAGGTACCTTGAAAACAAACCAATGTATTCGTAATTAGAATTTAATTTTATCGGGTTTCTCGCTCTAGCCTTACATATTCGTGTTCATCATATGAATATACGTATATAGTATTACGAACAATTAAACCCAGAACCGCTCGCTTCTAGAGCTGCAGCAGAATTAGCGCAACTATTGTAACCGCATCGTCAAATGTTGTGAGTGGTCACTTGAATTTACTTTAGCCGTTTTGATTAAAACAATATTAAATAATAATAATAATAAATATCAGGGGACAATGTCACACCAATTGACCTAGTCCCAAACTAAGCTCAAGGCTTGTATTATGGGTACGAGACAACGATATAAATACCTATATAGAGAAATATATACTTAAATATAAATAGAAAACATCCATGACTCAGGAACAAATATTCGCGCTCATCACACTAATATCTGCCCTTACCGGGATTTGAACCCAGGACCGCTAGCTTCGTAGGCAGGGTTACTATCAACTAGGCCAGCACGTCGTCGTTTAACCTGAATGACTATAATAAAAGGAGGAGAGGAATTTAAAAAATACTAAGATTTGTATTTATTTAATAAGCTTTTTTTTGAGATATAATTTGCTCTAAAATATATTTATTAGCATTAAAAGAAACTGCGCGTGGGTGCCATATTAACAAACGTATCAAATAACCATTACACTGGATTTAATGTACTCGGGTCTTAGTTACTGACTATTCAATATCAGCAGCAAAACGAATATTTTCTGCTATGTGGTTTATCATATAAATGTTATAAGTTCAAGTTTAGGTTATCTAAATGTATAAAACAGTACCGTGACTGATTAACTGACTGATACTGGACTTGATATTTGGGGGGAGTATTTCTTGGGTATATTAGGGGTGAACGAAGAAAGTACTTTTCGAAACAGTTTTCGAAAATACTTTCTTCGAATACAAATCCAGCGGGAAGAAATAGGGAGAATGCAGGAAAGTAATTGTACACGTACAAACTCATGGGCGTTCTCTTGTTAGATATGATATATTCTTGAATCGTTTACTCAATCTAATTCAAGGCTTGGAAACGATGCGAAAAATACCGGTTGATTACGGTTCTTAACCAGGGTCTTCGCTTTTTCTCTCGCTCGGAACGTAATCTTTTCGCGAGCGTTATGGTTGCTAGGATTTACCTGGTGTTTTTGGTTTTAATTCTTCTGTGGGTCTAGTTGATGTAGCGTAATTGAGTTTATCGCATAGTAAAATGCGGATAAAGCATCCGTCACTCTCATACTCATATACATATCAAAAAGTGACGGAAGCTTTATCCACATTTTATCACGCGATAAACTGAACTACACTACTGCATCAACTAGGATACCTGTGGCCCTGATATGGCTGCTTTTATCGCGTGATAAAGTTTGGATAAGCCTTCCGTCACCTTCTGACACGTAAAAAAGTACGAGAGTGACGGATGCTTTCTCCACATTTAACACGCGATATAGACGCAGCCATACTAGGCCCGCTAGTGTTTTAAAATGATAAGGCCTGCTTGACTTTAGGCTGAGCAAGTGAACCCGTAACTAAAGAATGTTTTTTTTTTAATGTTCGATTATTATTAGTATTTTTATTGTGTTTTGTCAAATAAATGTTGTGAGTTTGAGTTTGTTTTAGTTTTAATATTTAGGTTAGGAAACATGAGAAAAGGGTGGCGGTGGGCGATGCGAACAAATTAGAGCACAAAATTAACCGTTATTTCGAGCGGGAACAGTTTTATTTTTACTCTTTGATCAAAACCAAAATAATATCGATGGTGTTCGAAGGGGATTGGAATGATAATGTTATTTTGGAAACTTATGGCGTTTTTGACGAAAAAAGTTTCCGAGCCCGAGTCTTTATACGCAATGCCGTTGTTTTATTTACTCATAAAACGACATTCTTAAAACAAAATAAAGTTCGTAATGAAATTCACATAAACCCAGTAACATGAAAAGACTTGGGTTAACTTAATCCGAATGGGAAGGAAATGTTTCGGATCGGCCATGCGTTCGTTTCTGTCGGACCCTGATCAATAAAACAGAGTTCCGCTGTAATCTTTGGCAATTATTTATTTCCGCAAACCGTGTAAGCAAAACATGAGTAACTATTCGTTGTGTAGAGCTTACAGCTCAATAAATACTGAGAGAATGTATTTGTTTGAAACATTAGTACAAAATATTGCGGATAGTTACAATAAAGTCTTTGGTTTTGTTGCTTTATCTGTAAACTGTTCTGTTGGAATATTATTTGCAATAAATTTCTTTATTCAAAGTAGAGAGTTGAATTCATCCTTCTATTTATTTTATCTTAACTCGTGTAGATAAATTACTGATATATCCACGATTTAGCACAAAAATGCTTTATTACTTTTTACTAGCTTTTATTTAACTTACACTGTATGTATGTATGAAAGGGTCAAATCTTAAAAGATAAATTTGACCCACTTCCCGGAAATTTTTAGTTTTGATGATAATAATATAGTACAATCGAGCTGGTCTGATGATGGGGACTCAGGGTGGCCATAATAGGAACTCTTAAATTACACATGGTAATCCCATCGTGTTAAGGCTTGTTAGAATTGTCTTGACAAGTACATGACGACTGTGCAAAAAAGTACAGTGGGCAACAAAAGCTTGTCCCAAAATTGAAATTTTTGACAGAAACTTAATATGTGGAAATATTGAATTCTAGCAAGAACTTCAATGACGAAATGCAAAAAATCTTTGTAAAAAATGTACTTTTTTGATATTTGACTGCTCGCTAAGGCCTAAGAGAACATATACACGTCTCCAAGAAATATTTTATTAAGGAAAATTGCATGCTGCATAAGAATTTAGACATAAAACGAATATAATTGGCTGAAACACACGTTAGAGTTTTTACGGTAATTTGTTAGTTTTGCTTATAACAGTAGGTAGAGGGGTGGTTATATAATTTTTGTACATCAAAGTTCATTTAAGGTGTTGTACTGAGGTGTAATTCTTGAAAATCGAGTTGAAAAATGTTCGCTTAAAGCCGGAGATAACCCATGGTAAAAGCGCTGCTTTCTTTAGTCACTTTGCTACGGTTAATTACTAAACATCTCCTCAAATTTTCCCACCGATAGTATTATTTTTGTTGCAGCACCAGAAATCGTAATGAGCAAGGAAGCCTTCTTGGAGACGGGGGAGACCCTCTCCCTCAAATGTGCTGTGCTGCATCTTCATGCAGATGTGGAGCCGGTTCTTCACTGGTTCAGAGGAAACAGCTCGGTGTCTTTGGACGAAGTACGCGGAGGAGTGCTTGTTGAGACCGACCACTTGACGCTGACCAGTCATTTGCAGGTATTGTCAAGAATTATTTTACTTTTTTGGTGAGCGATGTATTTAAATAAGTCACGAGATAGTGGCACTAAAGAGTAGCATTATCAGCAGTTCGATTTGATACATTCATTAGGGCAGGGTTGATAAAGGTTCAGCTCCAAAGGCAAAATCAAACCCATTTTAAGGCAACTCGTTGGATAAATTTTAGAGCTAGGAAAGAGCTGGATGATAGTTAAAAATAAAACAAAATGTAATTAAGTTTAAAACCTGCTCAATTAATAGTTATCATTTTGTAATAATAGAAGTTTTTATGAACAAAAATAATGGAAGTATTCCAACACATTTAAATAAAATCTTTGTATTACATATTTGTACAGATTATATTATTAACATTAACCATTGTCAAATTCAGCTATCTATTTCACCAAAATTATTTTCTTCATACATTTCCAAAGTTTGAAATCTAAACGAAAAAAACAATTTAAACAATAACTGCTCAATTGCACTATCAAGGGTTCATTGACCTTAACGATTAGCCTGTCCTTGTTTACTGAATCGCTTACTAGACAATTAACCTTTAAACAACCATTTGCATGTTAAAATTACGGGAAAGTGTTTTACGGGGCGTTCAAAATAGATCCCAAATTATACTTAATTATGTATTCGATAATCTACTTTCGCCCGTTGTTCACTTAATAACTTGATTACGTAATAATTCACAATTATCTACTTATTCTAGAATGTAAATTAACTTTCGATAATGAGCGTACAATGTTAAATATTGAAAGCTAACTAAAAACGACTAATAAGTGAATACTTAAGAGATTTAAGTTTGAAGTATAAAATATGATTATGTTAGAAACGAACTAAAACTAATTAAAAAATAATACTACCAAAAATACTGAAACATCCACATTTCTTAAAGGGGCGATGAAAAGGGATTATAAACAATGTTAGGTTTTTTTTTTAGCTTTATGGTAAATTGAGTTCTTCGAATCTTATTATGAACCCTGGTATTTATAATGTCAGTGTATAAAAAATGTATATTGTAAAAAAATATACTTACCCGAGATTTTTCCCTTTAAGCAGGAGTAGAATTTTAGAACGTAATATTTGCTACTGTTTTATTTCTTTGCTTCGTTTTTTGATCCATTCTCTTGTTTATTTTCTTCCAGTACGTTTCCATACCATGTTTTAGTATTAATAGGGTAGAAAAATAAATGCCACATGGACGGCATCTACATGAAATGTAGGAAATTGCTAATTTTACGCAAAGGAAACGAACTTTTATTTTATAAAAACAATAAATACTGATTTTTGAATTAAAAAAACATCCTCTTCCTTAACCGGGAATCGAACTGGTCGAAAATGACAAAACAATAAATTCGTATTTTATGATAAAGTTTGGTGGAGCTATTGCATCTGAGGTGCTATTGTAACTTTTCATACTAAGACGTGATCCACTTTTAAAATAAGTATGAAAGTTACAGTATTGGCATCTGGGGGGCCCCAGATGCCAATAGCCTCTCTTGACCTTACAGATGGAAGGGACATACATAGTGATCATTTATGTCCACATCATGTGTCGCCTTTAAATAAATATAGACCGTAAAAAACCCTACTTTATCACTTTGTCATATTCAACTAGTTCGATTCTCGGTTACGGCAGACGCATTTCCAAAAAAACATAAATGCAGTATTTAATGATTTCAAAAATAAAGTTAAGTCTCCTTTGCGTAAAATTTGGTGGCCGGCCATGTGGCGTTAGTTTTTTCCACCCTTTACTATGACGTACTAAAAACACTAATGTTACGAGTACATTAGAATGTCTGTAATTTAGTAGGCTCTGATTATGTTACTTTTTTTCATAGCAAATGACTATGGCTCTTATCTCTGACTAGGCGTATAAGGCACTTGTCCCACCGCCGACGATGGGCGGGAAGCGAGTACAGCCAGCGATCAACTAGTAATATTTTTGTCTCATTTATTAACACGGGATTTATATTTTTTGTTCCGACAAACTAGTGGAAAGAGTTCTCGCCGGCAGTGTGAACAGCCAGCGATGAACAATTAGTATACGTGTCTCTTTTACTAACTCAGGATCCTTATCTTTCGTTCGTTTCTTGGGCGAGAAAATCGCCGATAGCTAATCGCTTACTCGCTCTTGGTGGGACAAGTGCCTAATGCTGTAACCGTAGCCAAGTAAGATAGGTAGTTGTCACGAGGTAAATTATCACTCGTTAAAAGCGCTGCCAGCACTAACCGCTAATGGTAGGACACTTCGGAGTAGGATGGAGTGCTCCCATAAATTTACAAGAAACGCTGGAAATATTAATAAATACTAGTCACCATAATGTTATTATAAGGAATTCGTGGTAGTTGCTTGCTACAAGAAATATGTCTGGTCGGAGTCAGAATACGTATATTATGTATTGTAACGTGTATTGCGGCCGTTGATCTCGAAACGTCTACAATAATTATTTATTACCAAATCTTCTTATTGTTTAGTGTCAGATAACTGGAAATATTTTGTTTTCAATGATATTAAAATTATATGGAGCGAAATCTACATTCTTTGTTTTCTGAACAAAAATCCTATCGTTATACAACCAATTTTTAGAATAAAAGTAGCACTAAAAGACATCCTCATTATATTCTACAAAATCTACAAATAAGAGTACCCTGTTATCTTTAAAAGTAAAGGTTAATACGCAATTAATTTAAATAATAAAGTACTTGGAATCTTGACAAGGTAGCACTTTAGGTCTTCGTCTGCGGACATAAGAAGGAAATTGTTTAGGTACTTGAGCTGAGTATACCTTTTCTTAAGCTAACACAATTATGTCTGCGAGCCTTTATAGTCAGTGCGATACGAGTACCACAAAGCGTATGATATTTACCGTACGATGGCTGTAGGCTACCTTTTAGGGTGTGGTGTCAATGTCAGTGGGGACGCTTCATATTTAAACTAGGCTTTAATCTCCATATTTTCAAAAGATTGATGACTTTATTGGGGCGCATTGCCGTTAAGACGCGGGAAACTTTGTGAAGTTTGACATGGTTTGATGGTCAAACGCCATCAAGGATGCCAAGGGCGTCATTCACGTCCTGGCTGTTCTCCTCGCCCAGAAGAAAAAAAGAGTAGTACTGAGATCGCCGACGAAAAGAGGGTTTTAGCTATTTTGTAACAGTTTGACATCGACTACTGTTCGCTTCGACCGCTTTTAATTTTGAAATCCTTTTTTCAAATGAATAAGTATACATTATTTTTATGTACTGTGATAGTAATGTACTTTTTCTATCCTAAATGTAATAATAATAACCTTATTATTACATATTATGAACTTCTTGACTCACTGATTTAACTCGAAAAAGTTTTTTTGACTTCATCATACGTTACGCACGTAAGGCAAATGAAATATACTCGTATATAACAATGACATGCTTAAATAATTTGAATGTGTGTAACTATTAACTAAAAGTAACGCAAATCGCAAAGCAAAACTAAATGGATATGTTTAGTTAGAACATTTTCGTAAACTCATTACGCTTAATTTGACTACTTTCTTAATGAACAAGTCTGAGACTTCTAGAATAAACATTATTACTCGCGTCCCGCCTAAAGTAGCTCTCCGTCCTAAGACCGTGTTGTTTTTACCTACACCCAGTAAATTACTGTAATATATTTGCCGCCGCCTTAAGTGGGCGCTTAAATATGCCCTACTCTCAAGGTAAAGTACACTAAACTTTCCAAAGTGAGCCTCAAAAATATAGATAGTGTGTTTTATGTCATACTGTTTTTTTTTGTACGAATAATAACATGACTTTTAAAATTCTTTAATACAGAGTTATTTTTACATTGCCTTGAATAACAGGGTTTTCATTTGTGTTTGTATTTTCTGAGACATTGTTTTATTTTCTGAGCCAAAACTTACCAATAATTAGAACTGTTTACCCTTTGCATAAATTAAATTTAAATTTAATATATTTTTCGAAACTGGTTCTTTAAGAACCCGGTAATATTTAAGAGTAATTTGGTTGGTATTTTAAAATACTGGTATTTCGGGAATGAGCAAAAATCATTAAGTTTCTGTATTGATGTTGCCTTTTTAGTTTCGTTCTTTATATATTATTTTCTTTAAATTTACTTGTGGAAACATGTGAAAGTCAAATTATTATAAGATTTTTTTTTTACATAATAACTAACTCTCATCAATCCTAAACTTTACCCAAAAATTCACAACATTCGGTAACAGGATCCAATGTGCTAGATAGTAATAACTTTTATTTCGCAGGTGGCAAGACTGAAAGTTGAAGACGCTGGCAACTACACCTGCTCCCTACAAGCCCCCCTTCACATGAAGGCGGTCGCTAGAGTTCATGTCTTACAAGGTACGTTACATATTCCTTCACTAAATCAGGAAGAAAAATGTCTGAATTATGTGGAAGATATGGTTTAAGAAAAAGTCTCGGAAATATTCTGAAACTCTGAGATAATTTCGAAGGAAAATGACAACGCGCGGTCTCTCAGGTGCTGTTAGAGCAAAAAAGCAACAATTGTTAAAAATTCAGCTGTTTCTGGTACGAAAGGCTTGACTTGTAGTGAGAAACCTGTGTCTTTTTACCCGACCATGTTAGAAGGAGGGTTGTTGTGAGGGAATGTTTTTCAAGTGTTTGTATGTTTGTGGTGTCTGGATGGATTTTAACATTAGATATGAGGTGTCATTTCATTCGTCGTCGTCGTTTTGGTGACATTGACTGTAATATTTTAGTCAAATATACGATACACGAGAATATCAAGAACTGCAGTCGGGTTTTTGAAGCTTGCTTTTTATTTGCTAGAGCTTCAGAAATATCCTCAAAAGTTTTTGTAAAGCAAGCCGTAAGACCTAAATAAGATTTAAGCCAGAATTAAGGAAGCTGTAGTTACTAATACTTACCGTTAGGCGCCAGTATCGTAGACACTTAACACAGTTTAAGGCGAGATAAAGCCTTGTAAAGCTTAAGCTCAGCGAGCGTTAAAGTTGGGTGAAGTGTCACAGTACCAAGCGTTTTTGTTTAACTAGTACTGGGTACAGAAGAAGCAAAAATAGTGAAATATTGAAATCTATTAAATGTTAAATTCACTGCTTGTTATTCACGAAACAAGAGTTAAATAAACGCTGAAAGAATGTCATATTTTTGCGATTGTTTGAACTCAAACGCAATTAAAATCAAAATTTGGATTGCTGCCATAAACCGCGATTTAAACCGCTTCGTAGCGTTTTATGATGAATTCAATGAGATTTGATGACTTGATGTAATTTTGCACCACATGCAACCACAATCCGTTGAAAATTGCCCATTCGTGATAATTTTAGTGGCACACATCAAATTAGTCCCACAAACGTGCCGAGCCAAACGTATCATGCCTACTGGGGATAGATTTGGATGAATTTTGAACATTGCTTTAATATTATCGTTTGAATATTGTCGCCGTTTTATCAATACGTAGTTATCACTTTTTAGCAAAGTAAGAATTTTATTTAACAACGATTTAGGGAATCATCTGAAACAACTTATTTTTAGACGGATAGTATTAGATTTCAAAAGTTAAGTCACATTATAGTTATATTTAGGTTATTAAAATTATAACAGCAAAAAGTGGTTACAAAGCATCATAATTTTAGTATACTATTTGCTGCTGGTTTTTTTAAGGCAGTTTAATTATAACAGGGACTGTACAAATTGAACATTTAAAATTGTCATACACAGCAGTCTAAATATCAGTTTCTTTTTATTATTCTGGTTTCAATATTATTATAATATCTAAAAAAATATCATCATTCGGATTTTCGTCTTCTTAGTACACGTAGTATTAACTACGAAAGTGCGTTCAACAATTATAATATTGCTTCAGGCAGTTCTTTGATGCGAGAGATGGAAGAATTTAATTGGGATGGAGGACCATTTCCCCCCCTACCCCAATTTTTCAGATCCAATATTAATAAATTTTGCAACTTCCAAATATCGTTAAAAAAAGGCACATACATTTGAGAATGAAAAAATCTACAGAACTAATTTACTTTGTTAAAAAAACGAGGATCTCTGTCGCGTATGTTCTGAGCCTCTAGGTAATACGTACATTACCTACTGCTTTTGACATTTTATAGTATAGAAACTATTGAATCAAATCGGAGAAATACTGACTCGATGTATGAATGTGGAAAAAGCAAAAGAGATTGGTCAGGATCGTAGCAAGTGGAAAGAAGTGGTCTCTGCCTACCCCTCAGGGAAACAGGCGTGATTTAACGTATGTATGAAACTATCGTAACGTGGACAATACGATAACATTTCAAAGGTAATTATGGTTTTACCCAGTGAAATAGGCCCTGTTTGAGTGTGTGTCTATCATCCTTCCTGGGAGAATCTATAGTATTTTAATTTCGGGACATGTTCTTCCACTTTTTTAATAGTTATCAGTAACTTTAGTTTTTAATGAAAAACATTTCACAAAATTACTACTGAGAGTAATTTGTCACTCAAGTTTCATTAAAAACGAAGATTGCGAGTGTGATAGCGATAGCCAATGGAACGCAACAAGTAATCGGTTGGAACTGTGCGTACCTATCTAAGTTTCACTCAGAGAAATCAAAGGTTGCTAAGTTCTCAGGATAGCAACCAAGCTACACTTTTAACCAAGAAGTTTATAACCTATGGAGAGCGTACAGCTAACTAACAATCGAAGCAAGTAAAAATTACCTTGACTTACGTTAGGTATCTTTTGCATTTCCTTCTCCAGGAAGGAAGAAAATAAAAAGTAACATCTTACATCTTTTTTCTTCATTCTTACCAAAGAGATGCAAAACATACGTCAAAGTTACATAATCTAGCTTCAATCCAAATTTTGCTCTGCGTTCTCCATTGTACCTATGTAAGGTTCTTGCTTTGAACTCCTGAATCCGTGTTTCTCAATAATCCATCTGTGCCACTTGTCGGATGCAGGTTCAAGCTTGGCCGAGCTACAAAGCGGCGTGAAGACTAAATCCAGCTACACCGGGCTGCTATTAACGTCGATGTTACTTGTACTAGTCATGCGCTACGAAGACAGGTGACCTAGTTAGGCTACCTACACTCGGTAAGTCTTATATTGGTTATGTAATCGGTTTTTATAATTTTAGAATGGTCGAGGTAATTGCAATAAAAGCAAAGTAACAGATGTCCGAAATTATATTTATGTCATATTTGGTTGGTATTGCTCTGTCAGTAGATAATGCGCTATTACCTCTGTCTATAATTTTAATTAACTCACTAGAATTTGTTAAAACTTGATATGTTTATTTATATTCTGTTAGATGGTAATAATTATTAAAGTTTTAGGATAAAAAAATATCCTTGTTAATTTTTATGATGTTTTAGAATGTAAAATTGAAAACAATTGTCTTACCTTACTCCGTCACTTACTTATTGAAAAAAATATTTTGACCTTTTATTCTTATATTATAATGGCCAGAACATATACTCAAAAACGATGTTTTGTTCATCCATATCAAAGTTTTAAAAGTAAATTGTAACTATCGGGTCAAGCCATGCGACGAAAACAATATTCGACGTAAAGCAGATTTGAATAAAAAATCGTTTGACTTGGTAATTAGTTTTGCGAAAAATATCTTTGCACATTTCCCTTTATTTCAAATAAGGAAATGCGTCAAAATTAACATTTCCAGAAATGTAAAGGATTGTCTTTGAGATTATGTTTTTCTTGTCCTCGCTTGGCGAGGGACCGAGTAAATTTTTGATTATTTTTATATTGTACTTGACGAAATGCTTATTTAGCATTTCCTCTCAAAGTGAATGTATTAAGATCTTTAAATGGAGCTGAGATACCGTCCGAGGGTCTTGTAGAATAAACATTAAGGACCATTAATGAGTGTACATAATGTACAGATACCCTGTTCTGTTTTGGCGTTACGAGTTTGACTCTAAAATGTAAAAGTTCTAAATAACAAGGCACAACCAGACGTCAAGTATTTCGTGGTAGTGCTTCTAAAACCATTCGCCTCGTTCTAAGATGCTTTTCTGCTAACGAGGCGAGGAGAGGATTGGATTTAAGTCAATTTAAATTTATATGGCAACATTTCAATTTTCTTTTTGCACATCTCTGTGGTCTGGATTGATGAGGATGTGTGAGACGAAAATTGATATAATGTTGTAATTGAATCGTATCAGAATTTACGTACGTAATTTACGTACGTACATTGCCTGCTTGTGGTTCATTCCGAGAGTTTTGGTCAGAAAATAATAATTATCTCCATCGGTACCTACAAGAAAAAGTGCCACCAACTACTTAGTAAAATCAATCAATTATTCGACTAGAGTTGGATTCGTAACGTCACTCCAATTCTGTATTTATATTTATTTTGGAATTTGGTGTACCTGTCTATGTTATTTGTAGAGTTTAAACATATCAATAAGAATCTATTAAAATATCTTGTCTTCATATCACTTGATGCACTATATTTAATAACCCGTTTGTTTTATATTCGTTAATAATGTAAAAAAAATGCATATCCAGATTATGGCACAGAATTTATTTCAATCAAGACAACTTTGTACAAGAGTTTATATTTATTTTGTAACCTATATTATAGCACTTAGAAACATACCGATAACCATGCCAAAATATATGTGTAAGAACTTGGATGTAGTGGAACCAATATTAAACATAAAAATGTATACTGAGTCTAACGTCACGCACTTCGCTTGTATATAAACCAATTTCATAATATGATTTGTAACTTAGGCCACTTTTTCAGGTCGTTCTCATCTATATCTCGTAAAACATACCTTTTCTTTATATCACATATGTATAAAATGTTATTAAATTATACACGAATTATAAACAAAGTCACCGATATCCGTAGCATAACATGGAACCATTTTGATAATTGATCAATTAACGTTTAATAAACAATATCAAAGTAACATTTAGAATTACAGAAAAAAATGTCGCTGACTTTGTTTCTATATTTCAATCATGTTTTATAACCAAATATTTAAATTGTCTTATCAGGAATGGAATGGTCCTGCATAGCACTTGTGATGGATATTGTCACGGCTAGTTAATATTACATTAATATTGTGTTTATCATGACGTAGAAAATCGATGTGAACCTGTGTAGTGATAGATGAAAACGATCCTTTACTACTTGCACGAACCAAAGTCTTATTGTCTATTTTTACTAACACATTCGTACATTTTACAGTTTATAAATCGACATTATGTATGTATATATTAATATAGTACATAGTACTAAAGTCCATGTAGTAGCAACTGTTTAGGATGTTTTATGAAATACGAGTACCTATTTCCTAATGCAGTTTCAAATGCTATATAAGTTGATCTTAAAATCGTATTTTTTTGATTAGGTTTTCAAGACTAAATTAATATGTATGTTTAAAATATTGTAAACAAAAATATTATACTGATCGGTGCTTTAGTTGACTGTTGATTTAGGCCCTATGACTTGTCGGTACAGTATCAATACGTTGCTTAAGCTCTTCATCAATTCGGTACAGATTCTTTACCGGCCTACAATGTTATTTACCCCTCCCTGAGTCCCGGTATGTGCGGAAACGGACCAGTAACAAGTCAGAGCTGAAACCACCACGTACGGATACCGCGCCGACCAATCAGGTAGCGGCCTTAGCGTAAATAAAAAGTAAATAATTATTGAATGTACCTACAATATCGTAATGATAATAAGATTTTTATAATAAAGGTGTAAGCACTGTAACTCGTTTTTTATTAATCGCTCATGTAATTTGTGATAATTCATGACATTAAAATTACGTCAGGCAACGCGCTTGTTGTAGTGACCTTGCCTCGGGAGCTAGCCGTACTGGGTTCGATTACCGTTCAGGACAAATATTTGTGAGATGAGCGCGAGTTTCTGAGTCATGGTATGTATGGATGTATACAAGTATTTATTTATTTCTGTATAAGTATGTTTTTATCGTTGTCTACTACAATAAAATACACAAGCCTTATAGCTTAGCTTGGAACTATTTCTAACTATTTTCGGAGATTGTCCGGTGATAGTTATTTATTAACGTTACTAGGTACGTTATGGTGTAAACAATTTCACTGAGACGTACAAAATAAATATTTCATTTGTTGACCGTCGTCATGGTCATCAAGATAGATCTGAATAGTGGTAAATCATAACTTATTCGAGAGTGACTTGCCACAGTTTTAACTTTTTTTATGAAAATTTTGAAAGTACAGACAGACTGGAAAACTCAATTTTTGGAAAACTTAAAAAAAACACACAAATGTGGAACATTCCATAGTTACTTGATTATCAATGCTTTTCAAGTAGAATTCCAAGATAAATATTAAACAAAGAAACATTTAGATAGCTTAACAGTTCTCGAATCAGAATACCAAATGATTCTTGTCTGTTATTTGATAGACGCTCGGTAAACTTGCAACAATGTTTTGAATAAATAAACAATTGGTGAGGTACCTACCGATTGTGCCGCCTGTTAGATGCCAACCGAATAGTTTAGACAGAGGTGAGTGTACTTAACTCACTTTTAATCTTCCAAGCAAGATTGGTAATAATGATCGATGATAAGCGCCATCAGAATCCTCATAAAAAGTGTCATATCTGGTGACAAATTTCCCAGAAATTCAAAGTATCGTAATTCATAATCATAACGTAAGAATAGCCGAGATGACTTTGACTCTTTGTCAAAAATGTAAATCATAAGTAACATGCTTACCTAAATGCATTTAATTAATTACGTATTACTAAAGTTATGTTTCAATGTCGTGTCTTACCTGAAGTTTTAGTGTTAGCAGGGAGCTTTGCAAATTTATTTTTACACATTCGTAGAAGCGCATGTGATGAGCGCACTCCCGAAACTGTTCGTAAAAAATAACTATTTAAGTTTATTCAAAACATACGAAGTCAAACATAACAAAAGCTATATTGGGTATAATTAGACTTTTTTTAATAATCTTTACACCACTTTACACAATCTATAAAAGGAAGTCGCTCCCCGCTGTCTGTCCCTCTGTATGTAAGGTTAGATCTTTTAAACAACGCAACGGATTTTAATTCGGTTTTCATGTATAGATAGAGTAATTTAAGAGAAAGGTTTATTTATGTGAATATTTTTTAATCCCTGTCGCAAATAGAGGGGTGTTATTGGATTATTTACTGGTAGTTGCAAAAAAAACACAAACACCTAAAGCAAAGCGAGGGTGGGTTGCTAGTCATATTATATAGAACTCGTTTGTAATTTGTATAATTCATAATTGATTGAAAAGGCTCATCAAGATCACTATCATGAATTTATGTTCCAGAGAACTTTACTTCTATTTTCAACAGAGAGTCGAAGGTGAAGTAATAATTTAGCACTTTGTATAATGTTTCTGTTCTCTTGTCGACAAGAGCCACTCCGGATCGCTTAACCAGCGCAATAACTAAGTAAGGCTACGTCCGCACTAACATGCGACTTGCTAAGCGCCTTGAGCCTAGCGTGTTACGTGCGGCCGGTTGCTATGATTCTAGTACGTTTGTTTTACTTCACCCCAAGTAAGCCACAATAACAACAACAATGCAACAATTGGAAATAAAGACCACAGTCATTATAACAAATGAAGAACACTTAAGTTATGTGTTACTATTATCAATCGAGCATGTTGCTTGTTGAAAGAATCCAAAGAAAGGAAGGAAAACATTTTATTTAATGCAAACAACTTATATCACTACTATTGTCCCCGTTCGCGATCGTAAATAACTTAAAACTTAAAAAATAAAAACCGGCTAGCAACTGGCGTGTGACACACCTCTTTTTATAGGATGAAGAAGGCGAACGAGCATACGGGCCACCTGACGGTATGTGGCACAGATTCTGAGATCTATAATGATTTGTAATCTCAAGGCTACCATTCTAGGGGCCGTATTCATACACTGATCTGGACTGAAATGCTTCCTATATGTTTGAAAAATAACGGTTTTCTTGACATTCACTTTGACATATCTTGTGACGAGCGTCTCAGCCACGACGTGTTTAGTAATACGGCTCTAAGACAGCAAACGCGCTGCTAACAATAAGGAATGCCTCTTTGCTAGTTATTTCACCGGGTTTCTTATCCACGCACTGCAACATAGGCATGCTGTTTAGTAGGTTAAAGAGTAAAACTCGTGCATTATCAACAAATAATGTTGACTAAGAAGTAGGTAGTTTAGTAGCTTAAGTGGTACACATTTTTGGCCACATACATTCATCTGCATAACTGAATACCAACCCTGGCGCTGACAATTAAATAAACCGTCAAGTGTAAGTGAGAACTGCTCACCGACGGTTCCGTTTTTATGAAACAAAACTAATTTTAGATCCATTTTCGTTATTTTGTTACCGATCCTTAACAAGAAGGCAGTATTTTCCATTTGCATGCCAACAATACGCGAGGGATATTTGTAAGGGATGTGCAAATAGCACATGGTAAATATGTTTTAGTACCTTAAAATAGGGGTATTTCATCATCTTGAAAATGACACGTGACAGCTGACAATTCGGTATACATTGAAAAATTAACACGCTGATACATGACGGGGTTTCACATATGCTGCGCCATTTACATTGAAGTGTCACCTGTCACCTGTCATTGTCGGGATTGTGAAATAGGGGTTGATGGTAAGTCAGGTATATAAGCACTGAAACATGTTTTAAAAGCAATTAGTATTCAATTATGATAAAGTAGCTAAACAAAATTACAGTTATTTACTATTTGACGATGCTGTGTTTTATCTTACGGTTTTACTTTAACTAAACCAAGTTATCTTATGACTATTGACTCTAACATGACAAAATGACAATATAAAAATCGCAAACTAAATTCCCATTAAATGTAACAAAATAATAACCGAACAAGACAACAAGCAACACCCCAATAGACTAAGGCAGTTTTTATTGCAATTGCTTTAATTAAGTAAAAGCAATTCGGCGTAGCATCTGAATTTCAAATAAGTCGTTTAATAAAACGCTTGTTTTCTGCCGGAGCGCACAAAAGGGAACCGTTGAGCGTTCTGACGATCGCCATAAATCTTTTCGGAATTGAAATGTAACAGCCAGACTAAAATTTAATTGTTTCCTCTATTAAGCGTAGGGCTGAGTTGAGGAATATGAGGATTAAATTTGGAGTTTAATTCACTAGACTGTATGTTTTTAGGAAACGTGGAATAATTATAGGTAATAAAACATGGAGGACATTGTAGGTAACATTCTTGGAAAGTCGATTTCAAAGAACGATATTATATTATGTTCCTTTTAAGCTTTTTTGGAGGGACGTCATCTTATAAGTTAGTATATTTCGAGTGACGTCATTTTCTTGGTGTGTGATCTTGAAAGTCCATTTCGAGGGTTGTTGTTTTCTTGAGTTACTGGGTGTTCCAACAAGGCTTATTTCGAGGAATGTCATTTTTTTGGTTATACATGTTGTAAGAAGTTTTATTTCGAACGATGTCATTATCTGGTTGAGTCATCTTCCAAGAAGGTCTATTTCAAGAGACTCCTTTTTCCGGGTTCGTTTAGATGAAGGTACCTATATAAGACTGTTTCCTATTTTTCTTGATTCTTCAATTGTTGTCAGGTTAACTGGAAGGGATAAGGTTGGCACTGTACACGTTATGTTAAGTTTATGTAGATACCATTTTTTTCGTTTCTAGTAACATAAAAAATAGTTAAAATATATACTCGTTTTTGTACAAAGATGTGGAATCCCGTCCCTATTTTATAACGTTCACTATTACGTGTTACGTGCGGGTAAGTGTGGTGTGGTTTTATAAATTGCATGTTAAAATGTCTGTTAAATTCAGAGGCAGGTTGAAGGGAAATAATGAGGTGTCGACGAGAAATACTTTTAGTATAAAATGCTTCTGTTTTGGAAAGAAGAGCCTCTTGGCATTTCAATATGCGAGTATTAAAAAACAGGCACTCAACGATCTAGTTCCAACAGAGATAACTAAAATATTGCACTTTGCGTAGGTATAACACGACAATTTATCGTTGCATTGCATGTTGGGGGCCGCATTTAATACGTGACCCAAATTTTAGTTTTGAGACAAACATTTCTAAGAGAAATTGGTTGTAACATACAGAAACACATTCCAAGATGGCGAAACTATAAGGGTTCCTAGTTTAACTACAGAACCCTTAGAGTTGCAGCAAGAACTTCAACAATCATTTTTGCTATATCAAAGAGTCCTCATCATCATTAGGTATATATTTAGGTATCTAGTTGCAATCACAGAGCCAGAGTGCTTGTTCGCTTCACTCATGCCATAAAACAATAAACTAGACGATCTTTCTTTGCTACCAATCGATACGGTTTTTGTAAAGATCAAATGTAGACCAACTGCAATCAGAACACTGAATTGAACTGAAAAAGTCTGAAATAAGAGTCAATGCCCGACATTCCTAAATTGTTAAAAACTACTCGATTATGATTATGGTGGTGAAAAACTACGTTTAAGTACAAATTATCTTTGAACATTTTTTTTTATTTAAGGCGAACACAAAAAAAACACACATTCAAAACTTTTAAGTCTCTTGTTTAAAAAGTTTTTTTTTGATAATTTATAGTTAAAATGTATACAACAACAGTTCAGCAAGACTCATCATGCTAATTATATATCAAGGGGTTTCTAAACATGGTCGCCAACCAAGGATAACACTTCCACAATCCTCAAATCCTTCTTGAGGCAGGGTCCCGTAACAAAACACCGCAAAAGCCTTCTAGTAACTGACCGTTATAAGAATGAGGAATGAAAACCGTCATCTGGAAGGCGTAATGTTACAAGATTTCCATTTTACGTACCCTATTGGGGTTACGACACAAAATCCTGTTTCGAATGGTTCACGTCAATCATATCTTGACAAAAAAAAAACTGGAACGATTCAATTTTGTAATTATAATTATGTCAATATTTATTTATTTCTCAATACAACAACAAAACACAAAAAATTACAATTCCCTACTTATATCTTCTTTAGGCTTAGCTTGAAGAGATCCCATTTTAAAATACAACTAGACCACACCCGTAACTTCGAATTGATAGACTTTGTTTTCCGCTTCTTCCTTATTTCTTTCTGTTGGGGGTCAATTTATAACATTCCCTTAGTTTCAAGCCTTTGATTGGTATTTGATATTTTTTGATTGGTGACCTTGGGGGTTCGACCTCAGTATCTTACGATCAAGAGTCGACCCCCTGACCTACGAGGCTACCAACGCTTTTGAGCTACTTTAAATGTGCTGAGGGGGGTTTAGTAGGCTTACCCCCCATAGCCCGGTCGCACTCCCTATTAATTAAACCAAGTATCTTAAGAAAATTTCCCGTGGAATAAAAAGGTACTCAAGGATTATCTCTTCAATTTTCATGTCTCTAGGTATAGCGGAACAACGAAAGAAAAGAAAAAGAAGAAGAAGAAGAAGAGTTGTCTATTTTATATTAATGATCGTTTGAAGAACTAAAATCTGTTGTTGTATAACAATTGTTCAGAAACTAGATCCAGCAGCAATTTTAGGCAGTTACGCGAACCTCTGAGATGCGTAAAACTCCGAGAAAATCTTAAATATAAGACGCAAAAGTCACGAAGCGAACGAAGAAAACTATTTCGTATTTCGTGAGTTATAATAATATTATATATATAACACCATTTCTCAAGGAGTTTTAGAAAACATAATATAGGATCGTGGAATGTGAATATGTCGTTTCAAATAAACAAATATTTCGTGTCAAACTTTAAGATGTGATTGAAATGAAAAATATTATTATCTTCATAATTAAACGTAACATTCATCTTAACGATTCTATCAAAAAGCAACCTGAAACGCAACTGCACGTTTTGATTTTTTCGTCTTTATTATGTTAATGAACATGTCATATATTTTTAGAGTTCCGTACTCAGTGGGTGTCATATTATTAAGTTTTGTAGTGCTCTCCGTGCGTCCATCTATCTATCTTTCCTTTGACGAGCTGTATTTTTCTGAACGGTACAAAACAAAAGGTTGATTTTTTACAAAATAAGTACATGTATGTGATAGCAGCACATTTACAACTTACTTAGGTACTTTTTAATCATACTCGTGACAAACAAATTACTATAACTTGTTTGTCGAAATTAGGCCATTAGCTCAGCCTCTGCTGGGAAATAAAGAAACATACACATACATACTAGGTCAAAAAAACCCTTTTCCCTCCGGCATCGCGGCATTGAGGTAAAAATATTGTAATAGTAAACCTGGGTTAAAATCCGAGAATTTCAAGCTACGAGTTTGTACATTTACATTTAAACCAATCAAATTACATCCTTTACATAGCCCGAGGCGAGCCTTACTAAGAAAGACGAGCGCTGAATCCAGATGGTTCATAAAAACAATTATTCATTCAGAAGAAAATCCAGACTTGTGAATATCACTTCGGTCTAAATGCATATCTCCCATCTCATGGAAACTAGTTTCCATCTTGAATTATGCATAAGTCTACTTTACTTGATTCAAAAGAATTCTGCTTTTCTTCAAATGCTTTTTGTTATCTAGAAAACTAGAAGTAGACCGCGAAGTCGATGCACGTTGATATGTTTAGAAATTTCAGTCGTAAATTAAGTTTTGTTGTGCTGCAATAGGAGTCAAACGTATTAAACCTAACTAATGGATTTCGTTTTAAGTGGAGATTTGTTTTAATAACTTGCGTCGGAGAAAGAAAATAGACTCAACTGATTTAAATAAAATTTAGTAAGGATATAGCTTAAACTGCGAAAAAGAACAGGCGTACTTTTTATCCCGGTAAATTGGATTTCGATGTAGACGGAGTCGTGGGCAACCGCTAGTAAATATGTAAACGGAAAAACGTGAGGTACAATAATTGTAAAACTGGTGTTCTAGGATCAAAAGGACATCGTCAAAAATTGCTAAAGCAACTTTATATGGCTGTTACTCTCGAATTCGTTGACATTAGATCAAATTTCGAGGCACAAAAAAAACTCCAACTCTTCTAGTTTAAGGCCAGTTCTTTGCCTAATACTGGAACTCTTTAAGTAAACTCGGCACGCTTCGATTGGTTAAAATTGCTTCGTTGCAAAGTATGTCGACCGTTAACCATTTTTAAGCCCACAGTTCATTTTGGCGAGGGTCCAATGCACTGGTTAGGAGCAGTTAATTTATGAAGTGGAATAGTATGAAATTATCATCATTTGGCTACACAATCCCGTAAGAGTGTGATACACTTCAATATTAAACGTTGTAAGTGGCATTAACTTTAATTAATATCAAATAAAGTCGCATCAAAACCGTAACTGGTTACAAAAAAAAAATAGAGGATAATTCTAAAGTTAGTAAACATATGAAGTATAATTAATTATATTATTCTCTTAGTGTTAAAGTTAAAGTTTATCTGTCAGAATTGTAGTACATGTTTGCTAGCAATATTACAGATCAATGATAGAGAACAGCATAATTCACCATTAAGGAGGGATGCATTTATTTATTTATTTAAGAATTACGTTGTCTTCATTACACACAAATAGATCATTATTATTTTTACAAATTAACCAGTTTTATATTTTCAGTACTTTACCTAGTTTTTTAACATTTAAGCAACATAACTCACAAAAGCGTAGCGTGGCTAACAAATTAAAAATGCAAATTGCTCCGATAAAGTTTCCCTTCGATAGTATAAAATAAACTAATTAATCATAGTACCGACGTACTAACTTTTTTGCCGCAGAACGCATTTGGTTAAAGCTCCGCCGAATCAATAAGGAAATGACAAGAAAAACCGCAATTCATGACAGGTTAATTACGCGATAACGACACCGCTAGCTATTACTTTTTAGATTAATGAAGTTTAATAAAATATAATAACCTGAGGTAAGACGGTTTGGAATACGGCCTGAGTGAACGTTTGGTACCAATTATAAATTTCTTACTTTACCTTGAGGTAATTATGTCCGGTTTTCGGCCAAAGCGGAACAAGTCAAGCTTTTCTACGAAGTGCACGATAGAACAAACCAGTGAGAGAATAACAATACAATATTGCCACGACTTTATAACGTAGTAATCATTTTAAACAGACGTTATAATATAACCTATCACTTTTCCCTTCTCTTAAATAGATAAGTCTAGGTAATTTTGACAAAATGTAAACGATTACAAATAATATTATTGTGTTATGAGAATTCCGATTATTTTCGGGTGTCAAAGGTGTTGAAAATTCTTAGTCGGCAACTCAAGACTACAGATTTGATGCCGCGGATACTCCAAGGTAGTATCAGTTAGTTGTTCTATGCTTCATACGTATAGCGTGTGCGTGCGCATGTATTGTGACGTCCAGGCCTCTGAATCACTAAATCCTGATAAATCGAAGATAGACTTAATGTATCAAAGTCGCACAACCAAATATTACTACGAGTTAATCTAAAAATGTCAAATCGTCGGTGAAACTGCAAAACCGCGTAACTAACAAATTTATGATAGAGCAAAATAAACCTTACAGTCTTATGAAAAAGGTGCATTTTTCTCCTTATTTAAAATGTTACTTACGCGGTTTTGCAGTTTCACTGACGAAATATGGTTTTTTTTTAGAGGTGGGATTCATCTTACACTTTAAGTAAGGGTGACAGGTCTAGGAGGTTCACATGTGATTTGCAAATGCCCCTTTTGCAAAAGCTCCGTTTTGTCCGGCAGCATGAGCATGTCATGCACACTCAAAGGTCTTTGCTTACGGTGGCGTCGTTGATCGGGTCGCCACCTTCCCAAACACATGGTAGAGGGAGGCGATGGCTGAGATACGCGTCATACTCGTGAACGGGTGCTGTCTGTGGGGTCCGGTCTGTTCACGCTTTCAAGGACCGGTTTTCCAGTTAGTCATTTTAATTATCGTTTCTAACGCAGAGACCTCGTTGTGTTGTTCTTAAATAAAAAATTGTGACGAGCACTATTTTAAATTTAATGTAATTGAGCTTATATTTGTTATGATTTTATTTGTTAGTTTTCAAAATTATTTTTCTTTAATTTATTTCCTTGTAATGTTAGTTTTAAGTATTAGTCTTCTTTATGATTGGGAAAAATTACCTTCTGCTGGTGTTTTTTGCGCCGCTTCTTCGCCGCAATGATGAAGCGCTAGTAGATTCACTCCATATTACCGACATGTAAAAGAGCGCTCAAGTGGCCAAAATACTGAATAAATATTTTGAATTTTGAATTTGCTCAAGGGATGTATTTATAAGACCACCGTGAGACAGGCTTTCATCTATGATTGGCATGTGGCGTATCTGCGGACGTTACGATGAATATGTGTTGTCACTAGAATGGACAAGATTAGGAATCAAAATGTTAGAGGAAGTTTGAAATTAGCACCAAATATTAGAATTAAGGCGTAATGAACATGAATAAGGGCGTGGTATGAACATGTAATGAAGAGGACGAAGGAAACATAAAGAGAAGAGTGATCATAACGAAAAATTTGCTCCTTTCCAAGACAGTAATAAATAAGTAATACAAAGACTTGTTATTATGTAAATTTATTAAAGCAAATAAATGGTTACCCGTGTGGTTGCCGGGTTAGAATAGTACCACTCCATATCTTCCCGTGGATGTCGTAAGAGACGGCTGAGGGAATAAAGGCTTATAGTACTGTTAGGCGATGGACTTGCAACCTATCACTAATACACTGGTAAACATCTTAGCCTAAAAGTGCAAAATGTGGTTACAGAATGATTAACACATTTTTAGAGTTGTTGGTAATTCTGTAGCTCTGCCTACCCCATTCTGGGAATAAAGGCGTGAGTTTATGTATGTATGTATCTATAAATGGTATTTCTAATGATGATTTAGAGGTGGGCAGTGTTGCTCAACTCAACTTATATTAGCCGGTTCGTTACTTTCCTGAGTATATCCAAATATTACATTAGGTGTTTTGCACCTATACCCATTATTATGATCACACTCTTTTGTGAATCTGCTTGCTTTTTAATTATCTTACAATTCGTTTTGTGTAAACAGACTGCCAAAGTAACTAATGACACTAGCAATTCTTTATGTCTAGTAATACTTTCAGAATTATCAAAAATATTGCAGATCTTAATAACCTTGGTAGTTACCGTTTAGAGAGAAAATGGGAGTAAGTATAAAAATAATAAAAGGAAAGTGTCAAGAAGGGGAGACAAGTGGCACTAGTCGACTGCAATAACGAAAGGGCCGTTGACTGTGCTCTGTATTTAATTTAAAAGGATAACTGTTTTTCTTTCAATTATATCGCCTGGACTTTAGTATTATGTTGTTATTATAATAAATTAATAAAGAAATTAAATATGGTTAGGTACTTAAAAAAAATACTAGTTGTGAACAACCTTAGACTATTTTCTTGCGTTGCTGTAAACACGTAATAACTCCAAGAAAAACAACTCATTTTTCGACTCATTTAAACACTTTATTTTTACTTAGTTATATTAGATGAAAAAAGTTGAATTAATGCAAAAATCGGATGTTTAGACGAATACATCTCTAATAACATGTCCTAAATAGCTATTTTACAACAAAATAAAAACCCTTGATCCGTAATCTTTGCTAAGAAAACATAGACCCCGTCCTGCGCAATCGGTCCCATATAAAACAAACTTCAAGCTAGACGTTTAACTTCAAACAGTCGCGGTTCTCGGAACCCGTCCTAAAACAACTCAAACTAAGCTTCGGTTTGTCGGAGAATTTAAAATTCACACTATTCCGAGAAGCAAGTATTAGGAAACCTAAACAATTTGCTCGTCACGCGCGTTTCTGGAAAGCTAATAAAACGTTGAACCTTTCCAGAAGTTAGGTCGTTTCACACTGTCAAGGAAACGGACGCGCGCCGCAGATGATGACTATTAAACAGTATGACGCTTAAATATGCATAACCAACAATAAAATTGGCACCTTATAATTCTGAAACTATTTGACGAATTTTAATTGTTCAAGAAGAAAATAACATATTTAACACATAGCAACTTAAAATTAAGTAATTTAAAGAAATATATTTTCAAGAAAACACACAGGTAGTTTATTTCCAAGGACGCGGACTTGCTTGTGAAATAATAATAAGTTTTAGTGTTGAAACGGCGCAAAGATAATTGCGGCTTGTATTTAACTAACGTCGTAGTTCGCGGTACTTGAATTATTTGGCTTTATTTAGTTAACGACTTTGAAGTTATTGTAATTGTTTCACTTCCATAGGCCAGCTTTTTTTTTAGTTAAGTATCAAAATAATACTAAATCACAAACCTATGAATTCATGTAAATAAATGTATTCTTAGATAAAATGTTTATTTGACATAAATAATTAAAGGAATTCAAAGTGACGAAATTCAGAAAAAATGTGTCAGGGTCCTTTGTAATGCATGGTGGGACGACAGCTGCGTTCCTCTTTTTAAACGCTTAAATATTCTCCCATTGCCCTGCTTATATGTAAGAGAAATCTGTCTTTTTGTCATATCTCACCCATCATATTTTAAGAAGCGAAGCGAAGCCTTGCATAGACAGACTAGGGAAAAGATTATGAACCTTTTATATAAACCTCCAGCTCGCAAGTGCATTTATAAAAGAAATGTTTTTAATATGTGCATTGCGATATTTAACAAACTACCTATTAACCTGAAGTCATTAGAAGGTAACGACTTTAAGCGGTCGCTCACAAAATGGCTTCTGGACAACTGTTTTTATAGTGTTAAGATGTACCTCGAGCATGATAGGAATTAAGTTGACATTTTATTTTAATTTTACTATCACATTTTATAATTATTATTTTTTTCAAGTATAATTTTTGACATTATAAATTCATGTTATTATGAATATTTTGCACGCCTGCATGCAGGCTGGATACACTGTACCCTAATATATGTAACACCTTTATAACTGTATTCCAGCAAATAAACGCATTTTGATTTTGATTTTGATTTTGATTTTGATCTGTAGTAAGACCCGATGCCCGACGGGCGGAGAACAATCCGTATAATGGCAAGTAGTTAGAGAGCTGATATGAAATGAATTTTTTAATAATGATAGGTAAGTAAGTCCATGAGGTCGAAATTATTAAAAGCGATAAATTCATTTCAAATTCATTCGATTCGCAATCATATTCGAAACTTTGAGAGATCAATATTTCTGTATAATTTACACTTGTACTCGTATTAAAAAGATTTAGTTGACCAGAAAGAAAATTACCACATTTGGCAAAAAAACATTTTGAAGACTTAAATGATTCAAGCACGACCGCTAACTTTCTTGCCAAACGGCACGCCCTTTGAAGAATACTCTCGGGCACTCAAATGCCAGCCTAAACTTTTTTAAGTGTTATTGCATCTTTTTATCGCTATGTTTATACGTTGGAAAGCAAAATCAATAGTTTCAGGGCATTTAGTGAAGATTTGGAGACTAAACCCCTAATTCTTAAACGCATTTTAGTTACAGTAGTCTGTGTCACTTTCTGTCAAATCCAAATTTTACAATGACATACAATATTTTAAGCACACTTTAGCAATTGCGGGTTTATGAATAAGAGGGCAAGTTTTTTTGTGGCTGCGAAAAGGCGAACGGGCACACAAGCCACCTCATGGTACGTGATTAATTTCATGTCGGATAACCGAAAATCAATTCAAGTTCACAGGGATCAGCTAGATACGAGTGGCAAGCTGGATCCGTCATTGCGGCAATCTTTGGGAAAGGCAGTGGCTAATTTGGCAGTGGACGTGTTTGGCTGTTTAACTTGTATACTTGTCAAACTTACGTAGAAGTACAGGAGTGAAATAATAAATTTTTTGACTTTGACTATTATGGGTGCGGATAGAAAAACACTAATTTCCATCGGCACTCTGCTAACATTGGAACATCAAGTTATTATATTCATTTATATTTCTTACCACAACTGTTCTCGTCCAGGATGAAAGGCAGAAGAGAATCGTTATGGCCTTTACTGAAACCTAACGCCTATTTGCTACCGAAAACTGATTCTTATTAGGAACGCGCCACGTCTGGCTACCGGGAGCGGTTTTGTAGTTACAGAGCCCACGGGCTGAGCTTAGAATAATTTGACGTTTTTAAAATAAAGCATTGCTTAAAATGTAAGTACTTTTATGTATTATTTTATCTTTTTTGCATAACGTTATACATTTAACAGGTTTATAAAAAGTGCCACGCTCAATGCTAACTTTTCAGCTTGCAGAAAGGATATCCAGTATGTTTTACTGATTAGTATAAAACATATTGTTTCGCCTGCGTTACGAACTTCGGCCTTTAATTTTAAAATATTAGTTTTCATTGTTGAAAAATGAGTTAATATTTTTATATTTCAAAATTCCTTTCTGTAAAATCCAAGCCCTCTACCCTATTAACAATATTACATACATACATACATAAACTCACGCCTTTATTCCCAGAGTGGGGTAGGCAGAGCTTCAGAATTACCAACAACTCTAAAAACTTGTTAATAATTCTGTAACCACATTTTGCACTTTTAGGCTAAGATGTTTACCAGTGTATTAGTGACAGGTTGCGAGCCCATCGCCTAACAGTACTATACGCCTTTATTCCCTTAGCCGTCTCTTACGACATCCACAGGAAGATATGGAGTGGCACTATTCTAACCCGGCAACCACACAACATTAACAATATTATAAATGAGAAAGTTAGTGTATTAGCTTGTTACTCCTTCATGCTGCAAAGGTTGGACGGATTTAGATAAAATTTAAAAAAGAGATAGCGTAAACCCTGGATTAACACATAGATAAGTTTCATCCCCGAAAATGTATAAGTTCCCGAGGAAATAACCATAATGGAAATCTAAGCGTAAATTTTTTATACTTTTGTACCTTTGTGTAGTGAATTGTGCAGTTCGTTTATATATATTGTTTTCATTTTCATTTCCAAAGTCGCGGGTAGAAGCAAGTTGTGAATAAAGAAGACACTCGTAGGGTTGCTTTAATCGACCAAAATAATCCTTTACCTACCATTTTTTGGTTCCATTTGTAGGTAGGACGACACGGTTCAAAAATGGTAAAACAGTTTCTTGGTCTACTTTAGTTTTGTAGTTCTGAGGACTATGAATCATAGAATTATCATTTGAATATTAAAATAGCGTTTGCCCGCGACTTTTGTAGATTTAAACTTAATTGCTACACTTTCACGGGTATGGGTGAAATGACACATGATCTTGGATCATGAGGGAGATTTTTTGTCTATAACGCAAGATGATGGTGATAGTTCCATCCTCTTGCGTTATAGACAAAAAATCTCCCTCATGATCCAAGATCATGTGTCATTTCACCCATACCCGTGAAACTGTTGATTGGTGATTGTAAGACCCAAACATTTGACACGTCTTTACAAACTTACGAAAATATTTGGAAATCCATAAGGGCCTAGTTTATATAGGCAGCCGCTAACACTGCTGCGGTTGCGGGACGACCGATCGGTCAAGCGGTCCCCGCGGTCTCGCCGTCGGTAACGGCGGGCGTTATCGGGTTAACACTTCGGCAACCCGGTTAAAGGGTTACACGATCCTTTAGGGTGCCACTGGAGGCTTTAAGTTTTAAGAGTTATCTAGCAATGGTTGTGACTCCATGGTCGTTGCTTAGTTTTAATGGTGTCTTAGTTAGAGATAACAACCCCAGTTTTGGCATCTTACCGTGTATCGGCACCATGAACTTTCTTATAAGTCAATACGGGTAATATACAATAGAATAAAGTAAAATAAAATAATTAATTATAATTCCGTAGTAACATGTCAAAAAATGATTCATTAATTACATAAAAATAAACATTATATATCAATTAATTATTACACACAGTGCCTATGTGATCGGCAGTTTGAGAAATTCGTTTGTACTTACAGTATTGTTCAAGTAACCATTTTCGAAGACCGCTTTTAAAAATGGGCGAAAAAGCTGCATTCCTGATCTTTTCTGGCAGCCTATTAAAAAACGAAGGACCCGTAATACGAATAATTACGATTTTGATAATTTGTGCTTAGGTGTGTTGCTGCGGAGGACATAATTCGCATAATAACCTTGGCATTCGTATCGGTCCATATTAGTGTGTGCAAACACCTTGTAGGTATACATATCAATTTGCTAGGCAGTGTCTGGGTGCTTAACTCTCTGAAATAGTCCCGACAAGAAGTTTCACTCTGGGGTTTTGAATAGGTACTAATAATTGGGTGTTTTAGCGTACTTGTTTACTCTATGTCTGTGTGAGTGAAATCATATTATACATTAGTGTATATCTAATTAAGTACCGCTTTTATATTACGTGTAATGATACTAATGATCAAGAAGCTGGACCGATGATTCTGCTGTCAAACTGTGCAAACAGTTTTGTGGAACAATGCATAACCATGTAAACTTTGTGTTTGTTATAATAAATAAATAAATAATAAATAAGAACGAGTAAGTATAACGTAATCCTAATAAGATTATAAGTATAAAATCACACAAAAACCGCTTAACCAACTTAAAATATAATAAAATTGGTTTTGCAAAAGTTTGGTAGGTACCTACCGGAAAATTCAATAGTTTCACGCAGAAAAATGTAAATATTTTTAGTGTTGCGTACTGCTCCATGCAAACATAGCTTTGACCCCGGGGTTTGTCGTCGTGTGCTTACCAACGATGACGCAGACAGCGATACGTTTATGAATCTATTTATTATTCATGACCTAGCTGCTAGTACTCCACAGCCTAGGGCGCCAGTGCTGGTTAGTTGGCTCGATATTATGAGCATTGCATTGTATTAAAGGATAGAACTTGAAAGAGCCTAGTCAAGATGAATATTTGATTTAAAAATAAAATTGATAATCGTCATACAATATTATTTTGTTCAAGTTGGTAGTTCTAGCTACATTAAATCGTGGACGGATCTCTATAATCAGCTTTTTTTAAACTTACCATCTGGTTATTTTTATGCGTTAAATACTTTTAACTCAACTGTGATAATAGGAATTCACGTAAACGGAAAAATCATGTTAGGTACGGTCACGAGCGTTAATTTGGGACCCATTTAAAAAAAATATGCTTGAAGTCGTCCATGTCATTAGAGATGTCAAGTCATTTGTAACTGATAGGAAACTCAACCGTAATGTTGTAGAATGTCAGATTGACTTTGTACCTAAATTGGGTACCAAATTTACTCTCGTACCTAACCGTACGTGCTAACAACGTTAGTTTGAATAACATTGCTAAGTACTACATTACCATAAATTTTCCGAAATAATGCAATCTTTAGGCTCATACTTAAGCACCCGATTATTCGACCTCTGGTGATCATCCCAACTAAAACGATGGACGATTTATATGAGTCCAACAGGAGATCGATATTTGCTATTGGCTTGGACATCTTGCTATGAATGCGAGATTAGCAATTAGAATGCAACATCACTTTCACGAAAAGAACCAAGCAAAAACATAACTGAAATGAGATTGTACTATCATGGACTACTTAATGTCTTTTCTACTATGTTTACCCATATTTATTTATGTAAGTATAATATATATCCTCAATATAATAATACCAATATTAATATTTTACACTCGACATTTTTTTATGCAACGAAATGATAGAAAAATGAACATCAAATTTTTGGCACGTTTTCTTTTTTTTTTATCCATGATGCGGTATAATTATTACCTCGTTTTCAGATTTCAAGTCTGACGTTCGCGCAAATTGTGTTTTCCATCAAATCTGAAAGCCTACTTAACGAGGCCATCCCCGGGGTCGTGTACCGGCACGATTGCACAATTTATTTGATTTTAAAATAAACTCGTATTTTATTTGAATGGGTACAAATTAAGAGCATACACAGGGGACACGAAAGATTACAATAGTGTTCGTAATAACAAATGTATTGTAAGTAATTACAAAGTATAAATACGTAAACTTAAATTAGTATAAATACACAAATGTAAGTTACTTATGAAAAAAGAGGATTTAACCCAATAATGCATAGCGTAACAAATAATAAACGCTGTCTGATTAACATTTACAGAATTATCATAAGTTTGAAATTTAACTCAAACATCTTTGAAAATGAATTTAAAAAAACACATTTAGTTTTTTATATCATTATAATTTATGTTCCAATTATGAACACAACCCATTTAAAAATACAATAGAACATTTAAGAAGCCATAATTATATATATATATTATTACTTTCTTAGAGCTTCGGTGGCCTAGGCTTAGGTCGACTCGTGATCTTAAGGTACTGAGTTCAAACACCCACGATCACCATTTTTCTAACTTTTTTTTAACTAAAGTACATTACCTGATGCTCTTACGGTGAAAGAACAACATTGTGAGGAAACTTGCACATTTGAACAGCTGAGTGTGTATGAGGGTAATTGCCATAAAAAAATCAAAAGGGGTCGAAGCTCACCGAATGAGCCCATCTGTAAGATAAGATAAAAAAAAATACGATCGCGTGTCTTAAATTTTGCAACCAAACCACATTTACCTACGAAAACAATGAATATTGGGAGGATTTTGAAGCTAAACATTTCCTTACAGACAATAGCTAGACAATCAGGCAATAAGTAATAATAACAGCTCATTGATTTTTAAAGTCATAATTCTCAAGAAAACAACCCGACTTTTATCAATTCCACCGAACAATGAAAACAAGCAAGACTCAAATTGTCCCAAATGAGCAAAGTCGTTTGATAAAGCTCACGGAAACCATCCCAAAAATGTAAAGGACTTTCAAAGCTTAGAAGAAGTTTGGCCTCATTGAGCCGCGAAATCGAACCATCTACTTACTGGCTTTAGTACTAAGTATTTACGGCTGATTTGTTAGCTTTTTTATTTTATTTTTTATGGCATGGAGTTGAAAACTGAGCACACAGGCCACTCTTGCATTCTTAAGACTACAAACTTAAGACTGCCATCCTAAGACCGCAATTGCGTTCCCAACCCTGAGAACTAAGATGGAAAGCCTCTATGCTAGTAATTTCGCCGGTTCCGTTTCCACCACACTGGAACACAACAAAGCAAACACTACTGCTGGCGGTAGGTTTAAGGATAATAACGATGGTGGTAGTGATCTGGAGGGACCTTGCACAAGGGCTTATACATTTTAAAATATTTACTTAACATACATAGTATGAAATTATGAATTTTGTATGTGAATTGTTATGGGTTCAAAGCAACATAAAATATTTCAACCTGTTAGGTATTTTAGATATTTAAATTGTTCTTCAAATGAAACGTAAATTATTGAACAAAACAGGCATTGAGGAGGGCGTTGTATTCTTGATTAGAATATTATGAGAACTTCAAAGTAAACTCCGAACAAAAGGAAAAGGCTATTGAAAGGTTTCTAATTTATTCGGTTGAAAGTGTTAAAAAAGTACTTAATGTTGAAAAATTACAAGTAGCTACGTAATTTATACTTGATGGTAAACGTTATATTAGGTAATGTTAAATAAATTAAAATGGTAAATAAATCATCACATCTAAATTGTAATCTACACTTTTTGTAAAAACGATAAAAGTGTTTGTCTATATATCATAAAGAGGAATGATTTGATTGTTGGTTTGTTTGTTTGTTTGTTTGCATTGAAAAGGCTCCAAAACTACTGAACCGATTTGAAAATTTCTGTCACCATTAGAATTCTAAATTATCGCTGATGATCACGGGCAATGTTTTATTTTTCTGCGTGGACGGACTGGCGGGCAACAGCTAGTAAAATATAACGTGACTTCTATTTAGTAGTTAATAAAGTCACAGTAGTTTTTTTGAAGTACTTTCAGTCTATAACTATACTTTTTAACGAATGTCTTGTAATTTTTCAACGCTGATGTTTTAAGATTTAAAACGAATAAAGTTTTATCTTTAGGAGGTGTAGTGCTTTAACTAACATATAAATAACTTATTTACTTGGTAGAAACCCTACTCATGGGCCTTTTATTCCACTGGGTAAAAAAATATTGCCTTTGACATGTAATGGTATTATTCATGTTTTAAATTCGGCCACCATTACTGTCAAGGAAGAGCTATCAAAACGTCGACATGATAACACGTCAACAGCAATAAGGTCTTACCACGTACCTACTCTCGACCCTGCGTGTGCAAAACCTATCAATTGTGAATAATTACACAACAATTATTTTAATTAATGCTATTCTTAATTAAAACTATCTCAGTCAACGAGACTTTTCCTTTCTTGCTAGAAAGAAAAAAGTAAGTCTATAAAAAGACTGACAGAACTGCCCTACTTCGCTTCAACTCCTAATCAAAATGAAAAATTTAATACTGTCGTCGGATTAAGAATAAATGAAATCACAAGTAAAATATTGCCGACTTTTCTACGAAAGTAAAAAGGGAAGAAGAAAAAGACGAGTTATGCCTGAAAGATGATAATTAATGTCCTGAAATTAAACTTTTTGCACTGTCGTGTTAAAACAAGACGCGACAGACTCACACATCTTAGTTTCATGCAACCATCCAATAAAAAACCGCTGGTAAAGCCGTGTTACCTATGTAGTAGTGGTAACTTTACTTGCAAGTCATGTTAAGTCACAAAATACCACAGATGTGTTATATATTTTTCATCACACTTGCTCGTAAATAGTGTCCTAACATGCTAGAAAAATCGACCGTAAATCCAAAATAATACCCGCGGGCCTTTTTTTTACCATTACGTTACTTAAGTGCGTAATAGCTTTTTTTTTAAATATTATACGTGGACTCAAACTATCACAATACGTCAGGACCCCAATTCTTGTGCCATTCAATATGAAGTTTCATTCGAGATGAAATGTCAGTTGAATACTATTTCCTAACAATCTCGCATAATAAACTATTGATCTCATATGTCACTAGAATCGGACTCCGAACACGTTTGACATTATCTGTGGTAAGTCACAGACAATGATGTAAGTCTGCCGCTAATAAGTTAAAAATATGATCTTTTGTCTGATTTTATTTCATTTCCTCGCAATTGTGATGAAAAACATTGTATGTTACACGGGTGGTAAAGGAAATACAAAGCTCGAGTCATTAAAGCCCTCAGCCTACGGCTTCGGGCTTCTAACAGACTCTCGTTTGTAATTCTTTCTTTACCACCCTTAATACACAATGTACTATTACGTTACAATAGTTTATCTAAGTCATATGTTAAATATATATGTATTTGGGCATACTCTTATCTCTGCTATCCTAGATTAGAGTAATTTGGGAACTTATAGAAGCCCGGCTATTTAACGGTGATGTTTGAAGGGTACGTTTGGCAAACGCATTAATTTACAATTTGCACAAACATATTTATACTTAAACCATTACACACTACACGGGGTACACATGCTTATTAAACGGACCACAGGAGCAGGATACACAAAACAGAGGGGGTTATATGGGTGCGTTTTTCGCGGGATGAAATAAATGTGGATCAAACATCCGTCACTTTTTGCCACGTATATAAAGTACGAGAGTGACGGATGCTTTATCCAGATTTTGTCACGCGATATACACAGCTATACTAGGCCCACAGGTAAGGTTAGGGTTGTAATTTAAAAAATGCTGCGATACATTAGTACCCTTATGCGCAATGAAAGTTTGTAAAATTATACCGTTTGACAAAATAATGATGATTTCGTGAAATATCAAAGAACCACTTATTCGCTATCGTTAAACAAGTCTTTCTCAATCAATATTTTTTTAGTTTCAAATATAAAAAAACAGACAAAATTTATTTTGTTAGACTGAGATGTTATATCCAGCGGGAGTACTTTCCTTGGGTTATTTACAGGATAAATAAAATAAAATAAAATCAAGATAGTCTCAAAAACCAAAGTGCATTAATGTATAACTAACCTTATGTTATATTAGGACACATCCTGTTTTTTTCTAATACGTCAAGGTAGTAAGTTATTTTAAATAGTAGTTTGTGCAACTAGGTGTTAGTCGGCTATTCTGCAGCATCAAAGACCTTTACGTTACCATGGCTACTTCTTCACGAGCCTGCTGAAGACACTTCAATAGAGCCATTATATCCACATTAGCTTGATAGTTACGCTCCACTTTCAAGCAGCCTGATCGCCATATTGAAAATTATAGCTCAGCCGCATGATATTAAGGTGCTTTAAAAGCGTTTAAAAGGCCAAAGCTGTCGCTGTTATCGTTTTAAGGAGACCATTATACAGCCGTCCACGCCTTGTCAAAATGTGCCACGAATTTCCATAAATTCACAACACCGAGAATTATCCGGACTTATCCCATGATCTTGAATTCTGCGATTAGCGCTTCATCGGTATATTATAATGGTCATTCAAAATCTATTTAAAACTCATTAAGGGAGGAAAGCTTAAAATATCATTAAACGGTTACAAAATAATTTCGTGAATCGCTACAGCTGTTACGTCTTGTTCTTTAGGGTACAAAAAATAATATAAGCGTTTCAAAGGAATTGTTTCGACGCACTGGCCTAGTTGGTAGCGACCCTGCCTAGTGGTCCTGGATTCAAATCCTGGTAAGGGCAGATATTAATGTGATGAGCGCGAATATTTGTTCCTGATTCACGGATGTCGTCTATGTATTTAAGTTTATGTTTCTCTATATAAGTATTTATATCGTTGTCTAGTAACCATAGTAAAAGCCTAGAGCTTAGTTTGGGGCTAGGTCAACTGGTGTGACATTATTCCTCTGGTATTTATTTATTTCTTATTTACTTATGTATGTACTTTGGATTCGTATCTTTTTTAATTCCATTCCAATTACATATTTTAGGTAAACGTAATCATTTAACAAAAGGGATTATTTTTTGTTGAAAAATTAATGCAATCTTTTTGATATTATTTTAATATTAAAAATAATATATATTTGAATGCTGTAATTATGGCAAAACATGTATGCAACAAACTTCTGTACCATAAGAACTTATTTAGACTCATGTTTTTCAAATAAACTATCTATTATATTTACAATAACCCCTTCGCAAAAAACAGCTTCGATCCTCCATCTGTTTTCTTTTAGTTTTACCATAAAAAAAAGATTTTGACTTATAACTACTTATATCGTGAAATTTCAAACAAGTACAAATCTTTAATGTTTAATATTGTATTAACATCTACACCTTAGCCTATACATATACGTCTTAGCCTGTTTGTGCAAAATGTGGTTACTGAATTAACAACTGGCTGTTAAAGTTGTTGGTAATTCTGTAGCTCTGCCTACCCCACTCTGGGATGAAGGCGTGACGGTATGTATGTATGTATGTATTAAATATAACCTACTAAATATTCATTTACGTTTTTACCTCAATTTTAATGTCTATTAGAAATAATAAATATGTTGCTAATTTCTGTAATAGAAAAGTTGGACGCCAAAGGAATTGTTTGCCAGTTTCACGGAAACTTTTCCTAGATGTGGTAAATTGTTGAAACAAAGGATTTCCACCGCTAGTTTGGTATCAAATTAAGTTATAATTTTTATTCTACTTTATAAAGCATCAGATGTTTTCTTTTCGTAAATGAAAATGGATTAATTAGCCCTGTAGGATTGTGTATTTTTTTTGTGTTACGGCACGGTAGGTTAGGTTAGAACCGTGAGCACATTAAAAGTTATCGAAGACGTTAGAAATGTCTACTTTTTAACTAATGAATATTATAAAGAATCCAGTTCGTCAAGCTGTTCTAATTTGACAATCATTCAGATGAGAGTGTTTAGTCATCTTACAAGAAGTTCTCAGAACCTGTTAAGGTCTGCTCTGAATAGGTTGGCCTTACGGTCAAACAGGTGTCAATTGAAAATGAAATAAATTGAAAAATTATGAATTTCGTTGTGATGCATAATAATTATTAAACAGGTGGTTTAATAAAGAGAACTCAATTATGCAATTTGTGTTATGTAAAATAAAAATTAGTACATTCGTGTTTATGCCATTCATTAAACACTGATTTTGTATTATTATTCTCATAATTATTTTCCTTATATTTCATCTTAATTAGCATTTTAAAATACCTCTTGTAAAGCTAAATAATAGCTTTATTTCTAAACAGCCGAACCTTTTGTTTCCATCAAAATACATCAGATCTTAACCTGAGAGTAATTAATTCATTGAAGACTCTTTTGTTTTTACAATCGTCAATTTTTAATTAAGAAACAGTTCAATGCACTCGAGGGAGTTCAGTTGGAAGGGTGTGAGTTAATTAGAGGAAAAATATTCGGAGGTCAACGTCCGGCTACGCAGCATCCGAAAACAAATCTTATTAAAATTTAAACTTGAAGAACTTGGTGTCTACGTTAGCTTTGTTTTTTTTGTTCGTATTTAAGGGCGTTACCCGTTACTACTACTACTACTAGTAGTACTACTACTGCTACTGCTGCTGCTGCGTGCTACTTTCTATTCCAAACTCTTACCCCCTTACTCATAAATGTGCAATAAGCTTGGAATAGTTTATGCCATGCTTTTGTCCTTTTGACAAAAAGTGACAAAGAACTTTAATTGATCACTAAACACCGATGACACCGAAGGCTAGGAAGGTAGGCTAGGTAGGCATTGAAAAGCGGAGGGCCAAAGTTTACTTATATTTTATTTTTATTCATAATTGTCTCAGGTCTAAAAGTAATTTTACTGAAACAGTTATGGTTTTATGTTTTATACGACGTGTTGGCCTAGTAGATAGGTACAGTCACGAACCGGAATTGTTGAGCCACTTGACATTGTTCGTAATTTAGCCGTGTATTCAATAACCGATGTCAACGACTGGCTGACAGCTATTCGATTTGTATTACACAGCCAAATTATAATCAAGGGTAAGTGGCTCAGCAATCTCGGTTCGCGACTGTACTTGTACGGGTACGATTCGCGGTATGGCCAAAATGTTTAAGTGATGAGCTCAAGTATATTTGTATCTGTTAATTGGGTGTTTTCTTTACATGTGTGTATTTATTTCTCTGTGTAAGTAATTACATAAATGGTGCTCCCTCACTGCAGTTATAAGCCGTTATGAAACAAATTTATAACATTTTATAACACGTCAACCTTCTTATATATTTAGTATAAAACTTATTTTCATTAGTAGTTATATTGTAGTTAGTTATAAAATGTTCATAACCACAACTAGCCTGTGTTTGATTTTGCCACTTCCATTCAAATAAAAAAATACTGGTTAGGTTTACTTACTATGCCCTTAAGTTATATAAATTTGATAGTTTGAAGTTTTTTTAGGTGGAAATTGTATGATGAGTCTGTATAAAAAAATGTGTTTGGGTAAAAAATTATTTATAATACATTTGACAATAAATCCTGTAGAATCCTGAAAAAAGGTGCAATTAATTTAAAGGTAGAAACGGCAAATAAAGAATGATTTAAGGAGAGTTGTTAAGTTTTTTGATAGGTTCTACGAAGCAGACGGGTACTGTTACATAATACCTTTGACTGGAGAAAGAAAATTCTGAAAGAAACTTGAAACCGTAAGAAGTTTTTTATCTGGAAATTTATTTTTCGTCTTGTCTCAGTTCTCAGCAAATTACGACGACTTGAAGCCTGAAGGTTCTATTCTTCTGTTTCTATTTAAATCTGTCACTAGTCTTTATAAAACGAGGACTATGTTACTGTATCATTGCCTCGTTATAAAACAACCGCAAGAAACATCTTACCCGCTTACTTATAAACGTGGAATAAGCTTGGAATAGTTTATGCCATGCTTTGTCCTTATCTGTAATTGTGACATTTGCATTTGACAGAAAGTGACAAAGGATGGCATAAATTATTCCAAGCTTATTCCACGTTTATTAGTAAGGGGGTTAGATTATAATTAATTTCTTCATTGGACATAATAACTTAGTAGTTTGTAACTTCACTGTACCTTGCCTACGCAGTTACCATTCCGGGGTATAATCCTGGTAACGGCAAATACTTACTTACGCAATAAACGCAAGTATGTATTTCTGAGACTTACTTATACTCATTTATTGATTTGTTTTAACATTATTGGTGAGATTATTCCCTGACATTAATGTAACTACGTATTATGTAAACACTTTATTTGTCTAATAACAACACACAAAATACAAAAACAGTTTTCTCAAAACAATTATCTAAACCAATCAAAAATAAATAGTATCGTCATCGAAGAAAAATAAATAAAAAAACAAGTTGTACAACAGCCCCACTTAATATTCTAAATCAGTTTTTTATTCAGACAATAAGTATGAAAAAAATTCAACGACTTTTTAATAGCACTTACAAATTTTTGCAATAAAACATTCATAAAGAAAACACTCGGATACACGTGCGGGAAGACGCACAATAATGGTAAAAATTGTATTACGTTATGAAATTTTATTACTGAACTTGCTTGAGGTTGTTACTTCGGGGACAGATTTGAGTTTCAAGGTACGGGAGGTTACAACTTTGCGAGCCGAGTAACTTTTTGAACTTGTTTTATAGTCGCAAAAAACATCCTTACTCATCTGTTGAAAGTTATAGACATGACATGGGTAGTTTGTTATACGTCGAATATATGAAAAAGGTTTAAGCGTGGTAACATCACGAGGTAGCAATGTGGTAACATCACTGTGCCTCTATTCTTCACGGTAAATAATATTACTTTTGATAAGGTAACCGTACTCTTTTGTTAGTCGAACCATAATCATAATTGTCTTTGACATGTTATCGTATTGTGAACGTTACGATAGCTCTTATTTAGTTGATAGCAATACATTATCGTAACAAGTCAAGGACAATATTTATTTATTGAGTTGGAGAGGCTTTGACCATCTGTGGTAAATGTGTCTTTAGCTGTTTACCTGTATGATAAGCCATTATTAGAATTATATTTCTTGTAATTTACCATAAATTATGACATACATGTATTAACTTTAAAACAATTATTATAATGATGGAATAGGTTACGTCCTGAATAGGGAATATACATGGATTTTTAAATCACATTTCTGAACAAAATATTTAAATACCGTAAAAAAGATCACTAAATTTGTAATTAAAGTTAAAATTGGCAAAGAAATACAGATGACACAAGCACTATTAAACTGCTAATTAGACAAAGAAATGTGATATGTACTGTGATGTCACGTAACAGGTCGGCCATATATTATAACCTCATGTTAAATTCTGATTTTCTAAAAAGAGATATAAACAAATTTTAGCTTGGCTTGGCTTTTATCTTGGTTATTTTGATAGCTTTTAAAAATGTTTTTGTTTAACTGTTTGGTACATGAATCAGCTTTTACTGAAGCTGTAAAAAAAGCATGAATATTCCCCATTGACTCTGTTAAAGCTAATATGGCTAGATAGGGAGTGACTAGCGAGATGACGACTAATAGAGAAGTATAAGGCTACGTTAGAGTGTAAATATTTCACGATTAATTTAAATTTAATTACAAATACGTGTGAATATCGCAAAAATCAAACACGATCCCCCCCTTCCCCCCTTAAAGGGATAAGTTCGCCTTTGTACATCCCTGTTATATTTTGTCTATTCTATAATGGTTATCTATTTTGATCGTGCAATAAAGTGTTTACATACACACATACATAATTATAAAACATAAGTTCGATTTGAACAACTATTATTATTTTTCACCAATGACGCGCAAAAGAAACCTTGACCTTCTTACTTTTATTCGAAGAATCTCTAAGGAGCGCCCAAACGTAATCATCAAGAAAAAACAACGCCTACACTTGAGTAGCGTTCTCTTTACTTAGCTTGTAAGGAAAGTAGGGTGAAGTTTTCCTTTTTATTACGCGTTTTTTGTGCGTAATCACGTTTGTTGCTCAAAATACATTCCAAAGTCTGATTGTTCTCAAACTGTAGCGACAAAATGCCGTATCATGAGCTGTCAAACCCTGATAAGTTCCAGGCAGTGATTGAAACGAAGAAAGATGACTGATATACATATACTTATATAGTTTTATTGCACATAAACAATTACAGGACAAATCAATTTACAATAAATTAAAGCTAAAATAAAAACTACTTATCACTAAACTAAATACTATTAAATTTAAAACTAAATAAAAACTAAAAACTAAGAAAGGGCCCCCGTGGCAAAGTACCACAGATGCTGGCAGCATTTCCTCGTTGTACAGCAATGCTTAAGCGTTGGCCGAGGAAGCTGCCAGCTCTATGGTCTCCGTTGGTTTCTATTAGCCTTTTTGATAATATTGTATAGTATTACTGCATATGAACTTGCCTCTATGAAAATAAATCTGGCCTGCTCAAAGTGCTCGATGGTATAAAAACTATCGCTGTGACTCTGTGACGTGCTCAGTGTCACGCCAGGCTTTGAACCTGCGAGGTTGTCAATTATTCAAAAAAAAAATGGACCCAGGACCCAATCAAGTCTAGCTAGTCGTGATTATTTTCTTTTTAAGTTCTTTAGGCGGACTTGCGTGGACCAGAGTTAGCCCTTAAGCCAGAGTTTTTTAAGCGTCTACTTTTGTACGTGGTTTGCCGCCAAACCTCGGGTTAACACGCTAACTCTGGTTCACGCAAGTGGGCGTTAGTCGTTACAATATACACTTTCATTTAGGATATTTTTTAGTTTTTTACTAAGTACTTTTTGAGTTTAATATTTAAATGATCCCCCAAATTTTGATACCCCAAAAATGTATAATACTGTGTACACAATTATTTTTTAACAGTTATCCAATGATGATGTTGTAATGTGAAATACATGATGTTAAATTACATTTTTCTAATACCAAGAGTCTCAGAGCTAGACTGCGGATAGATGGACACAAGGCTATGGCGAAACTATTGTTTGACTTCGGAACCCTAAAAATCGGACGTGCCGCATTTATGGTAAGCAAACAGGAAGAGATCTTGAGGAAATAAGTTGAGGATTTATGTACCTGTCCGTTTTGTATATTTGTAATTTTTCTGATATACAGGTATCATTTGGTACAAAAACAAGTATTTCATATAATTATCAACTATTTAAAAATTGTTAACAATGTACATGGATTTCTAAAAATATCCTTTTTCTCAAGTTCTTTTAGAAAATTTATTATTGAAGTTTATACTTTGCGGTGTACTCATAATTGTAGAAAATACCATTACTTTTATTTTTCTTCCAGAAAATAGCCAGAAACAGAGATGTCAGTAAGAATCGAGCACTATCGAATACAATAGAACACATCGAAATAACAGCTGTCGAGGCGGAATCGATTTTCTCGATTACAGCGTGTCGATTGTCTGACACTCGATTCTCGATTGTGGGCTCTCGATTTTGACAAGGGGTGACTACGTTCACCGCGATATTAAGGTTGGCGAGTAGATGAAGGCTGAGAGGTTTTGAGAGGCACTCAGCTTTATGAATTGAATATACAAAATTAAAATCTGGGTCGCCTGGAATACTTTTTCCAGTATTTAAATTATACTTATACACGCACGATAAAGGCAACGATTAGGCCCGCACAATTAAATGTTTTATTATTTGATAACGAGGTATCAAACAAAAAATCATTGTACGACACATTATAAGTACATTGGTTTTACGTTTTTTTATTGACTACAGACTTGTTTTTCGGTTATCAGTTAATATGTTAACTGCAGTCGGGGTTTTTTTTTAGATAATTTAGTTACATACACTCTTATACGCACGTCTTACAATAAAATATATATTTTTATTACCTTCAATTTTTTTCGCGAACATAAATAAGTTACTTAGGCCCTACGACACTACCCTATGGAACACCATAATTAAGACATATTTTGTTACTTGTAGTATTATTGTCAATAAATAAGTAAGCTGTGTTCGATTTAAAGGATAACTTTCAAATCCAGAGCCACTTCCTCTGATACCGACCATTTCCATCTTGTACATTAAAATGGGCACGGATACAGTGTCAAAGGCTTTAATAAGTCCAAAAAGATGCCAATAGAGCTTTACGTTTTTTTTTTTAATTTAGCAGAATGTTATCTGTTGTTTCGACAACTGTATCCTCTGTATACTTTCCACGTCTAAACCCAAATTCGTTTAGTGCTATGATATTTTGTTTATCCAGAAATTAAATGAGGCGTTTGTTTAAATTTCTTTCAAATACAGGAATATAATAAGAAATTCTATAACAACCAACTGCGTAGTATTTATAAACTAAGAATTGTATTTTCAACTTCTTCATTAACATCGAGAATGACCATAGAGTTAGATTGTGAGGTATTAAGTATACATCTATTAATATCAGAATTACCTGCGTAATCTCATTCCCACGATATTTTATTGGCAAGGGTGCTGCCAATCGTTGCAAAGAAGTTGTCAGCGGCATATACAAAAACGTGATTTTGCTAATCGCTTTTTTTGAATACCAGTACAAGAATGGTATATAAAACCCTTAGTCTGCAAGACCGAATTGCACTTGGCCGGTTTTTTATTACTAGTGCAACAAATTTTTACTAACAAACAGCAACAGCAGATACCGTTGTCTTATAATTTACCCCTTAAATTTCACACAAGCACGGTAAATAAACTACGCCGTTTTCTCTACACCATGAATCATTTCAATACCAATTTAGTTAAGTCCCTCGTAAGCAAACCGTTTCAATCTTTTAAAAATCTTGTCGGTTTCTCCGCTACATAAAATTAGGGGTCTCATTTCACGCATCGCTTACGCACCCATGCGCCATGGGCCGCCATTTTGGACTCAAACATAATAGGTCTATTTTTCTTAACAACTTTGTAAAACCATATAACATTCTCTCAAGTTGAAAATCACAAAAGAAGCCTGTCATAAAATGCTGAAATAATTTAAAGTTTACCTTATCAAACTGAATTGAATATACATTTTTGTTTAATTAAGAAGTACTTAATATTGTAAAAGAGAAGAGGATTCTGTTAAAGACGATAGAAAACAGAAGAGGGAAGATGATAGGGCACTTGATACGACACGATAATTTCATGAATAGTATCATAGAAGGTAAAATAGAAGGCAAAAGAGGCAGAGGACGACCCAGACGAAGTTACTTTGAGCAAGTCAAAGAAAAAGTTAAGGTCGGGTCGTGTCAAGATGTCAAGAACCTAGCAACCAATAGAGAGGAATGGCGGACACTCCACCGACAAGAGCATAGCTCTTAAGTTATGAGAGTGAGACCTTCTCCTCGACTTTTTTATAAGTTTTAACGCTTTATTAAAGGCAGTTTCAATATTACAAACTATCATTTGCCCGTAATTCTATCCGCGTAGATGTCATTTATCGCCCCAAGGAAATAATTCTGGTTAAATAGTAAGTTCCTTATGTCCGCCGCAGGGTTATAAATATTATTATTTTATTAATTAGCCTGATATAGTGTCCCACTGCCGGGCAAAGGCCTCCTCTCTTGATTTCCATACCCCTTTCTGTGGCAATCTTCGGGCAATCATTGAGAAATGCATCCAAGTCATCCCCGTTATAAATATAATCTGTGTGAAATTTGACATCGATCGCTTGAGACGTTTAACCGTAAAGGACGAACAGACAAACACATTGAGACGTGAATAATATTACTAAGATTA